>OU426989.1:136974353-137514150 GCA_911387755.1 Chrysotoxum bicinctum | reverse complement strand
TAAATATGAAATATTCGTAGAAATTACATTAATTACGGCTTATTTAATATTTATATATTTATATAGTACTAATTCATTGGATATCAATATTGAAAATGAATGTTCTTCTTATAATTTGTGTACTTTGGCAAAGCACACATACACTGGGCTACACATGACTTCCGAATCAGATATCGTATCCAAAATTGATGAAAGCACACAAACTGAAACGTTTAAAGGTGATTGCAGTACACAAACAGATGAACAAATTTCAAAATATTCCCAGTGAGTAGACGATATTAAAAAAAAACTATTTAAAGTGAAAATTTTCATTTTTGGAATTGTTTCTAGATTGCAAGAAGAAATAATAAAACTAAAAGCGCAATGCTGGAAGCAAAAAGCAACTATCGACTCCATTGGCCATATGTTTACAAAGGGTCAGTTAAAAAAATTGGAATGCCCTTCTAAGCGTATAAAATGGTCAGTACAAGATATAACCAATGCAATAGCAATACACGCAGCAGGTCCTCGAGCTTACCGATTGCTTTTAAGAAAAAACTTTCCACTCCCAGCTGTAATAACTTTAAAGAAGTGGTGCGCCAAAATAGGTGTATCCAGGGATTAAAAACAACCCGGATCTCGTTGTTCAGATGAATCAACAAGAAACTTCGTTTACTTGGACAAATCAACTAAGTGAAGGATTTCTTCAAAAGCCAAAGACAGAATGATGACAGATATGGAAAAGATGGAGTTAATTTTTAAGCAATTTAACAAAGATGATATTGTTTATTGCTCCAATTATCAAAAAACATTGATAAGCTTATCAAATAATATTTCTTTGGACACGAAAGTTAAGGAAATTTTCTTCCGTTCAAGAATGCACTTCCGAATCAAACACCTTAACAGCGTACTAGAAGAAAATTCAAGAAAAAGAAAGAGAAAAATAAATAAAACTATTTCATAAAACAAGATTATAAAAAGTTTTTTTTTTATTCATTTGGCAAATAAATAAATTAAAATTAAATTTCTGTCTAGATATCGTTCACACAACATTCAAACTAATGGGTCGTAAGTATTAGAAATTACTTTTAGTCACAGTGAGCCACCATTTTCATTTTTTGTGTTTTGACAGATGCGCAATATATTACCTTAGATTTGTGTACTGTGTGACCATCTACCTCTAAAAATCTTGAAATTTCAGTTTTTCATCGATTTTCACAAAAACTCATGGGCTGACCTCTAAAAATCTTGCAATTTCTCTTTTTCGTCGATTTTCACAAAAAATCATGGACTGACCATCTACCTCTAAAAATCTTGAAATTTCTGTTTTTCATCGATTTTCACAAAAAATCATGGACTGACCCATCTACATCTAAAGATCTTGCAATTTCTCTTTTTCGTCGATTTTCACAAAAAATCATGGACTGACCATCTACCTCTAAAAATCTTGAAATTTCTGTTTTTCATCGATTTTCACAAAAAATCATGGACTGACCTCTTAAAATCTTAAAATTTCTCTTTTTCATCGATTTACACAAAATTTCATGGACTTACCATCTACCTCTAAAAATTTTGAAATTTCAGTTTTTCATCGATTTTCACAAAAAATCATTGACTGACTGACCATCTACGTCTAAAAATCTTGAAATTTATCTTTTTCATCGATTTTCACAAAAAATCATGGATTACCATCTACCTCTAAAAATCTTGAAATTTCAGTTTTTCATCGATTTTCACAAAAAATCATGGACTGACCCATCTACATCTAAAGATCTTGCAATTTCTCTTTTTCGTCGATTTTCACAAAAAATCATGGACTGACCATCTACCTCTAAAAATCTTGAAATTTCTGTTTTTCATAGATTTTCACAAAAACTCATGGACTGACCATCTACCTCTAAAAATCTTGAAATTTCTCTTTTCCATCGATTATCACAAAAAATCATGGACTGAAATTTCTCTTTTTCATCGATTTTCACAAAAAATCATGGACTTACCATCTACCTCTAAAAATTTTGAAATTTCAGTTTTTCATCGATTTTCACAAAAAATCATTGACTGACTGACCATCTACGTCTAAAAATCTTGAAATTTATCTTTTTCATCGATTTTCACAAAAAATTATGAACTTATCATCACCTCTAAAAATCTTGAAATTTCTCTTTTCCATCGATTTTCACAAAAAATCATGGACTGACCATCTACCTCTAAAAATCTCGAAATTTCTATTTTTCATCGATTTTCACAAAACATCATGGACTGACCATCTACGTCTAAAAATTTTGAAATTACTCTTTTTCATCGATTTTCACAAAAAATCAATCATGGACTTACCATTCTACCTCTAAAAATCTTTAAATTTCTCTTTTTCATCGATTTTCACAAAAAATCATGGACTGACCACCTCCTACCTCCAAAAATCTTGAAATTTGTTTTTCATCGAGTTACACAAGAAATAATGGACTGACCACCTCCTACCACTAAAAATCTTGAAATTTCTCTTTTTCATGGATTTTCACAAAAAATCAATCATGGACTTACCATCTACCTCTAAAAATCTTTAAATTTCTCTTTTTCATCGATTTTCACAAAAAATCATGGACTGGCCACCTCCTACCTCCAAAAATCTTGAAATTTGTTTTTCATCGAGTTACACAAGAAATAATGGACTGACCACCTCCTACCACTAAAAATTTTGAAATTTCTCTTTTTCATCGATTTTCACAAAAAATCAATCATGGACTTACCATCTACTTCTAAAAATCTTTAAATTTCTCTTTTTCATCGATTTTCACAAAAAATCATGGACTGCCCACCTCCTACCTCCAAAAATCTTGAAATTTGTTTTTCATCGAGTTACACAAGAAATAATGGACTGACTACCTCCTACCACTAAAAATCTTGAAATTTCTCTTTTTCATCGATTTTCACAAAAAATCAATCATGGACTTACCATCTACCTCTAAAAATCTTTAAATTTCTCTTTTTCATCGATTTTCACAAAAAATCATGGACTGACCACCTCCTACCTCCAAAAATCTTGAAATTTGTTTTTCATCGAGTTACACAAGAAATAATGGACTGACCACCTCCTACCACTAAAAATCTTGAAATTTCTCTTTTTCATCGATTTACACAAAAACTCATGGACTGACCATCTACCTCTAAAAATCTTGAAATTTCTGTTTTTCATCGATTTTCACAAAAACTCATGGAATCATGACCATCTACCTCTAAAAATCTTGAAATTTCTCTTTTTCATCGATTTTCACAAAAAATCATGGACTGACCTCTTAAAATCTTGAAATTTCTCTTTTTCATCGATTTACACAAAAATTCATGGACTGACCATCTACCTCTAAAAATCTTGAAATTTCTGTTTTTCATCGATTTTCACAAAAACTCATGGACTGACCATCTACCTCTAAAAATCTTGAAATTTCTCTTTTTCATCGGTTTTCACAAAAACTCATGGACTGACCATCTACCTCTAAAAATCTTGAAATTTCTCTTTTTAATCGATTTTCACAAAAATAATGGACTGACCTCTTAAAATCTTGAAATTTCTCTTTTTCATCGATTTTCACAAAAAATCATGGACTGACCATCTACCTCTAAAAATCTTGAAATTTCTGTTTTTCATCGGTTTTCACAAAAACTCATGGACTGACCATCTACCTCTAAAAATCTTGAAATTTCTCTTTTTCATCGATTTTCACAAAAAATCATGCACTGACCTCTTAAAATCTTGAAATTTCTCTTTTTCATCGATTTACACAAAAATTAATGGACTGACCATCTACCTCTAAGAATCTTGAAATTTTTCCTTTTCATAGATTTTCACAAAAAATCATGGACTTACCATCTACCTCTAAAAATCTTGAAATTTCTCTTTTTCATCGATTTTCACAAAAAATCATGGACTGACCATCTACCTCTAAAAATCTTGAAATTTCTGTTTTTCATCGGTTTTCACAAAAACTCATGGACTGACCATCTACCTCTAAGAATCTTGAAATTTTTCCTTTTCATAGATTTTCACAAAAAATCATGGACTTACCATCTACCTCTAAAAATCTTGAAATTTCTCTTTTTCATCGATTTTCACAAAAACTCATGGACTGACCATCTACCTCTAAAAATCTTGAAATTTCTGTTTTTCATCGATTTTCACAAAAACTCATGGACTGACCATCTACCTCTAAAAATCTTGAAATTTCTCTTTTTCATCGGTTTTCACAAAAACTCATGGACTGACCATCTACCTCTAAAAATCTTGAAATTTCTGTTTTTCATCGATTTTCACAAAAACTCATGGACTGACCATCTACCTCTAAAAATCTTGAAAATTCTCTTTTTCATCGGTTTTCACAAAAACTCATGGACTGACCATCTACCTCTAAAAATCTTGAAATTTCTCTTTTTAATCGATTTTCACAAAAATAATGGACTGACCTCTTAAAATCTTGAAATTTCTCTTTTTCATCGATTTTCACAAAAAATCATGGACTGACCATCTACCTCTAAAAATCTTGAAATTTCTGTTTTTCATCGATTTTCACAAAAACTCATGGACTGACCATCTACCTCTAAAAATCTTGAAATTTCTCTTTTTCATCGGTTTTCACAAAAACTCATGGACTGACCATCTACCTCTAAAAATCTTGAAATTTCTGTTTTTCATCGATTTTCACAAAAACTCATGGACTGACCATCTACCTCTAAAAATCTTGAAATTTCTCTTTTTCATCGATTTTCACAAAAACTCATGGACTGACCATCTACCTCTAAAAATCTTGAAATTTCTGTTTTTCATCGATTTTCACAAAAACTCATGGACTGACCATCTACCTCTAAAAATCTTGAAATTTCTCTTTTTCATCGGTTTTCACAAAAACTCATGGACTGACCATCTACCTCTAAAAATCTTGAAATTTCTCTTTTTCATCGGTTTTCACAAAAACTCATGGACTGACCATCTACCTCTAAAAATCTTGAAATTTCTGTTTTTCATCGATTTTCACAAAAACTCATGGACTGACCATCTACCTCTAAAAATCTTGAAAATTCTCTTTTTCATCGGTTTTCACAAAAACTCATGGACTGACCATCTACCTCTAAAAATCTTGAAATTTCTCTTTTTAATCGATTTTCACAAAAATAATGGACTGACCTCTAAAAATCTTGAAATTTCTCTTTTTCATCGATTTTCACAAAAAATCATGCACTGACCTCTTAAAATCTTGAAATTTCTCTTTTTCATAGATTTACACAAAAATTAATGGACTGACCATCTACCTCTAAGAATCTTGAAATTTTTCCTTTTCATAGATTTTCACAAAAAATCATGGACTTACCATCTACCTCTAAAAATCTTGAAATTTCTCTTTTTCATCGATTTTCACAAAAAATCATGGACTGACCATCTACCTCTAAAAATCTTGAAATTTCTGTTTTTCATCGATTTTCACAAAAACTCATGGACTGACCATCTACCCCTAAAAATCTTGAAATTTCTCTTTTTCATCGATTATCACAAAAAATCATGGACTGACCTCTTAAAATCTTGAAATTTCTCTTTTTCATCGATTTACACAAAAATTCATGGACTGACTACCTCTTGAAATTTCTGTTTTTCATCGATTTTCACAAAAACTCATGGACTGACCATCTACCTCTAAAAATCTTGAAATTTCTCTTTTTCATCGATTTTCACAAAAACTCATGGACTGACCATCTACCTCTAAAAAGCTTGAAATTTCTCTTTTTCATCGATTTTCACAAAAAATCATGGACCATCTACCTCTAAAAATCTTGAAATTTCAGTTTTTCATCGATTTTCACAAAAAATCATGGACTGACCCATCTACATCTAAAGATCTTGCAATTTCTCTTTTTCGTCGATTTTCACAAAAAATCATGGACTGACCATCTACCCCTAATAATCTTGAAATTTCTCTTTTTCATCGATTTTCACAAAAAATCATGGACTGACCTCTTAAAATCTTGAAATTTCTCTTTTTCATCGATTTACACAAAAATTCATGGACTGACCATCTACCTCTAAAAATCTTGAAATTTCTGTTTTTCATCGATTTTCACAAAAACTCATGGACTGACCATCTACCTCTAAAAATCTTGAAATTTCAGTTTTTCATCGATTTTCACAAAAAATCATGGACTGACCCATCTACATCTAAAGATCTTGCAATTTCTCTTTTTCGTCGATTTTCACAAAAAATCATGGACTGACCATCTACCTCTAAAAATCTTGAAATTTCAGTTTTTCATCGATTTTCACAAAAACTCATGGGCTGACCTCTAAAAATCTTGAAATTTCAGTTTTTCATCGATTTTCACAAAAAATCATAGACTTACCTCTAAAAATCTTGAAATTTCAGTTTTACATCGATTTTCACAAAAAATCATGGATTTCCCATCTACCCCTAAAAATCTTGAAATTTCTCTTTTTCATCGATTTTCACAAAAAATCATGGACTGACCCATCTACATCTAAAGATCTTGCATTTTCTCTTTTTCGTCGATTTTCACAAAAAATCATGGACTGACCATCTACCTCTAAAAATCTTGAAATTTCTCTTTTTCATCGATTTTCACAAAAAATCATGGACTGACCATCTACCTCTAAAAATCTTGAAATTTCTCTTTTTCATCGATTTACACAAAAATTCATGGACTGACTACCTCTTGAAATTTCTGTTTTTCATCGATTTTCACAAAAACTCATGGACTGACCATCTACCTCTAAAAATCTTGAAATTTCTCTTTTTCATCGATTTTCACAAAAAATCATGGACTGACCTCTTAAAATCTTGAAATTTCTCTTTTTCATCGATTTACACAAAAATTCATGGACTGACCATCTACCTCTAAAAATCTTGAAATTTCTGTTTTTCATCGATTTTCACAAAAAATGATGGACTGACCATCTACCTCTAAAAATCTTGAAATTTCTCTTTTTCATCGATTTTCACAAAAACTCATGGACTGACCATCTACCTCTAAAAAGCTTGAAATTTCTCTTTTTCATCGATTTTCACTAAAAATCATGGATTGACCATCTACCTCTAAAAATCTTGAAATTTCTCTTTTTCATCGATTTTCACAAAAAATCATGGACTGACCATCTACCTCTAAAAATCTTGAAATTTCTCTTTTTCATCGATTTTCACAAAAAATCATGGACTGACCATCTACATCTAAAGATCTTGCAATTTCTCTTTTTCGTCGATTTTCACAAAAAATCATGGACTGACCATCTACCCCTAAAAATCTTGAAATTTCTCTTTTTCATCGATTTTCACAAAAAATCATGGACTGACCTCTTAAAATCTTGAAATTTCTCTTTTTCATCAATTTACACAAAAATTCATGGACTGACCATCTACGTCTAAAAATCTTGAAATTTCTGTTTTTCATCGACTTTCACAAAAACTCATGGACTGGCCATCTACCTCTAAAAATCTTGCAATTTCTCTTTTTCGTCGATTTTCACAAAAAATCATGGACTGACCATCTACCTCTAAAAATCTTGAAATTTCTCTTTTTCATCGATTATCACAAAAAATCATGGACTGACCATCTACCTCTAAAAATTTTGAAATTTCTCTTTTTCATCGATTTTCACAAAAAATGATGGACTGACCATCTACCTCTAAAAATCTTGAAATTTCTCTTTTTCATCGATTTTCACAAAAACTCATGGACTGACCATCTACGTCTAAAAATCTTGAAATTTATCTTTTTCATCGATTTTCACAAAAAATCATGAACTTATCATCACCTCTAAAAATCTTGAAATTTCTCTTTTTCATCGATTTTCACAAAAACTCATGGACTGACCATCTACCTCTAAAAATCTCGAAATTTCTTTTTTCCATCGATTTTCACAAAACATCATGGACTGACCATCTACGTCTAAAAATCTTGAAATTTATCTTTTTCATCGATTTTCACAAAAAATCAATCATGGACTTACCATCTACCTCTAGAAATCTTTAAATTTCTCTTTTTCATCGATTTACACAAAAATTCATGGACTGACCATCTACCTCTAAAAATCTTGAAATTTCTGTTTTTCATCGATTTTCACAAAAAATGATGGACTGACCATCTACCTCTAAAAATCTTGAAATTTCTCTTTTTCATCGATTTTCACAAAAACTCATGGACTGACCATCTACCTCTAAAAAGCTTGAAATTTCTCTTTTTCATCGATTTTCACTAAAAATCATGGATTGACCATCTACCTCTAAAAATCTTGAAATTTCTCTTTTTCATCGATTTTCACAAAAAATCATGGACTGACCATCTACCTCTAAAAATCTTGAAATTTCCCTTTTTCATCGATTTTCACAAAAAATCATGGACTGACCATCTACATCTAAAGATCTTGCAATTTCTCTTTTTCGTCGATTTTCACAAAAAATCATGGACTGACCATCTACCCCTAAAAATCTTGAAATTTCTCTTTTTCATCGATTTTCACAAAAAATCATGGACTGGCCTCTTAAAATCTTGAAATTTCTCTTTTTCATCAATTTACACAAAAATTCATGGACTGACCATCTACCTCTAAAAATCTTGAAATTTCTGTTTTTCATCGACTTTCACAAAAACTCATGGACTGGCCATCTACCTCTAAAAATCTTGCAATTTCTCTTTTTCGTCGATTTTCACAAAAAATCATGGACTGACCATCTACTTCTAAAAATCTTGAAATTTCTCTTTTTCATCGATTATCACAAAAAATCATGGACTGACCATCTACCTCTAAAAATTTTGAAATTTCTCTTTTTCATCGATTTTCACAAAAAATGATGGACTGACCATCTACCTCTAAAAATCTTGAAATTTCTCTTTTTCATCGATTTTCACAAAAACTCATGGACTGACCATCTACGTCTAAAAATCTTGAAATTTATCTTTTTCATCGATTTTCACAAAAAATCATGAACTTATCATCACATCTAAAAATCTTGAAATTTCTCTTTTTCATCGATTTTCACAAAAACTCATGGACTGACCATCTACCTCTAAAAATCTCGAAATTTCTTTTTTCCATCGATTTTCACAAAACATCATGGACTGACCATCTACGTCTAAAAATCTTGAAATTTATCTTTTTCATCGATTTTCACAAAAAATCAATCATGGACTTACCATCTACCTCTAGAAATCTTTAAATTTCTCTTTTTCATCGATTTTCACAAAAAATCATGGACGCCCACCTCCTACCTCCAAAAATCTTGAAATTTGTTTTTCATCGAGTTACACAAGAAATAATGGACTGACCACCTCCTACCACTCTAAAAAATCTTGAAAATCATGGACTGACCATCTACCTCTAAAAATCTCGAAATTTCTATTTTTCATCGATTTTCACAAAACATCATGGACTGACCATCTACGTCTAAAAATCTTGAAATTTCTCTTTTTCATCGATTTTCACAAAAAATCATCTACTTACCATCACCTCTAAGAATCTTAAAATTTCTCTTTTTCATCGATTTTCACAAAAAATCATGGACTGACCATCTACCTCTAAAAATCTCGAAATTTCTATTTTTCATCGATTTTCACAAAACATCATGGACTGACCATCTACTTTTAAAAATCTTGAAATTTCTCTTTTTCATCGATTTTCACAAAAAATCATGGACTGACCATCTACCTCTAAAAATTTTGAAATTTCAGTTTTTCATCGATTTTCACAAAAAATCATTGACTGACCATCTACGTCTAAAAATCTTGAAATTTATCTTTTCCATCGATTTTCACAAAAAATCATGGACTGACCATCTACCTCTAAAAATCTCGAAATTTCTATTTTTCATCGATTTTCACAAAAACTCATGGACTGACCACCTCCTACCACTAAAAATCTTGAAATTTCTCTTTTTCATCGATTTTCACAAAAACTCATGGACTGACCATCTACCTCTAAAAATCTTGAAATTTCTCTTTTTCATCGATTTTCACAAAAAATCATGGACTGACCATCTACCTCTAAAAATCTCGAAATTTCTATTTTTCATCGATTTTCACAAAACATCATGGACTGACCATCTACGTCTAAAAATCTTGAAATTTCTCTTTTTCATCGATTTTCACAAAAAATCATCTACTTACCATCACCTCTAAGAATCTTAAAATTTCTCTTTTTCATCGATTTTCACAAAAAATCATGGACTGACCATCTACCTCTAAAAATCTTGAAATTTCTCTTTTTCATCGATTTTCACAAAAAATCATGAACGACCACCTCCTACCTCCAAAAATCTTGAAATTTGTTTTTCATCGAGTTACACAAGAAATAATGGACTGACCACCTCCTACCACTAAAAATCTTGACATTTCTCTTTTTCATCGATTTTCACAAAAAATCAATCAAGGACTTACCATCTACCTCTAAAAATCTTGAAATTTCTCTTTTTCATCGATTTTCACAAAAACTCATGGACTGACCACCTCCTACCACTAAAAATCTTGAAATTTCTCTTTTTCATCGATTTTCACAAAAAATCATGGACTGACCTCTTAAAATCTTGAAATTTCTCTTTTTCATCGATTTACACAAAAATTCATGGACTGACCATCTACCTCTAAGAATCTTGAAATTTCTGTTTTTCATCGATTTTCGCAAAAACTCATGGACTGACCATCTACCTCTAAAAATCTTGAAATTTCTCTTTTTCATCGATTTTCACAAAAACTCATGGACTGACCATCTACCTCTAAAAATCTTGAAATTTCTCTTTTTCATCGATTTTCACAAAAA
The DNA here is from genome assembly GCA_911387755.1 of Chrysotoxum bicinctum. Lineage (NCBI taxonomy): Eukaryota > Metazoa > Arthropoda > Insecta > Diptera > Syrphidae > Chrysotoxum > Chrysotoxum bicinctum. Next base: position 137,503,370 of record OU426989.1, on the reverse strand, counting down.
CTCATGGACTGACCATCTACCTCTAAAAATCTTGAAATTCCAGTTTTTCATCGATTTTCACAAAAAATCATGGACTGACCCATCTACATCTAAAGATCTTGCAATTTCTCTTTTTCGTCGATTTTCACAAAAAATCATGGACTGACCATCTCAAGGTACATGTATAAAGGTAATATACCCCGCGCCGAATTTTTGGTTTCGTTCTGCGCATCTGTCAAAAATCTAAAAATGGCGGCTTATTGTGACTGCTGAACATCGGTATTCTCAGTAGTTTATAAACCGGTGAATTGTTGTTTGTTAAAAAGTTAATAAAAATATAAAAATGCGTTGTGCTATCTTCGGGTGTTGTATAAATAATTTAAAAAAAACTAATAATGGAGAAATTTCTTTTCATTCCTTTCCAAAAACACAGAAAATGTGCAAACAGTGGGTGTTTTTATGCTATCGGAAAGATATTATTAATGTAAAAACTGCTCGAATTTGTTCGAAACATTTTAAGGAAAATGATTTTGTCCCTGTGAACCCTTTGTATGAACCACATGGAATAATTGTGAAATCAAGGCGCTTAAAGGAAAATGTGCTTCCATCACTTTTGTTGCCTTTAAAAAAACAGGAACAACCTTCAAGTGCACGGTGTTTAAGAATTCAGAATAGATCTTTGATATCATGGTATAGTAAATATGAAATATTCGTAGAAATTACATTAATTACGGCTTATTTAATATTTATATATTTATATAGTACTAATTCATTGGATATCAATATTGAAAATGAATGTTCTTCTTATAATTTGTGTACTTTGGCAAAGCACACATACACTGGGCTACACATGACTTCCGAATCAGATATCGTATCCAAAATTGATGAAAGCACACAAACTGAAACGTTTAAAGGTGATTGCAGTACACAAACAGATGAACAAATTTCAAAATATTCCCAGTGAGTAGACGATATTAAAAAAAAACTATTTAAAGTGAAAATTTTCATTTTTGGAATTGTTTCTAGATTGCAAGAAGAAATAATAAAACTAAAAGCGCAATGCTGGAAGCAAAAAGCAACTATCGACTCCATTGGCCATATGTTTACAAAGGGTCAGTTAAAAAAATTGGAATGCCCTTCTAAGCGTATAAAATGGTCAGTACAAGATATAACCAATGCAATAGCAATACACGCAGCAGGTCCTCGAGCTTACCGATTGCTTTTAAGAAAAAACTTTCCACTCCCAGCTGTAATAACTTTAAAGAAGTGGTGCGCCAAAATAGGTGTATCCAGGGATTAAAAACAACCCGGATCTCGTTGTTCAGATGAATCAACAAGAAACTTCGTTTACTTGGACAAATCAACTAAGTGAAGGATTTCTTCAAAAGCCAAAGACAGAATGATGACAGATATGGAAAAGATGGAGTTAATTTTTAAGCAATTTAACAAAGATGATATTGTTTATTGCTCCAATTATCAAAAAACATTGATAAGCTTATCAAATAATATTTCTTTGGACACGAAAGTTAAGGAAATTTTCTTCCGTTCAAGAATGCACTTCCGAATCAAACACCTTAACAGCGTACTAGAAGAAAATTCAAGAAAAAGAAAGAGAAAAATAAATAAAACTATTTCATAAAACAAGATTATAAAAAGTTTTTTTTTTATTCATTTGGCAAATAAATAAATTAAAATTAAATTTCTGTCTAGATATCGTTCACACAACATTCAAACTAATGGGTCGTAAGTATTAGAAATTACTTTTAGTCACAGTGAGCCACCATTTTCATTTTTTGTGTTTTGACAGATGCGCAATATATTACCTTAGATTTGTGTACTGTGTGACCATCTACCTCTAAAAATCTTGAAATTTCAGTTTTTCATCGATTTTCACAAAAACTCATGGGCTGACCTCTAAAAATCTTGCAATTTCTCTTTTTCGTCGATTTTCACAAAAAATCATGGACTGACCATCTACCTCTAAAAATCTTGAAATTTCTGTTTTTCATCGATTTTCACAAAAAATCATGGACTGACCATCTACCTCTAAAAATCTTGAAATTTCTCTTTTTCATCGATTTTCACAAAAACTCATGGACTGACCATCTACCTCTAAAAAGCTTGAAATTTCTCTTTTTCATCGATTTTCACTAAAAATCATGGATTGACCATCTACCTCTAAAAATCTTGAAATTTCTCTTTTTCATCGATTTTCACAAAAAATCATGGACTGACCATCTCAAGGTACATGTATAAAGGTAATATACTCCGCGCCGAATTTTTGGTTTCGTTCTGCGCATCTGTCAAAAATCTAAAAATGGCGGCTTATTGTGACTGCTGAACATCGGTATTCTCAGTAGTTTATAAACCGGTGAATTGTTGTTTGTTAAAAAGTTAATAAAAATATAAAAATGCGTTGTGCTATCTTCGGGTGTTGTATAAATAATTTAAAAAAAACTAATAATGGAGAAATTTCTTTTCATTCCTTTCCAAAAACACAGAAAATGTGCAAACAGTGGGTGTTTTTATGCTATCGGAAAGATATTATTAATGTAAAAACTGCTCGAATTTGTTCGAAACATTTTAAGGAAAATGATTTTGTCCCTGTGAACCCTTTGTATGAACCACATGGAATAATTGTGAAATCAAGGCGCTTAAAGGAAAATGTGCTTCCATCACTTTTGTTGCCTTTAAAAAAACAGGAACAACCTTCAAGTGCACGGTGTTTAAGAATTCAGAATAGATCTTTGATATCATGGTATAGTAAATATGAAATATTCGTAGAAATTACATTAATTACGGCTTATTTAATATTTATATATTTATATAGTACTAATTCATTGGATATCAATATTGAAAATGAATGTTCTTCTTATAATTTGTGTACTTTGGCAAAGCACACATACACTGGGCTACACATGACTTCCGAATCAGATATCGTATCCAAAATTGATGAAAGCACACAAACTGAAACGTTTAAAGGTGATTGCAGTACACAAACAGATGAACAAATTTCAAAATATTCCCAGTGAGTAGACGATATTAAAAAAAAACTATTTAATGTGAAAATTTTCATTTTTGGAATTGTTTCTAGATTGCAAGAAGAAATAATAAAACTAAAAGCGCAATGCTGGAAGCAAAAAGCAACTATCGACTCCATTGGCCATATGTTTACAAAGGGTCAGTTAAAAAAATTGGAATGCCCTTCTAAGCGTATAAAATGGTCAGTACAAGATATAGCCAATGCAATAGCAATACACGCAGCAGGTCCTCGAGCTTACCGATTGCTTTTAAGAAAAAACTTTCCACTCCTAGCTGTAATAACTTTAAAGAAGTGGTGCGCCAAAATAGAGGTGTATCCAGGGATTAAAAACAACCCGGATCTCGTTGTTCAGATGAATCAACAAGAAACTTCGTTTACTTGGACAAATCAACTAAGTGAAGGATTTCTTCAAAAGCCAAAGACAGAATGATGACAGATATGGAAAAGATGGAGTTAATTTTTAAGCAATTTAACAAAGATGATATTGTTTATTGCTCCAATTATCAAAAAACATTGATAAGCTTATCAAATAATATTTCTTTGGACACGAAAATTAAGGAAATTTTCTTCCGTTCAAGAATGTACTTCCGAATCAAACACCTTAACAGCGTACTAGAAGAAAATTCAAGAAAAAGAAAAAGAAAAATAAATAAAATTATTTCATAAAACAAGATTATAAAAAGTTTTTTTTTATTCATTTGGCAAATAAATAAATTAAAATTAAATTTCTGTCTAGATATCGTTCACACAACATTCAAACTAATGGGTCGTAAGTATTAGAAATTACTTTTAGTCACAGTGAGCCACCATTTTCATTTTTTGTGTTTTGACAGATGCGCAATATATTACCTTAGATTTGTGTACTGTGTGACCATCTACCTCTAAAAATCTTGAAATTTCAGTTTTTCATCGATTTTCACAAAAACTCATGGGCTGACCTCTAAAAATCGTGAAATTTCAGTTTTTCATCGATTTTCACAAAAAATCATGGACTTACCTCTAAAAATCTTGAAATTTCAGTTTTTCATCGATTTTCACAAAAAATCATGGATTTACCATCTACCCCTAAAAATCTTGAAATTTCTCTTTTTCATCGATTTTCACAAAAAATCATGGACTGACCCATCTACATCTAAAGATCTTGCAATTTTTCTTTTTCGTCGATTTTCACAAAAAATCATGGACTGACCATCTACCTCTAAAAATCTTGAAATTTCTGTTTTTCATCGATTTTCACAAAAAATCATGGACTGACCTCTTAAAATCTTGAAATTTCTCTTTTTCATCGATTTACACAAAAATTCATGGACTGACCATCTACCTCTAAAAATCTTGAAATTTCTGTTTTTCATCGATTTTCACAAAAAATGATGGACTGACCATCTACCTCTAAAAATCTTGAAATTTCTCTTTTTCATCGATTTTCACAAAAAATCATGGACTGACCATCTACCCCTAAAAATCTTGAAATTTCTCTTTTTCATCGATTTTCACAAAAAATCATGGACTGACCTCTTAAAATCTTGAAATTTCTCTTTTTCATCGATTTACACAAAATTTCATGGACTGCCCAACTAACATTTCAGGTTCTATTAGCCTAGAAATATGGATATGCTGGAAGTTTCAATTTATATAATGCTTCTAAAGAGCCTTCTTCAAAAATAATTTTTCTATAGAAGTCACGGTTTCAATATCATCTTCTTTTAAACCTTTTGCAAGTAATACACAAAGTTTTTCAGAGACTAGAACCAATTTTTCGGAGATGGTTTTATAAATGAAAATAGATAAGCTGGAACTTGTATAAATATTGCAATATGATATAATATAGAAGTTTACATCAGTGAGTTTTCAAAAGGTTTCTATAACAATTTCCTAAGAGCTATATAGAATACGTCTCTTAAGCCTAGCAGACTTTAACAAAAAGTCTTTAAAGAAAATGTCAATGTTCAAACTTCTAAGAACTCTGCAAATGAATCTTAACAGAAACTAATACATTTAATCTTAATTAAAATTAGGAATATTAAATTGCATGCATCAACTTATTATTTGTACACATTTATTGTAATTTATCTATGTACTTTTTAGATATTACTTAGGCAAGTATAAGAGTATAAATCGAGATCCCTATGATATATAGCATAGAAAATTAGTTTGATTGTTTGCCTTGTGAACCGTAAGGCTAGGCGCGCACATTCAATTTTAAGTTGCACAACTGTTTGGTTGCTTATAGAAAACAAATGTCCGCGCAGGTGCATATAATTATATATTACACAAAATAGCGAACTCATTTTAGGCAATCGTTTATACATAGTTTATGTCAAAACACAAACTTTTTAGTTGCTCGAACCAAGCAGTTGCGAAACTAAAAATTGAATGTGCGCGCCTACCCTAAGAGTCTAGCGAAGATGAAGTTGAAGTGACGAATAACCAAAATTTAAGAAAGAATACTTTCGAAAGCAGGCAGCTGAATTTCAGATCAACCATTCGGCTCTTAAAAGTTGAATTGCAATTATAAACGAGCGTTTCGGAACAAGTGCGAAGTTATAACCCGAATATCCGAGATTTTTTTTGTTTTCAAACATATAATGTAGCTGCATTTATATGATTATCTTCATTTTGGTCTTCTGTGCCCATATATTAGATTTTAATGTGAAGAAACATACGTGGAAGAAACATACGTAAATCCAGCATGATACGAGTATCTCTATACATATATCCCTCAAAGTGGAAATGCATACAATTATAGATGGGTAAACTGACCAAAATGTTTGATGGTTTTATTTAAAATAAAAAAAAAATATTACATGAAAATAATTCACGGTATTGAAGAAAGGCATTATGTATACTTAACATATAACAAATGTAAAACGAAACGGAATACAAACATTTTATATGAATGAATGAATCGTTTTTAAGGACACAAATCAAAACAAAGAAAGAGTTAAGTAAAACATAAAACAAATCACTACGGTCAGCAATTTAAAGATATTTTGTGCGCTCCCATTAGGTATGAAGATTAGGGCTCAATACTGAAAATTAAATAAACATTTTGTAGGTAAACCCAACAAAGGAAACTTAAGACATTTGCTTAGGTTTTGTTTTTCTTGTGTGAACGTGGCCTTGGCAAAGAAAAAGAAATAGGCTGATTAAGTTTTTGCATCTTCCAAATAATATTCAATATGGCCCAGTGCGTAGAGAGATGGAGATGCCGAGTTCGATCCCCAAATAAGGTATAATGTCATTCATGTTTTAAAATTATTCCAAATACATTAATTAATAACAATTCCAATGTGATACATAGTTTCAGGTTTAAAATTGATTAAATGTCGGAAAAACGTCTTCAAAGAAATATAAATTTACTTTTATTTTCGTATTTTTCAGGCTCGGTAAAAGTTCGAGTGTAAGCTTGTAATAGACATAAAAAGCCGTACGTTTGTAATTTTTGCGAAGCTTTATTGAAGTCATCTGTCAAAACTTGAACTTCAGTTCAATTTCGAATAGGACTCTGTTAAACTTCTAATAGTTCATACACGAAGCTGGCACCTTTAAAAGATATGTGCATGGTACTTCTAAGAGGATTTTCAGAATCACTTATAGAAGTACATAAAAGGTTTTGTGAGCTTGTGTAATATTCTCCTTTTTGTTCTTAAACAACCTTTACAAATGCATTAAAGAACTTCGAAAATATATTTAGTTAGACCGAATCGAAGCTGAAATGTTAGTTGGGTGACCATCTACCTCTAAAAATCTTGAAATTTCTGTTTTTCATCGACTTTCACAAAAACTCATGGACTGACCATCTACCTCTAAAAATCTTGAAATTTCAGTTTTTCATCGATTTTCACAAAAAATCATGGACTGACCCATCTACATCTAAAGATCTTGCAATTTCTCTTTTTCGTCGATTTTCACAAAAACTCATGGACTGACCATCTACCTCTAAAAATCTTGAAATTTGTTTTTCATCGATTTTCACAAAAAATCATGGACTGACCACCTCCTACCTCCAAAAATCTTGAAATTTGTTTTTCATCGAGTTACACAAGAAATAATGGACTGACCACCTCCTACCACTAAAAATCTTGAAATTTCCCTTTTTCATCGATTTTCACAAAAAATCAATCATGGACTTACCATCTACCCCTAAAAATTTTGAAATTTCAGTTTTTCATCGATTTTCACAAAAAATCATTGACTGACCATCTACGTCTAAAAATCTTGAAATTTATCTTTTTCATCGATTTTCACAAAAAATCATGAACTTATCATCACCTCTAAAAATCTTGAAATTTCTCTTTTCCATCGATTTTCACAAAAAATCATGGATTTACCATCTACCTCTAAAAATCTTGAAATTTCAGTTTTTCATCGATTTTCACAAAAAATCATGGACTGACCCATCTACATCTAAAGATCTTGCAATTTCTCTTTTTCATCGATTTTCACAAAAAATCATGGACTGACCACCTCCTACCTCCAAAAATCTTGAAATTTGTTTTTCATCGAGTTACACAAGAAATAATGGACTGACCACCTCCTACCACTAAAAATCTTGAAATTTCTCTTTTTCATCGATTTTCACAAAAAATCAATCATGGACTTACCATCTACCTCTAAAAATCTTTAAATTTCTCTTTTTCATCGATTTTCACAAAAAATCATGGACTGACCACCTCCTACCTCCAAAAATCTTGAAATTTGTTTTTCATCGAGTTACACAAGAAATAATGGACTGACCACCTCCTACCACTAAAAATCTTGAAATTTCTCTTTTTCATCGATTTTCACAAAACAACAATCATGGACTTACCATCTACCTCTAAAAATTTTGAAATTTCAGTTTTTCATCGATTTTCACAAAAAATCATTGACTGACCATCTACGTCTAAAAATCTTGAAATTTATCTTTTTCATCGATTTTCACAAAAAATCATGAACTTATCATCACCTCTAAAAATCTTGAAATTTCTCTTTTTCATCGATTTTCACAAAAAATCAATCATGGACTTACCATCTACCTCTAAAAATCTTTAAATTTCTCTTTTTCATCGATTTTCACAAAAAATCATGGACTGACCACCTCCTACCTCCAAAAATCTTGAAATTTGTTTTTCATCGAGTTACACAAGAAATAATGGACTGACCACCTCCTACCACTAAAAATCTTGAAATTTCCCTTTTTCATCGATTTTCACAAAAAATCAATCATGGACTTACCATCTACCCCTAAAAATTTTGAAATTTCAGTTTTTCATCGATTTTCACAAAAAATCATTGACTGACCATCTACGTCTAAAAATCTTGAAATTTATCTTTTTCATCGATTTTCACAAAAAATCATGAACTTATCATCACCTCTAAAAATCTTGAAATTTCTCTTTTCCATCGATTTTCACAAAAAATCATGGATTTACCATCTACCCCTAAAAATCTTGAAATTTCTGTTTTTCATCGATTTTCACAAAAAATCATGGACTGACCCATCTACATCTAAAGATCTTGCAATTTTTCTTTTTCGTCGATTTTCACAAAAAATCATGGACTGACCATCTACCTCTAAAAATCTTGAAATTTCTGTTTTTCATCGATTTACACAAAAATTCATGGACTGACCATCTACCTCTAAAAATCTTGAAATTTCTGTTTTTCATCGATTTTCACAAAAAATCATGGACTGACCTCTTAAAATCTTGAAATTTCTCTTTTTCATCGATTTACACAAAAATTCATGGACTGACCATCTACCTCTAAAAATCTTGAAATTTCTGTTTTTCATCGATTTTCACAAAAAATCATGGACTGACCATCTACCTCTAAAAATCTTGAAATTTCTCTTTTTCATCGATTTTCACAAAAAATCAATCATGGACTTACCATCTACCTCTAAAAATCTTTAAATTTCTCTTTTTCATCGATTTTCACAAAAAATCATGGACTGACCACCTCCTACCTCCAAAAATCTTGAAATTTGTTTTTCATCGAGTTACACAAGAAATAATGGACTGACCACCTCCTACCACTAAAAATCTTGAAATTTCTCTTTTTCATCGATTTTCACAAAAAATCAATCATGGACTTACCATCTACCTCTAAAAATTTTGAAATTTCAGTTTTTCATCGATTTTCACAAAAAATCATTGACTGACCATCTACGTCTAAAAATCTCGAAATTTATCTTTTTCATCGATTTTCACAAAAAATCATGAACTTATCATCACCTCTAAAAATTTTGAAATTTCTCTTTTCCATCGATTTTCACAAAAAATCATGGACTGACCATCTACCTCTAAAAATCTCGAAATTTCTATTTTTCATCGATTTTCACAAAACATCATGGACTGACCATCTACGTCTAAAAATCTTGAAATTTCTCTTTTTCATCGATTTTCACAAAAAATCAATCATGGACTTACCATCTACCTCTAAAAATCTTTAAATTTCTCTTTTTCATCGATTTTCACAAAAAATCATGGACTGACCACCTCCTACCTCCAAAAATCTTGAAATTTGTTTTTCATCGAGTTACACAAGAAATAATGGACTGACCACCTCCTACCTCTAAAAATCTTGAAATTTCTCTTTTCCATCGATTTTCACAAAAAATCATGGACTGACCATCTACCTCTAAGAATCTCGAAATTTCTCTTTTTCATCGATTTTCACAAAAAATCAATCATGGACTTACCATCTACCTCTAAAAATCTTTAAATTTCTCTTTTTCATCGATTTTCACAAAAAATCATGGACTGACCACCTCCTACCTCCAAAAATCTTGAAATTTCTTTTTCATCGAGTTACACAAGAAATAATGGACTGACCACCTCCTACCACTAAAAATCTTGAAATTTCTCTTTTTCATCGATTTTCACAAAAAATCAATCATGGACTTACCATCTACCTCTAAAAATCTTTAAATTTCTCTTTTTCATCGATTTTCACAAAAAATCATGGACTGACCACCTCCTACCTCCAAAAATCTTGAAATTTGTTTTTCATCGAGTTACACAAGAAATAATGGACTGACCACCTCCTACCACTAAAAATCTTGAAATTTCTCTTTTTCATCGATTTTCACAAAAAAACAATCATGGACTTACCATCTACCTCTAAAAATTTTGAAATTTCAGTTTTTCATCGATTTTCACAAAAAATCATTGACTGACCATCTACGTCTAAAAATCTTGAAATTTATCTTTTTCATCGATTTTCACAAAAAATCATGAACTTATCATCACCTCTAAAAATCTTGAAATTTCTCTTTTTCATCGATTTTCACAAAAAATCAATCATGGACTTACCATCTACCTCTAAAAATCTTTAAATTTCTCTTTTTCATCGATTTTCACAAAAAATCATGGACTGACCACCTCCTACCTCCAAAAATCTTGAAATTTGTTTTTCATCGAGTTACACAAGAAATAATGGACTGACCACCTCCTACCACTAAAAATCTTGAAATTTCCCTTTTTCATCGATTTTCACAAAAAATCAATCATGGACTTACCATCTACCCCTAAAAATTTTGAAATTTCAGTTTTTCATCGATTTTCACAAAAAATCATTGACTGACCATCTACCTCTAAAAATCTTGAAATTTATCTTTTTCATCGATTTTCACAAAAAATCATGAACTTATCATCACCTCTAAAAATCTTGAAATTTCTCTTTTCCATCGATTTTCACAAAAAATCATGGACTGACCATCTACCTCTAAAAATCTCGAAATTTCTATTTTTCATCGATTTTCACAAAAAATCATTGACTGACCATCTACGTCTAAAAATCTTGAAATTTATCTTTTTCATCGATTTTCACAAAAAATCATGAACTTATCATCACCTCTAAAAATCTTGAAATTTCTCTTTTTCATCGATTTTCACAAAAAATCAATCATGGACTTACCATCTACCTCTAAAAATCTTTAAATTTCTCTTTTTCATCGATTTTCACAAAAAATCATGGACTGACCACCTCCTACCTCCAAAAATCTTGAAATTTGTTTTTCATCGAGTTACACAAGAAATAATGGACTGACCACCTCCTACCACTAAAAATCTTGAAATTTCCCTTTTTCATCGATTTTCACAAAAAATCAATCATGGACTTACCATCTACCCCTAAAAATTTTGAAATTTCAGTTTTTCATCGATTTTCACAAAAAATCATTGACTGACCATCTACGTCTAAAAATCTTGAAATTTATCTTTTTCATCGATTTTCACAAAAAATCATGAACTTATCATCACCTCTAAAAATCTTGAAATTTCTCTTTTCCATCGATTTTCACAAAAAATCATGGACTGACCATCTACCTCTAAAAATCTCGAAATTTCTATTTTTCATCGATTTTCACAAAAAATCATGGACTGACCACCTCCTACCTCCAAAAATCTTGAAATTTGTTTTTCATCGAGTTACACAAGAAATAATGGACTGACCACCTCCTACCACTAAAAATCTTGAAATTTCTCTTTTTCATCGATTTTCACAAAAAATCAATCATGGACTTATCATCTACCTCTAAAAATCTTTAAATTTCTCTTTTTCATCGATTTTCACAAAAAATCATGGACTGACCACCTCCTACCTCCAAAAATCTTGAAATTTGTTTTTCATCGAGTTACACAAGAAATAATGGACTGACCACCTCCTACCACTAAAAATCTTGAAATTTCTCTTTTTCATCGATTTTCACAAAAAATCAATCATGGACTTACCATCTACCTCTAAAAATTTTGAAATTTCAGTTTTTCATCGATTTTCACAAAAAATCATTGACTGACCATCTATGTACGTCTAAAAATCTTGAAATTTATCTTTTTCATCGATTTTCACAAAAAATCATGAACTTATCATCACCTCTAAAAATCTTGAAATTTCTCTTTTCCATCGATTTTCACAAAAAATCATGGACTGACCATCTACCTCTAAAAATCTCGAAATTTCTATTTTTCATCGATTTTCACAAAACATCATGGACTGACCATCTACGTCTAAAAATCTTGAAATTTCTCTTTTTCATCGATTTTCACAAAAAATCAATCATGGACTTACCATCTACCTCTAAAAATCTTTAAATTTCTCTTTTTTATCGATTTTCACAAAAAATCATGGACTGACCACCTCCTACCTCCAAAAATCTTGAAATTTGTTTTTCATCGAGTTACACAAGAAATAATGGACTGACCACCTCCTACCACTAAAAATCTTGAAATTTCTCTTTTTCATCGATTTTCACAAAAAATCAATCATGGACTTACCATCTACCTCTAAAAATTTTGAAATTTCAGTTTTTCATCGATTTTCACAAAAAATCATTGACTGACCATCTACCTCTAAAAATCTTGAAATTTATCTTTTTCATCGATTTTCACAAAAAATCATGAACTTATCATCACCTCTAAAAATCTTGAAATTTCTCTTTTCCATCGATTTTCACAAAAAATCATGGACTGACCATCTACCTCTAAAAATCTCGAAATTTCTATTTTTCATCGATTTTCACAAAACATCATGGACTGACCATCTACGTCTAAAAATCTTGAAATTTCTCTTTTTCATCGATTTTCACAAAAAATCAATCATGGACTTACCATCTACCTCTAAAAATCTTTAAATTTCTCTTTTTCATCGATTTTCACAAAAAATCATGGACTGACCACCTCCTACCTCCAAAAATCTTGAAATTTGTTTTTCATCGAGTTACACAAGAAATAATGGACTGACCACCTCCTACTCCTAAAAATCTTGAAATTTCTCTTTTTCATCGATTTTCACAAAAAATCAATCATGGACTTACCATCTACCTCTAAAAATTTTGAAATTTCAGTTTTTCATCGATTTTCACAAAAAATCATTGACTGACCATCTACGTCTAAAAATCTTGAAATTTATCTTTTTCATCGATTTTCACAAAAAATCATGAACTTATCATCACCTCTAAAAATCTTGAAATTTCTCTTTTCCATCGATTTTCACAAAAAATCATGGACTGACCATCTACCTCTAAAAACCTCGAAATTTCTATTTTTCATGGATTTTCACAAAACATCATGGACTGACCATCTACGTCTAAAAATCTTGAAATTTCTCTTTTTCATCGATTTTCACAAAAAATCAATCATGGACTTACCATCTACCTCTAAAAATTTTTAAATTTCTCTTTTTCATCGATTTTCACAAAAAATCATGGACTGACCACCTCCTACCTCCAAAAATCTTGAAATTTGTTTTTCATCGAGTTACACAAGAAATAATGGACTGACCACCTCCTACCACTAAAAATCTTGAAATTTCTCTTTTTCATCGATTTTCACAAAAAATCAATCATGGACTTACCATCTACCTCTAAAAATCTTTAAATTTCTCTTTTTCATCGATTTTCACAAAAAATCATGGACTGACCACCTCCTACCTCCAAAAATCTTGAAATTTGTTTTTCATCGAGTTACACAAGAAATAATGGACTGACCACCTCCTACCACTAAAAATCTTGAAATTTCTCTTTTTCATCGATTTTCACCAAAAATCAATCATGGACTTACCATCTACCTCTAAAAATTTTGAAAATTCAGTTTTTCATCGATTTTCACAAAAAATCATTGACTGACCATCTACGTCTAAAAATCTTGAAATTTATCTTTTTCATCGATTTTCACAAAAAATCATGAACTTATCATCACCTCTAAAAATCTTGAAATTTCTCTTTTCCATCGATTTTCACAAAAAATCATGGACTGACCATCTACCTCTAAAAATCTCGAAATTTCTATTTTTCATCGATTTTCACAAAACATCATGGACTGACCATCTACGTCTAAAAATCTTGAAATTTCTCTTTTTCATCGATTTTCACAAAAAATCAATCATGGACTTACCATCTACCTCTAAAAATCTTTAAATTTCTCTTTTTCATCGATTTTCACAAAAAATCATGGACTGACCAACTCCTACCTCCAAAAATCTTGAAATTTGTTTTTCATCGAGTTACACAAGAAATAATGGACTGACCACCTCCTACCACTAAAAATCTTGAAATTTCTCTTTTTCATCGATTTTCACAAAAAATCAATCATGGACTTACCATCTACCTCTAAAAATCTTTAAATTTCTCTTTTTCATCGATTTTCACAAAAAATCAATCATGGACCATCTACCTCTAAAAATTTTGAAATTTCAGTTTTTCATCGATTTTCACAAAAAATCATTGACTGACCATCTACGTCTAAAAATCTTGAAATTTATCTTTTTCATCGATTTTCACAAAAAATCATGAACTTATCATCACCTCTAAAAATCTTGAAATTTCTCTTTTCCATCGATTTTCACAAAAAATCATGGACTGACCATCTACTTCTAAAAATCTTGAAATTTCTATTTTTCATCGATTTTCACAAAACATCATGGACTGACCATCTACGTCTAAAAATCTTGAAATTTCTCTTTTTCATCGATTTTCACAAAAAATCAATCATGGACTTACCATCTACCTCTAAAAATCTTTAAATTTCTCTTTTTCATCGATTTTCACAAAAAATCATGGACTGACCACATCCTACCTCCAAAAATCTTGAAATTTGTTTTTCATCGAGTTACACAAGAAATAATGGACTGACCACCTCCTACCACTAAAAATCTTGAAATTTCTCTTTTTCATCGATTTTCACAAAAAATCAATCATGGACTTACCATCTACCTCTAAAAATCTTTAAATTTCTCTTTTTCATCGATTTTCACAAAAAATCATGGACTGACCACCTCCTACCTCCAAAAATCTTGAAATTTGTTTTTCATCGAGTTACACAAGAAATAATGGACTGACCACCTCCTACCACTAAAAATCTTGAAATTTCTCTTTTTCATCGATTTTCACAAAAAATCAATCATGGACTTACCATCTACCTCTAAAAATTTTGAAATTTCAGTTTTTCATCGATTTTCACAAAAAATCATTGACTGACCATCTACCTCTAAAAATCTTGAAATTTATCTTTTTCATCGATTTTCACAAAAAATCATGAACTTATCATCACCTCTAAAAATCTTGAAATTTCTCTTTTCCATCGATTTTCACAAAAAATCATGGACTGACCATCTACCTCTAAAAATCTCGAAATTTCTATTTTTCATCGATTTTCACAAAACATCATGGACTGACCATCTACGTCTAAAAATCTTGAAATTTCTCTTTTTCATCGATTTTCACAAAAAATCAATCATGGACTTACCATCTACCTCTAAAAATCTTTAAATTTCTCTTTTTCATCGATTTTCACAAAAAATCAATCATGGACTTACCATCTACCTCTAAAAATCTTTAAATTTCTCTTTTTCATCGATTTTCACAAAAAATCATGGACTGACCACCTCCTACCTCCAAAAATATTGAAATTTGTTTTTCATCGAGTTACACAAGAAATAATGGACTGACCACCTCCTACCACTAAAAATCTTGAAATTTCTCTTTTTCATCGATTTTCACAAAAAATCAATCATGGACTTACCATCTACCTCTAAAAATTTTGAAATTTCAGTTTTTCATCGATTTTCACAAAAAATCATTGACTGACCATCTACGTCTAAAAATCTTGAAATTTATCTTTTTCATCGATTTTCACAAAAAATCATGAACTTATCATCACCTCTAAAAATCTTGAAATTTCTCTTTTCCATCGACTTTCACAAAAAATCATGGACTGACCATCTACCTCTAAAAATCTCGAAATTTCTATTTTTCATCGATTTTCACAAAACATCATGGACTGACCATCTACGTCTAAAAATCTTGAAATTTCTCTTTTTCATCGCTTTTCACAAAAAATCAATCATGGACTTCCCATCTACCTCTAAAAATCTTTAAATTTCTCTTTTTCAGCGATTTTCACAAAAAATCAATCATGGACTTACCATCTACCTCTAAAAATTTTGAAATTTCAGTTTTTCATCGATTTTCACAAAAAATCATTGACTGACCATCTACGTCTAAAAATCTCGAAATTTATCTTTTTCATCGATTTTCACAAAAAGTCATGAACTTATCATCACCTCTAAAAATCTTGAAATTTCTCTTTTCCATCGATTTTCACAAAAAATCATGGACTGACCATCTACCTCTAAAAATCTCGAAATTTCTATTTTTCATCGATTTTCACAAAACATCATGGACTGACCATCTACGTCTAAAAATCTTGAAATTTCTCTTTTTCATCGATTTTCACAAAAAATCAATCATGGACTTACCATCTACCTCTAAAAATCTTTAAATTTCTCTTTTTCATCGATTTTCACAAAAAATCATGGACTGACCACATCCTACCTCCAAAAATCTTGAAATTTGTTTTTCATCGAGTTACACAAGAAATAATGGACTGACCACCTCCTACCATCTCTCTCTTTTTCATCGATTTTCACAAAAAATCAATCATGGACTTACCATCTACCTCTAAAAATTTTGAAATTTCAGTTTTTCATCGATTTTCACAAAAAATCATTGACTGACCATCTACGTCTAAAAATCTTGAAATTTCTCTTTTCCATCGATTTTCATAAAAAATCATGGACTGACCATCTACCTCTAAAAATCTCTAAATATCTATTTTTCATCGATTTTCACAAAACATCATGGACTGACCATCTACGTCTAAAAATCTTGAAATTTCTCTTTTTCATCGATTTTCACAAAAAATCAATCATGGACTTACCATCTACCTCTAAAAATCTTTAAATTTCTCTTTTTCATCGATTTTCACAAAAAATCATGGACTGACCACATCCTACCTCCAAAAATCTTGAAATTTGTTTTTCATCGAGTTACACAAGAAATAATGGACTGACCACCTCCTACCACTAAAAATCTTGAAATTTCTCTTTTTCATCGATTTTCACAAAAAATCAATCATGGACTTACCATCTACCTCTAAAAATTTTGAAATTTCTCTTTTTCATCGATTTTCACAAAATATCATGGACTGACCACCTCCTACCTCCAAAAATCTTGAAATTTGTTTTTCATCGAGTTACACAAGAAATAATGGACTGACCACCTCCTACCACTAAAAATCTTGAAATTTCTCTTTTTCATCGATTTTCACAAAAAATCAATCATGGACTTACCATCTACCTCTAAAAATCTTTAAATTTCTCTTTTTCATCGATTTTCACAAAAAATCATGGACTGACCACCTCCTACCTCCAAAAATCTTGAAATTTGTTTTTCATCGAGTTACACAAGAAATAATGGACTGACCACCTCCTACCTCTAAAAATCTTGAAATTTCTCTTTTCCATCGATTATCACAAAAAATCATGGACTGAAATTTCTCTTTTTCATCGATTTTCACAAAAAATCAGGGACTTACCATCTACCTCTAAAAATTTTTAAATTTCAGTTTTTCATCGATTTTCACAAAAAATCATTGACTGACCATCTACGTCTAAAAATCTTGAAATTTATCTTTTTCATCGATTTTCACAAAAAATCATGAACTTATCATCACCTCTAAAAATCTTGAAATTTCTCTTTTCCATCGATTTTCACAAAAAATCATGAACTGACCATCTACCTCTAAAAATCTCGAAATTTCTATTTTTCATCGATTTTCACAAAACATCATGGACTGACCATCTACGTCTAAAAATCTTGAAATTTCTCTTTTTCCTCGATTTTCACAAAAAATCAATCATGGACTTACCATCTACCTCTAAAAATCTTTAAATTTCTCTTTTTCATCGATCTTCACAAAAAATCATGGACTGACCACCTCCTACCTCCAAAAATATTGAAATTTGTTTTTCATCGAGTTACACAAGAAATAATGGACTGACCACCTCCTACCACTAAAAATCTTGAAATTTCTCTTTTTCATCGATTTTCACAAAAAATCAATCATGGACTTACCATCTACCTCTAAAAATTTTGAAATTTCAGTTTTTCATCGATTTTCACAAAAAATCATTGACTGACCATCTACGTCTAAAAATCTTGAAATTTATCTTTTTCATCGATTTTCACAAAAAATCATGAACTTATCATCACCTCTAAAAATCTTGAAATTTCTCTTTTCCATCGATTTTCACAAAAAATCATGGACTGACCATCTACCTCTAAAAATCTCGAAATTTCTATTTTTCATCGATTTTCACAAAACATCATGGACTGACCATCTACGTCTAAAAATCTTGAAATTTCTCTTTTTCATCGCTTTTCACAAAAAATCAATCATGGACTTCCCATCTACCTCTAAAAATCTTTAAATTTCTCTTTTTCAGCGATTTTCACAAAAAATCATGGACTGACCACCTCCTACCTCCAAAAATATTGAAATTTGTTTTTCATCGAGTTACACAAGAAATAATGGACTGACCACCTCCTACCATCTCTCTCTTTTTCATCGATTTTCACAAAAAATCAATCATGGACTTACCATCTACCTCTAAAAATTTTGAAATTTCAGTTTTTCATCGATTTTCACAAAAAATCATTGACTGACCATCTACGTCTAAAAATCTTGAAATTTCTCTTTTCCATCGATTTTCATAAAAAATCATGGACTGACCATCTACCTCTAAAAATCTCTAAATATCTATTTTTCATCGATTTTCACAAAACATCATGGACTGACCATCTACGTCTAAAAATCTTGAAATTTCTCTTTTTCATCGATTTTCACAAAAAATCAATCATGGACTTACCATCTACCTCTAAAAATCTTTAAATTTCTCTTTTTCATCGATTTTCACAAAAAATCATGGACTGACCACATCCTACCTCCAAAAATCTTGAAATTTGTTTTTCATCGAGTTACACAAGAAATAATGGACTGACCACCTCCTACCACTAAAAATCTTGAAATTTCTCTTTTTCATCGATTTTCACAAAAAATCAATCATGGACTTACCATCTACCTCTAAAAATCTTTAAATTTCTCTTTTTCATCGATTTTCACAAAAAATCATGGACTGACCACCTCCTACCTCCAAAAATCTTGAAATTTGTTTTTCATCGAGTTACACAAGAAATAATGGACTGACCACCTCCTACCTCTAAAAATCTTGAAATTTCTCTTTTCCATCGATTATCACAAAAAATCATGGACTGAAATTTCTCTTTTTCATCGATTTTCACAAAAAATCAGGGACTTACCATCTACCTCTAAAAATTTTTAAATTTCAGTTTTTCATCGATTTTCACAAAAAATCATTGACTGACCATCTACGTCTAAAAATCTTGAAATTTATCTTTTTCATCGATTTTCACAAAAAATCATGAACTTATCATCACCTCTAAAAATCTTGAAATTTCTCTTTTCCATCGATTTTCACAAAAAATCATGGACTGACCATCTACCTCTAAAAATCTCGAAATTTCTATTTTTCATCGATTTTCACAAAACATCATGGACTGACCATCTACGTCTAAAAATCTTGAAATTTCTCTTTTTCCTCGATTTTCACAAAAAATCAATCATGGACTTACCATCTACCTCTAAAAATCTTTAAATTTCTCTTTTTCATCGATTTTCACAAAAAATCATGGACCATCCTACCTCCAAAAATCTTGAAATTTGTTTTTCATCGAGTTACACAAAAAATCATGGACTGACCACCTCCTACCTCCAAAAATCTTGAAATTTGTTTTTCATCGAGTTATACAAGAAATCAATCATGGACTTACCATCTACCTCTAAAAATCTTTAAATTTCTCTTTTTCATCGATTTTCACAAAAAATCATGGACTGACCACCTCCTACCTCCAAAAATCTTGAAATTTGTTTTTCATCGAGTTACACAAGAAATAATGGACTGACCACCTCCTACCACTAAAAATCTTGAAATTTCTCTTTTTCATCGATTTTCACAAAAAATCAATCATGGACTTACCATCTACCTCTAAAAATCTTTAAATTTCTCTTTTCATCGATTTTCACTAAAAATCATGGACTGACCACCTCCTACCTCCAAAAATCTTGAAATTTGTTTTTCATCGAGTTACACAAGAAATAATGGACTGACCACCTCCTATCACTAAAAATCTTGAAATTTCTGTTTTTCATCGATTTTCACAAAAACTCATGGACTCATGACCATCTACCTCTAAAAATCTTGAAATTTCTCTTTTTCATCGATTTTCACAAAAAATCATGGACGGAACTCTTAAAATCTTGAAATTTCTCTTTTTCATCGATTTACACAAAAATTCATGGACTGACCCTACCTCTAAAAATCTTGAAATTTCTGTTTTTTATTGATTTTCACAAAAACTCATGGACTGACCATCTACCTCTAAAAATCTTGAAATTTCTCTTTTTCATCGATTTTCACAAAAACTCATGGACTGACCATCTACCTCTAAAAATCTTGAAATTTCTGTTTTTCATCGATTTTCACAAAAACTCATGGACAGACCATCTACCTCTAAAAATCTTGAAATTTCTCTTTTTCATCGATTTTCACAAAAAATCATGGACTGACCTCTTAAAATCTTGAAATTTCTCTTTTTCATCGATTTTCACAAAAAATCATGGACTGACCATCTACCTCTAAAAATCTTGAAATTTCTGTTTTTCATCGGTTTTCACAAAAACTCATGGACTGACCATCTACCTCTAAAAATCTTGAAATTTCTCTTTTTCATCGATTTTCACAAAAAATCATGGACTGACCTCTTAAAATCTTGAAATTTCTCTTTTTCATCGATTTTCACAAAAAATCATGGACTGACCTCTTAAAATCTTGAAATTTCTCTTTTTCATCGATTTTCACAAAAAATCATGGACTGACCATCTACCTCTAAAAATCTTGAAATTTCTGTTTTTTCATCGGTTTTCACAAAAACTCATGGACTGACCATCTACCTCTAAAAATCTTGAAATTTCTCTTTTTCATCGATTTTCACAAAAAATCATGGACTGACCTCTTAAAATCTTGAAATTTCTCTTTTTCATCGATTTTCACAAAAAATCAATCATGGACTTACCATCTACCTCTAAAAATCTTTAAATTTCTCTTTTTCATCGATTTTCACAAAAAATCATGGACCATCCTACCTCCAAAAATCTTGAAATTTGTTTTTCATCGAGTTACACAAAAAATCATGGACTGACCACCTCCTACCTCCAAAAATCTTGAAATTTGTTTTTCATCGAGTTATACAAGAAATAATGGACTGACCACCTCCTACCACTAAAAATCTTGAAATTTCTCTTTTTCATCGATTTTCACAAAAAATCAATCATGGACTTACCATCTACCTCTAAAAATCTTTAAATTTCTCTTTTTCATCGATTTTCACAAAAAATCATGGACTGACCACCTCCTACCTCCAAAAATCTTGAAATTTGTTTTTCATCGAGTTACACAAGAAATAATGGACTGACCACCTCCTACCACTAAAAATCTTGAAATTTCTCTTTTTCATCGATTTTCACAAAAAATCAATCATGGACTTACCATCTACCTCTAAAAATCTTTAAATTTCCCTTTTTCATCGATTTTCACAAAAAATCATGGACTGACCACCTCCTACCTCCAAAAATCTTGAAATTTGTTTTTCATCGAGTTACACAAGAAATAATGGACTGACCACCTCCTACCACTAAAAATCTTGAAATTTCTGTTTTTCATCGATTTACACAAAAACTCATGGACTGACCATCTACCTCTAAAAATCTTGAAATTTCTGTTTTTCATCGATTTTCACAAAAACTCATGGACTCATGACCATCTACCTCTAAAAATCTTGAAATTTCTCTTTTTCATCAATTTTTTCATCGATTTACACAAAAATTAATGGACTGACCATCTACCTCTAAGAATCTTGAAATTTTTCCTTTTCATAGATTTTCACAAAAAATCATGGACTTACCATCTACCTCTAAAAATCTTGAAATTTCTGTTTTTCATCGATTTTCACAAAAAATCATGGACTGACCATCTACCTCTAAAAATCTTGAAATTTCTGTTTTTCATCGGTTTTCACAAAAACTCGACTGACCATCTACCTCTAAGAATCTTGAAATTTTTCCTTTTCATAGATTTTCACAAAAAATCATGGACTTACCATCTACCTCTAAAAATCTTGAAATTTCTCTTTTTCATCGATTTTCACACAAAATCATGGACTGACCATCTACCTCTAAAAATCTTGAAATTTCTGTTTTTCATCGATTTTCACAAAAACTCATGGACTGACCATCTACCCCTAAAAATCTTGAAATTTCTCTTTTTCATCGATTATCACAAAAAATCATGGACTGACCTCTTAAAATCTTGAAATTTCTCTTTTTCATCGATTTACACAAAAATTCATGGACTGACTACCTCTTGAAATTTCTGTTTTTCATCGATTTTCACAAAAACTCATGGACTGACCATCTACCTCTAAAAATCTTGAAATTTCTCTTTTTCATCGATTTTCACAAAAACTCATGGACTGACCATCTACCTCTAAAAAGCTTGAAATTTCTCTTTTTCATCGATTTTCACAAAAAATCATGGACCATCTACCTCTAAAAATCTTGAAATTTCAGTTTTTCATCGATTTTCACAAAAAATCATGGACTGACCCATCTACATCTAAAGATCTTGCAATTTCTCTTTTTCGTCGATTTTCACAAAAAATCATGGACTGACCATCTACCCCTAAAAATCTTGAAATTTCTCTTTTTCATCGATTTTCACAAAAAATCATGGACTGACCTCTTAAAATCTTGAAATTTCTCTTTTTCATCGATTTACACAAAAATTCATGGACTGACCATCTATCTACCTCTAAAAATCTTGAAATTTCTGTTTTTCATCGATTTTCACAAAAACTCATGGACTGACCATCTACATACCTCTAAAAATCTTGAAATTTCAGTTTTTCATCGATTTTCACAAAAAATCATGGACTGACCCATCTACATGTAAAGATCTTGCAATTTCTCTTTTTCGTCGATTTTCACAAAAAATCATGGACTGACCATCTACCTCTAAAAATCTTGAAATTTCAGTTTTTCATCGATTTTCACAAAAAATCATGGATTTACCCATCTACCCCTAAAAATCTTGAAATTTCTCTTTTTTATCGATGTTCACAAAAAATCATGGACTGACCCATCTGCATCTAAAGATCTTGCAATTTCTCTTTTTCGTCGATTTTCACAAAAAATCATGGACTGACCATCTACCTCTAAAAATCTTGAAATTTCTGTTTTTCATCGATTTTCACAAAAAATCATGGACTGACCTCTTAAAATCTTGAAATTTCTCTTTTTCATCGATTTACACAAAAATTCATGGACTGACGACTACCTCTTGAAATTTCTGTTTTTCATCGATTTTCACAAAAACTCATGGACTGACCATCTACCTCTAAAAATCTTGAAATTTCTCTTTTTCATCGATTTTCACAAAAAATCATGGACTGACCTCTTAAAATCTTGAAATTTCTCTTTTTCATCGATTTACACAAAAATTCATGGACTGACCATCTACTTCTAAAAATCTTGAAATTTCTGTTTTTCATCGATTTTCACAAAAAATGATGGACTGACCATCTACCTCTAAAAATCTTGAAATTTCTCTTTTTCATCGATTTTCACAAAAACTCATGGACTGACCATCTACCTCTAAAAAGCTTGAAATTTCTCTTTTTCATCGATTTTCACAAAAAATCATGGATTGACCATCTACCTCTAAAAATCTTGAAATTTCTCTTTTTCATCGATTTTCACAAAAAATCATGGACTGACCATCTACCTCTAAAAATCTTGAAATTTCAGTTTTTCATCGATTTTCACAAAAAATCATGGACTGACCCATCTACATCTAAAGATCTTGCAATTTCTCTTTTTCGTCGATTTTCACAAAAAATCATGGACTGACCATCTACCTCTAAAAATCTTGAAATTTCAGTTTTTCATCGATTTTCACAAAAAATCATGGACTGACCCATCTACATCTAAAGATCTTGCAATTTCTCTTTTTCGTCGATTTTCACAAAAAATCATGGACTGACCATCCACCCCTAAAAATCTTGAAATTTCTATTTTTCATCGATTTTCACAAAAAATCATGGACTGGCCTCTTAAAATCTTGAAATTTCTCTTTTTCATCAATTTACACAAAAATTCATGGACTGACCATCTACCTCTAAAAATCTTGAAATTTCTGTTTTTCATCGACTTTCACAAAAACTCATGGACTGGCCATCTACCTCTAAAAATCTTGAAATTTCAGTTTTTCATCGATTTTCACAAAAATTCATGGACTGACCCATCTACATCTAAAGATCTTGCAATTTCTCTTTTTCGTCGATTTTCACAAAAAATCATGGACTGACCATCTACCTCTAAAAATCTTGAAATTTCTGTTTTTCATAGATTTTCACAAAAACTCATGGACTGACCATCTACCTCTAAAAATCTTGAAATTTCTCTTTTTCATCGATTATCACAAAAAATCATGGACTGACCATCTACCTCTAAAAATTTTGAAATTTCTCTTTTTCATCGATTTTCACAAAAAATGATGGACTGACCATCTACCTCTAAAAATCTTGAAATTTCTCTTTTTTATCGATTTTCACAAAAACTCATGGACTGACCATCTACGTCTAAAAATCTTGAAATTTATCTTTTTCATCGATTTTCACAAAAAATCATGAACTTATCATCACCTCTAAAAATCTTGAAATTTCTCTTTTCCATCGATTTTCACAAAAAATCATGGACTGACCATCTACCTCTAAAAATCTCGAAATTTCTATTTTTCATCGATTTTCACAAAACATCATGGACTGACCATCTACGTCTAAAAATCTTGAAATTTCTCTTTTTCATCGATTTTCACAAAAAATCAATCATGGACTTACCATCTACCTCTAAAAATCTTTAAATTTCTCTTTTTCATCGATTTTCACAAAAAATCATGGACTGACCACCTCCTACCTCCAAAAATCTTGAAATTTCTTTTTCATCGAGTTACACAAGAAATAATGGACTGACCACCTCCTACCACTAAAAATCTTGAAATTTCTCTTTTTGATCGATTTTCACAAAAAATCAATCATGGACTTACCATCTACCTCTAAAAATCTTTAAATTTCTCTTTTTCATCGATTTTCACAAAAAATCATGGACGACCACCTCCTACCTCCAAAAATCTTGAAATTTGTTTTTCATCGAGTTACACAAGAAATAATGGACTGACCACCTCCTACCACTAAAAATCTTGAAATTTCTCTTTTTCATCGATTTCCACAAAATATCATGGACTGACCTCTTAAAATCTTGAAATTTCTCTTTTTCATCGATTTACACAAAAACTCATGGACTGACCATCTACCTCTAAAAATCTTGAAATTTCTCTTTTTCATCGATTTTCACAAAAACTCATGGACTCATGACCATCTACCTCTAAAAATCTTGAAATTTCTCTTTTTCATCGATTTTCACAAAAAATCATGGACTGAACTCTTAAAATCTTGAAATTTCTCTTTTTCATCGATTTACACAAAAAATCATCTACTTACCATCACCTCTAAGAATCTTAAAATTTCTCTTTTTCATCGATTTTCACAAAAAATCATGGACTGACCATCTACCTCTAAAAATCTCGAAATTTCTATTTTTCATCGATTTTCACAAAACATCATGGACTGACCATCTACGTCTAAAAATCTTGAAATTTCTCTTTTTCATCGATTTTCACAAAAAATCATCTACTTACCATCACCTCTAAGAATCTTAAAATTTCTCTTTTTCATCGATTTTCACAAAAAATCATGGACTGACCATCTACCTCTAAAAATCTCGAAATTTCTATTTTTCATCGATTTTCACAAAACATCATGGACTGACCATCTACTTTTAAAAATCTTGAAATTTCTCTTTTTCATCGATTTTCACAAAAAATCAATCATGGACTTACCATCTACCTCTAAGAATCTTAAAATTTCTCTTTTTCATCGATTTTCACAAAAAATCATGGACTGACCATCTACCTCTAAAAATCTCGAAATTTCTATTTTTCATCGATTTTCACAAAACATCATGGACTGACCATCTACTTTTAAAAATCTTGCAATTTCTCTTTTTCGTCGATTTTCACAAAAAATCATGGACTGACCATCTACCTCTAAAAATCTTGAAATTTCAGTTTTTCATCGATTTTCACAAAAAATCATGGACTGACCCATCTGCATCTAAAGATCTTGCAATTTCTCTTTTTCGTCGATTTTCACAAAAAATCATGGACTGAAAAAATCATGATCTACCCCTAAAAATCTTGAAATTTCTATTTTTCATCGATTTTCACAAAAAATCATGGACTGGCCTCTTAAAATCTTGAAATTTCTCTTTTTCATCAATTTACACAAAAATTCATGGACTGACCATCTACCTCTAAAAATCTTGAAATTTCTGTTTTTCATCGACTTTCACAAAAACTCATGGACTGGCCATCTACCTCTAAAAATCTTGAAATTTCAGTTTTTCATCGATTTTCACAAAAATTCATGGACTGACCCATCTACATCTAAAGATCTTGCAATTTCTCTTTTTCGTCGATTTTCACAAAAAATCATGGACTGACCATCTACCTCTAAAAATCTTGAAATTTCTGTTTTTCATAGATTTTCACAAAAACTCATGGACTGACCATCTACCTCTAAAAATCTTGAAATTTCTCTTTTTCATCGATTATCACAAAAAATCATGGACTGACCATCTACCTCTAAAAATTTTGAAATTTCTCTTTTTCATCGATTTTCACAAAAAATGATGGACTGACCATCTACCTCTAAAAATCTTGAAATTTCTCTTTTTTATCGATTTTCACAAAAACTCATGGACTGACCATCTACGTCTAAAAATCTTGAAATTTATCTTTTTCATCGATTTTCACAAAAAATCATGAACTTATCATCACCTCTAAAAATCTTGAAATTTCTCTTTTCCATCGATTTTCACAAAAAATCATGGACTGACCATCTACCTCTAAAAATCTCGAAATTTCTATTTTTCATCGATTTTCACAAAACATCATGGACTGACCATCTACGTCTAAAAATCTTGAAATTTCTCTTTTTCATCGATTTTCACAAAAAATCAATCATGGACTTACCATCTACCTCTAAAAATCTTTAAATTTCTCTTTTTCATCGATTTTCACAAAAAATCATGGACTGACCACCTCCTACCTCCAAAAATCTTGAAATTTGTTTTTCATCGAGTTACACAAGAAATAATGGACTGACCACCTCCTACCACTAAAAATCTTGAAATTTCTCTTTTTGATCGATTTTCACAAAAAATCAATCATGGACTTACCATCTACCTCTAAAAATCTTTAAATTTCTCTTTTTCATCGATTTTCACAAAAAATCATGGACGACCACCTCCTACCTCCAAAAATCTTGAAATTTGTTTTTCATCGAGTTACACAAGAAATAATGGACTGACCACCTCCTACCACTAAAAATCTTGAAATTTCTCTTTTTCATCGATTTTCACAAAAAATCATGGACTGACCTCTTAAAATCTTGAAATTTCTCTTTTTCATCGATTTACACAAAAACTCATGGACTGACCATCTACCTCTAAAAATCTTGAAATTTCTCTTTTTCATCGATTTTCACAAAAACTCATGGACTCATGACCATCTACCTCTAAAAATCTTGAAATTTCTCTTTTTCATCGATTTTCACAAAAAATCATGGACTGAACTCTTAAAATCTTGAAATTTCTTTTTTTCATCGATTTACACAAAACATCATCTACTTACCATCACCTCTAAGAATCTTAAAATTTCTCTTTTTCATCGATTTTCACAAAAAATCATGGACTGACCATCTACCTCTAAAAATCTCGAAATTTCTATTTTTCATCGATTTTCACAAAACATCATGGACTGACCATCTACGTCTAAAAATCTTGAAATTTCTCTTTTTCATCGATTTTCACAAAAAATCATCTACTTACCATCACCTCTAAGAATCTTAAAATTTCTCTTTTTCATCGATTTTCACAAAAAATCATGGACTGACCATCTACCTCTAAAAATCTCGAAATTTCTATTTTTCATCGATTTTCACAAAACATCATGGACTGACCATCTACTTTTAAAAATCTTGAAATTTCTCTTTTTCATCGATTTTCACAAAAAATCAATCATGGACTTACCATCTACCTCTAAAAATCTCGAAATTTCTATTTTTCATCGATTTTCACAAAACATCATGGACTGACCATCTACTTTTAAAAATCTTGAAATTTCTCTTTTTCATCGATTTTCACAAAAAATCAATCATGGACTTACCATCTACCTCTAAAAATCTTGAAATTTCTGTTTTTTATTGATTTTCACAAAAACTCATGGACTGACCATCTACCTCTAAAAATCTTGAAATTTCTCTTTTTCATCGATTTTCACAAAAACTCATGGACTCATGACCATCTACCTCTAAAAATCTTGAAATTTCTCTTTTTCATCGATTATCACAAAAAATCATGGACTGACCATTTACCTCTAAAAATCTTGAAATTTCTCTTTCATGGACTGACCTCTTAAAATCTTGAAATTTCTCTTTTTCATCGATTTACACAAAAATTCATGGACTGACCATCTACCTCTAAAAATCTTGAAATTTCTGTTTTTCATCGATTTTCACAAAAACTCATGGACTCATGACCATCTACCTCTAAAAATCTTGAAATTTCTCTTTTTCATCGATTTTCACAAAAAATCATGGACTGACCTCTTAAAATCTTGAAATTTCTCTTTTTCATCGATTTTCACAAAAACTCATGGACTGACCATCTACCTCTAAAAATCTTGAAATTTCTGTTTTTCATCGGTTTTCACAAAAACTCATGGACTGACCATCTACCTCTAAGAATCTTGAAATTTTTCCTTTTCATAGATTTTCACAAAAAATCATGGACTTACCATCTACCTCTAAAAATCTTGAAATTTCTCTTTTTCATCGATTTTCACAAAAAATCATGGACTGACCATCTACCTCTAAAAATCTTGAAATTTCTGTTTTTCATCGATTTTCACAAAAACTCATGGACTGACCATCTACCCCTAAAAATCTTGAAATTTCTCTTTTTCATCGATTATCACAAAAAATCATGGACTGACCTCTTAAAATCTTGAAATTTCT
Source organism: Chrysotoxum bicinctum (assembly GCA_911387755.1). Classification (NCBI taxonomy): domain Eukaryota; kingdom Metazoa; phylum Arthropoda; class Insecta; order Diptera; family Syrphidae; genus Chrysotoxum; species Chrysotoxum bicinctum. The sequence continues at coordinate 137,474,199 of OU426989.1, read as the reverse complement.
CTTTTTCATCGATTTACACAAAAATTCATGGACTGACCATCTACCTCTAAAAATCTTGAAATTTCTGTTTTTCATCGATTTTCACAAAAACTCATGGACTGACCATCTACCTCTAAAAATCTTGAAATTTCAGTTTTTCATCGATTTTCACAAAAAATCATGGACTGACGCATCTACATCTAAAGATCTTGAAATTTCTCTTTTTCGTCGATTTTCACAAAAAATCATGGACTGACTATCTACCTCTAAAAATCTTGAAATTTCAGTTTTTCATCGATTTTCACAAAAACTCATGGGCTGACCTCTAAAAATCTTAAAATTTCAGTTTTTCATCGATTTTCACAAAAAAATCATAGACTTACCTCTAAAAATCTTGAAATTTCAGTTTTTCATCGATTTTCACAAAAAATCATGGATTTACCATCTACCCCTAAAAATCTTGAAATTTCTGTTTTTCATCGACTTTCACAAAAACTCATGGACTGGCCATCTACCTCTAAAAATCTTGAAATTTCTCTTTTTCATCGATTTTCACAAAAAATCATGGACTGACCCATCTACATCTAAAGATCTTGCAATTTCTCTTTTTCATCGATTTACACAAAAATTCATGGACTGACCATCTACCTCTAAAAATCTTGAAATTTCTGTTTTTCATCGATTTTCACAAAAAATGATGGACTGACCATCTACCTCTAAAAATCTTGAAATTTCTCTTTTTCATCGATTTTCACAAAACATCATGGACTGACCATCTACGTCTAAAAATCTTGAAATTTCTCTTTTTCATCGATTTTCACAAAAAATCAATCATGGACTTACCATCTACCTCTAAAAATCTTTAAATTTCTCTTTTTCATCGATTTTCACAAAAAATCATGGACTGACCACCTCCTACCTCCAAAAATCTTGAAATTTGTTTTTCATCGAGTTACACAAGAAATAATGGACTGACCACCTCCTACCACTAAAAATCTTGAAATTTCTCTTTTTGATCGATTTTCACAAAAAATCAATCATGGACTTACCATCTACCTCTAAAAATCTTTAAATTTCTCTTTTTCATCGATTTTCACAAAAAATCATGGACGACCACCTCCTACCTCCAAAAATCTTGAAATTTGTTTTTCATCGAGTTACACAAGAAATAATGGACTGACCACCTCCTACCACTAAAAATCTTGAAATTTTTCTTTTTCATCGATTTCCACAAAATATCATGGACTGACCTCTTAAAATCTTGAAATTTCTCTTTTTCATCGATTTACACAAAAACTCATGGACTGACCATCTACCTCTAAAAATCTTGAAATTTCTGTTTTTCATCGATTTTCACAAAAACTCATGGACTCATGACCATCTACCTCTAAAAATCTTGAAATTTCTCTTTTTCATCGATTTTCACAAAAAATCATGGACTGAACTCTTAAAATCTTGAAATTTCTCTTTTTCATCGATTTACACAAAATATCATCTACTTACCATCACCTCTAAGAATCTTAAAATTTCTCTTTTTCATCGATTTTCACAAAAAATCATGGACTGACCATCTACCTCTAAAAATCTCGAAATTTCTATTTTTCATCGATTTTCACAAAACATCATGGACTGACCATCTACGTCTAAAAATCTTGAAATTTCTCTTTTTCATCGATTTTCACAAAAAATCATCTACTTACCATCACCTCTAAGAATCTTAAAATTTCTCTTTTTCATCGATTTTCACAAAAAATCATGGACTGACCATCTACCTCTAAAAATCTCGAAATTTCTATTTTTCATCGATTTTCACAAAACATCATGGACTGACCATCTACTTTTAAAAATCTTGAAATTTCTCTTTTTCATCGATTTTCACAAAAAATCAATCATGGACTTACCATCTACCTCTAAAAATCTTTAAATTTCTCTTTTTCATCGATTTTCACAAAAAATCATGGACTGACCACCTCCTACCTCCAAAAATCTTGAAATTTGTTTTTCATCGAGTTACACAAGAAATAATGGACTGACCACCTCCTACCACTAAAAATCTTGAAATTTCTCTTTTTCATCGATTTTCACAAAAAATCAATCATGGACTTACCATCTACCTCTAAAAATCTTTAAATTCCTCTTTTTCGTCGATTTTCACAAAAAATCATGGACTGACCATCTACCTCTAAAAATCTTGAAATTTCTGTTTTTCATAGATTTTCACAAAAACTCATGGACTGACCATCTACCTCTAAAAATCTTGAAATTTCTCTTTTTCATCGATTATCACAAAAAATCATGGACTGACCATCTACCTCTAAAAATTTTGAAATTTCTCTTTTTCATCGATTTTCACAAAAAATCATGGACTTACCATCTACCTCTAAAAATTTTGAAATTTCAGTTTTTCATCGATTTTCACAAAAAATCATTGACTGACCATCTGTTAGTGATTAATTTAGATTTCTATAATAAATTAGGCTTAGAAATAAAAAAACACAGCAATAAGTTATGATGGTTGCCGGAAGAAGGAAAGAAGAATTTATTCATCTCATTGACATTTATATTGACATAAGTATGATTGACATTCAATGAGTGCATTCAATGCAACATCCTCCCTGAATTAATTATTCTTTTCAAATACAAATAGTTTATGTTTAATTCATTAAATATTTACTAACATTACTACTTATTAATTTAAATTTAAATATTCATCCCAAAACAATTCAAAAAAGTTAATAGCTTTGGTTTGGCAACTGGCTTAGTTAAAATATCTGCAGGCATACTTTCGGTTGGTACTTGATTAATGCTGACATCCTTCTCTTTGGCCGATAGCACAATGTGCTTTGCTTTTATTTCGATGTGTTTCGTTCTAGCTGAGTAATTATTATTTATTGCTAAATCGATCGCTCCTCGGTTATCGCAATAAATTGCAATCGTCTTCGACGCGTTGGGAATCAATTCGGCCCTCAGATACTTTAGCCACTTCGCCTCTTGTATAGCTTCGGTCATCGCCATAAATTCTGCCTCGGTTGTCGATAACGCAATTGTTTGTTGTCTTCTTGTGCGCCAAGAAATTGCTCCACTCTGCATTATAAAGACGTAGCCAGTTGTCGAATTACGATTATCAAGATCGTTAGCCCAATCTGAGTCACAGAAGCCCACTAAATCAATGGGTGACTTGATGTATGTGATACGTCTATTTATTGTACCCTTAAGATAACGAAATACACGCTTCAGGGCAACCCAGTGAGTTTTTCCAGGATTTTCAGTGTACCTGCTAAGTAAATTAATTGCATAATTAATGTCTGGTCGTGTTACCTGCGCAGCGAACTGTAAGCTGCCAATCGCCTCTCTGTACGGAACATTTCGCATCTCGTACCGCTCCTCATCAGTTTTTGGACACATCTCTTCGCTTATCTTTTGTTGGATTTGCGTTGCTCATCCCAAAACGCTCGATGATTTCATTGATGTATTGCGATTGATCAATTGTAATACAACCATTTGATTTATCACGGGTAACTCTTATTCCAAGTATTGACGATGCCTCTCCGAGATCCTTCATTTGAAAATGTTTACTCAGTTCTTTCTTTAATTGGTTCTCTCGTTCTGAGTTATTTGACAGAACCAATAAATCATCGACGTAAACGGCAACTATAAGCATGCAGTCGTCCTCTTTCAAATAGAATATGCATTGGTCAACTTTCGAGCGATGTAGTCCAAACTGCAGCAGTACATTCGTTAATGCGAAATTCCACAATCGGCTCGATTGTTTCAAGCCGTAAATTGATTTCATCAAACGACAATATCGATTTGAACCGTCATCAAACAGTTCCGGTTGTTGCATGTAAATCTCAGTATCTAATTTTCCATGCAAAAAGGCAGTCACTACATCCATTTGAGTGACTCTTAAATTAAACTGCACCGCCATTGCTAGCAAAAATCTTATTGATGAATACCGAACTACAGGAGAAAACGTTTCATTGTAGTCTATGCCAGCCACTTGTGTAAAACCCTTTGCAACGAGGCGGGCTTTATATTTTACTATATCTCCATCATTGCTCCGCTTGGTCTTAAACACCCATTTGCATTTAACAGGCTTCTTGCCTTTTGGTAAATCAGACAGCTCCCAAGTTTGATTAAGAGCAAGCGAGTTCATTTCTTCACGCATTGCCTTCTTCCAGTGTTCACTGTCTTTGCTTGACAAAGCATTCTCAACGGTTGTTGGATCACCCTCGCTTATGATAACACAAGCATAATTCGGTCTCGGCTTATTTGCAATGCGACTTGACGGCTGGCGTTTAATTGTTTCCTGATTCAATAAAATTTGTTCTTCAGATGTCAACGATTCATCTCCTGGATTATATTTGCTTTCGTTTTGCTCACAATCACGAGGATCTTGAATATCAATGACTGACGATTCACTAACTTGCTCGGAAGCATTAAGTTTGGAGTTAGCACTATTGGTATTTTGAGTGCTTGAAGAATCACATAGTTCATCTTCCTCCCTTGATTCGAAATCACTGCTTTCATCGTCTTTATGTACCATCACAATGGCTTGATCAAGATTGCTTAAATCAGTTGCAACAGTTTCGTTTTCAATAAATGTCACATCTCGACTCACAACAACTTTCTTTAACAACTGGTTATACAGCCGATATGCCTTTTGATCATTTGCGTATCCTATGAAAATGTATTCAATAGCCTTATCATCCAGCTTCTTTCGCTTAACGTTTGGTATATGTGCATATGCTTTGCATCCAAATACCTTTAAAAAGTTTAAATCAGGTGCTTTACAGCTCCATGCTTCTTCAGGGCTTATATTTCCACCACGACATGGCACGCTATTGACAACTTTCACTGCTGCCATTAAAGCCTCTGCCCAGAAAACTTTCGATAATGATGAATCGATTAGCATACACCTTACACGATCAAGTAGCGTACGGTTCATTCGCTCTGCTGTACCGTTTTGTTGCGGTGTATATACAGTTGACGTTTGATGCACAAAGCCTTTCTTGGCACAGAACTCTTTAAATTTAATATTTTTAAACTCAGTTCCATTATCACTTCTGAAAACATTTAAGTGCCGACCTGTTTGGTTCTCTGCCATTTGCTTGAAATCAACAAAACAACTGAACACTTGCCTTTTGCTTTTCAATGCATAAGCAAACACTTTCCTTGTACAGTCGTCAATAAAGGTCACGAAGTAGCGACAACCACTCATTGAATTTACATCCAGTTCGCAAACGTCCGAATGTACCAAATCTAGCACACCATTGGCTCTTGCTCCCTTCTTCGGAAAAGGTAGACGGCACTGTTTACCTTTGATACAAATTTCACATTTATTTAAATTCAAATGATCAGTTTTGTTCTTGTGAAAGTACATCATATTATGAAAACTGACGTGTCCCAGGCGTCGGTGCCATAACCACAGATCACCAGCGCTATTCAAATGATCTTTTTGTTCGTCTTTTACCAGAAACGATTTACTTTTAGGCACATCGAGCTTAAACATATCATCAATTAAACTGCCAGTCGCAACAACTTCTTTGTTGTCATTAATAATTTTGCAACCAAGATTATTAAAAACTATTTCGTTGCCTCTTTTAACAATTTTGCTTACAGAAAGCAAATTGGCGCAAATGCCTGGGATGTGTTGGACATCTGTGAAAGTAACGGCATTTACTTCACCATTCTTTACAATTTGATGTTCAATGTCTCCGGCATTTTTTACAGACAGCTTTTCACCATTTGCACACGTCACCATGTTCCCACTTGGCTTCGATTTGTTTTTCATCGCAATATCGTCATGTGTCATGTGCTCCGTTGCACCGCTATCAAAAAACCAGTCACTTGAAGAAGTTTTTTGCGCAATAAAAGAACTAAATAGAACAACTTTTTCACCTTTTACTTTTGGACATTGTTTCTTGAAGTGAGGACCCCCGCACTCAAAACATTTAACTGTTTTGTTCTTGTACCTTTTGTCATTTTTGTATAGTTTTTTATTGCGGACTGCGAGTGCCATTTGGTTTTCACTCTTTTCAAACTCAACTTCTTGCAATAAAATATTTTTCACATAATCAACAGAAATGTCATCACTTTTTGTTTCAATGCTCATAACCATTGGCCTGAAGTCCTCAGGTAAACCGCATAACATTATTGCACCAGCAATTTGCTCATCAATTTTAAATCCAGCTGATTTAATTTTTGAATGAAGTGACATACTTTGGGTAACATAGCTTTGCATTGATTCACAATCATCAAATTTCAAGGAGATCCACTGTTTTAGTAGTGAGACTTTTCGGACGATTCCTTTATCTTCAAATGCTGAAACTAATGCATTCCAACCATCTTTTGCATGTTCACAGCTTTCCAAATGCGTATAGACACTTGAGTCAACTAGAAGAGTTAGTTCAGCTAGAGCTTTTTCGTCTTTTGCCAAGTTGTCTTGTGTTGTACTCGCTGTGACATCTGTTACACAAAAATTCCATAATCCCTTTGTAACTAAATGAGCCTTGGCTCCTACTTTCCAAATTGCAAAGTTTTCTCGGCCTTTCAAGCGATCGAATGGCAATTGTACGCTCATCTTGCGCAGTCAAATATACTCGTATGTAATATATATTTTTAACCTCAACAAAGGTCTCGATATGCCGGCCACACAAAAAAAAATTGCACCAATTATTGCAAAAGTCTGGATAATTACAAAATAATACCTTTATTTTATATTATGGAATTTACTCAACCGTATTTTAATGAAATAAAAGCGGATTGCCCATAACCTGTTAGTGATTAATTTAGATTTCTATAATAAATTAGGCTTAGAAATAAAAAAACACAGCAATAAGTTATGATGGTTGCCGGAAGAAGGAAAGAAGAATTTATTCATCTCATTGACATTTATATTGACATAAGTATGATTGACATTCAATGAGTGCATTCAATGCAACACCATCTACGTCTAAAAATTATCTTTTCCATCGATTTTCACAAAAAATCATGGACTGACCATCTACCTCTAAAAATCTCGAAATTTCTATTTTTCATCGATTTTCACAAAACATCATGAACCATCTGACCATCTACATCTAAAAATCTTGAAATTTCTCTTTTTCATCGATTTTCACAAAAAATCAATCATGGACATACCATCTACCTCTAAAAATCTTTAAATTTCTCTTTTTCATCGATTTTCACAAAAAATCATGGACTGACCTCTTAAAATCATAAAATTTCTCTTTTTCATCGATTTACACAAAAACTCATGGACTGACCATCTACCTCTAAAAATCTTGAAATTTCTCTTTTTCATCGATTTTCACAAAAACTCATGGACTCATGACCATCTACCTCTAAAAATCTTGAAATTTCTCTTTTTCATCGATTTTCACAAAAAATCATGGACTGAACTCTTAAAATCTTGAAATTTCTCTTTTTCATCGATTTACACAAAAAATCATCTACTTACCATCACCTCTAAGAATCTTAAAATTTCTCTTTTTCATCGATTTTCACAAAAACTCATGGACTGACCATCTACCTCTAAAAATCTTGAAATTTCTGTTTTTCATCGATTTTCACAAAAACTCATGGACTGACCATCTACCTCTAAAAATCTTGAAATTTCTGTTTTTCATCGATTTTCACAAAAACTCATGGACTGACCATCTAGATACCCTAAAAATCTTGAAATTTCTGTTTTTCATCGATTTTCACAAAAAATCATGGACTGACCTCTTAAAATCTTGAAATTTCTCTTTTTCATCGATTTACACTACCCTATCTACCCTAAAAATCTTGAAATTTCTGTTTTTCATCGGTTTTCACAAAAACTCATGGACTGACCATCTACCTCTAAAAATCTTGAAATTTCTCTTTTTCATCGATTATCACAAAAAATCATGGACTGACCTCTCAAAATCTTGAAATTTCTCTTTTTCATCGATTGACACAAAAATTCATGGACTGACTACCTCTTGAAATTTCTGTTTTTCATCGATTTTCACAAAAACTCATGGACTGACCATCTACCTCTAAAAATCTTGAAATTTCTCTTTTTCATCGATTTTCACAAAAACTCATGGACTCATGACCATCTACCTCTAAAAATCTTGAAATTTCTCTTTTTCATCGATTTTCACAAAAACTCATGGACTGACCATCTACCTCTAAAAATCTTGAAATTTCTGTTTTTCATCGATTTTCACAAAAACTCATGGACTGACCATCTAGATACCCTAAAAATCTTGAAATTTCTGTTTTTCATCGATTTTCACAAAAAATCATGGACTGACCTCTTAAAATCTTGAAATTTCTCTTTTTCATCGATTTACACTACCCTATCTACCCTAAAAATCTTGAAATTTCTGTTTTTCATCGGTTTTCACAAAAACTCATGGACTGACCATCTACCTCTAAAAATCTTGAAATTTCTCTTTTTCATCGATTATCACAAAAAATCATGGACTGACCTCTCAAAATCTTGAAATTTCTCTTTTTCATCGATTGACACAAAAATTCATGGACTGACTACCTCTTGAAATTTCTGTTTTTCATCGATTTTCACAAAAACTCATGGACTGACCATCTACCTCTAAAAATCTTGAAATTTCTCTTTTTCATCGATTATCACAAAAAATCATGGACTGACCTCTTAAAATCTTGAAATTTCTCTTTTTCATCGATTGACACAAAAATTCATGGACTGACTACCTCTTGAAATTTCTGTTTTTCATCGATTTTCACAAAAACTCATGGACTGACCATCTACCTCTAAAAATCTTGAAATTTCTCTTTTTCATCGATTATCACAAAAAATCATGGACTGACCTCTTAAAATCTTGAAATTTCTCTTTTTCATCGATTTTCACAAAAACTCATGGACTACCTCTAAACATCTTGAAATTTCTGTTTTTCATCGATTTTCACAAAAAATCATGGACTGACCATCTACCTCTAAAAATCTTGAAATTTCTGTTTTTCATCGATTTTCACAAAAACTTATGGACTGACCATCTACCTCTAAAAATCTTGAAATTTCAGTTTTTCATCGATTTTCACAAAAAATCATGGACTGACCCATCTACATCTAAAGATCTTGCAATTTCTCTTTTTCGTCGATTTTCACAAAAAATCATGGACTGACCTCTTAAAATCTTGAAATTTCTCTTTTTCATCGATTTACACAAAAATTCATGGACTGACCATCTACCTCTAAAAATCTTGAAATTTCTGTTTTTTATCGATTTTCACAAAAAATCTACTTCTAAAGATCTTGCAATTTCTCTTTTTCGTCGATTTTCACAAAAAATCATGGACTGACCATCTACCTCTAAAAATCTTGAAATTTCTCTTTTTCATCGATTTTCTCAAAAAATCATGGACTGACCTCTTAAAATCTTGAAATTTCTCTTTTTCATCGATTTACACAAAAATTCATGGACTGACCATCTACCTCTAAAAATCTTGAAATTTCTGTTTTTCATCGATTTTCAGAAAAACTCATGGACTGACCATCTACCTCTAAAAATCTTGAAATTTCAGTTTTTCATCGATTTTCACAAAAAATCATGGACTGACCCATCTACATCTAAAGATCTTGCAATTTCTCTTTTTCGTCGATTTTCACAAAAAATCATGGACTGACCATCTACCTCTAAAAATCTTGAAATTTCTGTTTTTCATAGATTTTCACAAAAACTCATGAACTGACCATCTACCTCTAAAAATCTTGAAATTTTTTTTTTTCATCGATTATCACAAAAAATCATGGACTGACCATCTACCTCTAAAAATTTTGAAATTTCTCTTTTTCATCGATTTTCACAAAAAATCATGGACTTACCATCTACCTCTAAAAATCTTGAAATTTCTGTTTTTCATTGGTTTTCACAAAAACTCATGGACTGACCATCTACCTCTAAAAATCTTGAAATTTCTCTTTTTCATCGATTATCACAAAAAATCATGGACTGACCTCTTAAAATCTTGAAATTTCTCTTTTTCATCGATTGACACAAAAATTCATGGACTTACCATCTACCTCTTAAAATCTTGAAATTGCTGTTTTTCATTGGTTTTCACAAAAACTCATGGACTGACCATCTACCTCTAAACATCTTGAAATTTCTGTTTTTCATCGATTTTCACAAAAACTTATGGACTGACCATCTACCTCTAAAAATCTTGAAATTTCAGTTTTTCATCGATTTTCACAAAAAATCATGGACTGACCCATCTACATCTAAAGATCTTGCAATTTCTTTTTCGTCGATTTTCACAAAAAATTATGGACTGACCATCTACCTCTAAAAATCTTGAAATTTCTGTTTTTCATAGATTTTCACAAAAACTCAAGGACTGACCATCTACCCCTAAAAATCTTGAAATTTCTCTTTTTCATCGATTTTCACAAAAAAACCATGGACTGACCTCTTAAAATCTTGAAATTTCTCTTTTTCATCGATTTACACAAAAATTCATGGACTGACCATCTACCTCTAAAAATCTTGAAATTTCTGTTTTTCATCGATTTTCACAAAAACTCATGGACTGACCATCTACCTCTAAAAATCTTGAAATTTCAGTTTTTCATCGATTTTCACAAAAAATCATGGACTGACCCATGTACATCTAAAGATCTTGCAATTTCTTTTTCGTCGATTTTCACAAAAAATTATGGACTGACCATCTACCTCTAAAAATCTTGAAATTTCTGTTTTTCATAGATTTTCACAAAAACTCAAGGACTGACCATCTACCTCTAAAAATCTTGAAATTTCTCTTTTTCATCGATTATCACAAAAAATCATGGACTGACCATCTACCTCTAAAAATTTTGAAATTTCAGTTTTTCATCGATTTTCACAAAAAATCATTGACTGACCATCTACGTCTAAAAATCTTGAAATTTATCTTTTTCATCGATTTTCACAAAAAATCATGAACTTATCATCACCTCTAAAAATCTTGAAATTTCTCTTTTCCATCGATTTTCACAAAAAATCATGGACTGACCACCTAGCTCTAAAAATCTTGAAATTTCTCTTTTTCATCGATTTTCATAAAAAATCATCTACTTACCATCACCTCTAAAAATCTTAAAATTTCTCTTTTTCATCGATTTTCACAAAAAATCATGGACTGACCATCTACCTCTAAAAATCTTGAAATTTCTATTTTTCATCGATTTTCACAAAACATCATGGACTGACCATCTACGTCTAAAAATCTTGAAATTTCTGTTTTTCATCGATTTTCACAAAAACTTATGGACTGACCATCTACCTCTAAAAATCTTGAAATTTCTGTTTTTCATCGATTTTCACAAAAACTCAAGGACTGACCATCTACCTCTAAAAATCTTGAAATTTCTCTTTTTCATCGATTATCACAAAAAATCATGGACTGACCATCTACCTCTAAAAATTTTGAAATTTCAGTTTTTCATCGATTTTCACAAAAAATCATTGACTGACCATCTACGTCTAAAAATCTTGAAATTTATCTTTTTCATCGATTTTCACAAAAAATCATGAACTTATCATCACCTCTAAAAATCTTGAAATTTCTCTTTTCCATCGATTTTCACAAAAAATCATGGACTGACCATCTAGCTCTAAAAATCTTGAAATTTCTCTTTTTCATCGATCTTCATAAAAAATCATCTACTTACCATCACCTCTAAAAATCTTAAAATTTCTCTTTTTCATCGATTTTCACAAAAAATCATGGACTGACCATCTACCTCTAAAAATCTTGAAATTTCTATTTTTCATCGATTTTCACAAAACATCATGGACTGACCATCTACGTCTAAAAATCTTGAAATTTCTCTTTTTCATCGATTTTCACAAAAAATCAATCATGGACTTACCATCTACCTCTAAACATCTTGAAATTTCTATTTTTCATCGATTTTCACAAAACATCATGGACTGACCATCTACGTCTAAAAATCTTGAAATTTCTCTTTTTCATCGATTTTCACAAAAAATCAATCATGGACTTACCATCTACCTCTAAAAATCTTGAAATTTCTCTTTTTCATCGATTTTCACAAAAACTCATGGACTCATGACCATCTACCTCTAAAAATCTTGAAATTTCTCTTTTTCATCGATTTTCACAAAAAATCATGGACTGAACTCTTAAAATCTTGAAATTTCTCTTTTTCATCGATTTACACACAAAATCATCTACTTACCATCACCTCTAAGAATCTTAAAATTTCTCTTTTTCATCGATTTTCACAAAAACTCATGGACTGACCATCTACCTCTAAAAATCTTGAAATTTCTGTTTTTCATCGATTTTCACAAAAACTCATGGACTGACCATCTACCTCTAAAAATCTTGAAATTTCTGTTTTTCATCGATTTTCACAAAAACTCATGGACTGACCATCTAGATACCCTAAAAATCTTGAAATTTCTGTTTTTCATCGATTTTCACAAAAAATCATGGACTGACCTCTTAAAATCTTGAAATTTCTCTTTTTCATCGATTTACACTACCCTATCTACCCTAAAAATCTTGAAATTTCTGTTTTTCATCGGTTTTCACAAAAACTCATGGACTGACCATCTACCTCTAAAAATCTTGAAATTTCTCTTTTTCATCGATTATCACAAAAAATCATGGACTGACCTCTTAAAATCTTGAAATTTCTCTTTTTCATCGATTGACACAAAAATTCATGGACTACCTCTTGAAATTTCTGTTTTTCATCGATTTTCACAAAAACTCATGGACTGACCATCTACCTCTAAAAATCTTGAAATTTCTCTTTTTCATCGATTATCACAAAAAATCATGGACTGACCTCTTAAAATCTTGAAATTTCTCTTTTTCATCGATTGACACAAAAATTCATGGACTGACTACCTCTTGAAATTTCTGTTTTTCATCGATTTTCACAAAAACTCATGGACTGACCATCTACCTCTAAAAATCTTGAAATTTCTCTTTTTCATCGATTATCACAAAAAATCATGGACTGACCTCTTAAAATCTTGAAATTTCTCTTTTTCATCGATTTTCACAAAAACTCATGGACTGACCATCTACCTCTAAACATCTTGAAATTTCTGTTTTTCATCGATTTTCACAAAAAATCATGGACTGACCATCTACCTCTAAAAATCTTGAAATTTCTGTTTTTCATCGATTTTCACAAAAACTTATGGACTGACCATCTACCTCTAAAAATCTTGAAATTTCAGTTTTTCATCGATTTTCACAAAAAATCATGGACTGACCCATCTACATCTAAAGATCTTGCAATTTCTCTTTTTCGTCGATTTTCACAAAAAATCATGGACTGACCTCTTAAAATCTTGAAATTTCTCTTCTTCATCGATTTACACAAAAATTCATGGACTGACCATCTACCTCTAAAAATCTTGAAATTTCTGTTTTTCATCGATTTTCACAAAAACTCATGGACTGACCATCTACCTCTAAAAATCTTGAAATTTCAGTTTTTCATCGATTTTCACAAAAAATCATGGACTGACCCATCTACATCTAAAGATCTTGCAATTTCTCTTTTTCGTCGATTTTCACAAAAAATCATGGACTGACCTCTTAAAATCTTGAAATTTCTCTTTTTCATCGATTGACACAAAAATTCATGGACTGACCATCTACCTCTAAAAATCTTGAAATTTCTGTTTTTCATCGATTTTCACAAAAACTCATGGACTGACCATCTACCTCTAAAAATCTTGAAATTTCAGTTTTTCATCGATTTTCACAAAAAATCATGGACTGACCTCTTAAAATCTTGAAATTTCTCTTTTTCATCGATTTACACTACCCTATCTACCCTAAAAATCTTGAAATTTCTGTTTTTCATCGGTTTTCACAAAAACTCATGGACTGACCATCTACCTCTAAAAATCTTGAAATTTCTGTTTTTTATCGATTTTCACAAAAAATCTACTTCTAAAGATCTTGCAATTTCTCTTTTTCGTCGATTTTCACAAAAAATCATGGACTGACCATCTACCCCTAAAAATCTTGAAATTTCTCTTTTTCATCGATTTTCTCAAAAAATCATGGACTGACCTCTTAAAATCTTGAAATTTCTCTTTTTCATCGATTTACACAAAAATTCATGGACTGACCATCTACCTCTAAAAATCTTGAAATTTCTGTTTTTCATCGATTTTCACAAAAACTCATGGACTGACCATCTACCTCTAAAAATCTTGAAATTTCAGTTTTTCATCGATTTTCACAAAAAATCATGGACTGACCCATCTACATCTAAAGATCTTGCAATTTCTCTTTTTCGTCGATTTTCACAAAAAATCATGGACTGACCATCTACCTCTAAAAATCTTGAAATTTCTGTTTTTCATAGATTTTCACAAAAACTCATGAACTGACCATCTACCTCTAAAAATCTTGAAATTTTTTTTTTTCATCGATTATCACAAAAAATCATGGACTGACCATCTACCTCTAAAAATCTTGAAATTTCTCTTTTTCATCGATTTTCACAAAAAATCATGGACTTACCATCTACCTCTAAAAATCTTGAAATTTCTGTTTTTCATTGGTTTTCACAAAAACTCATGGACTGACCATCTACCTCTAAAAATCTTGAAATTTCTCTTTTTCATCGATTATCACAAAAAATCATGGACTGACCTCTTAAAATCTTGAAATTTCTCTTTTTCATCGATTGACACAAAAATTCATGGACTTACCATCTACCTCTAAAAATCTTGAAATTTCTGTTTTTCATTGGTTTTCACAAAAACTCATGGACTGACCATCTACCTCTACAAATTTTGAAATTTCTCTTTTTCATCGATTTTCACAAAAAATCATGGACTGACCATCTACCTCTAAAAATCTTGAAATTTCTGTTTTTCATTGGTTTTCACAAAAACTCATGGACTGACCATCTACCTCTAAAAATCTTAAAATTTCTCTTTTTCATCGATTTTCACAAAAAATCATGGACTGACCATCTACCTCTAAAAATCTTGAAATTTCTCTTTTTCATCGATTTTCACAAAAAATCAATCATGGACTTACCATCTACCTCTAAAAATCTTTAAATTTCTCTTTTTCTTCGATTTTCACAAAAAATCATGGACTGACCACCTCCTACCTCCAAAAATCTTGAAATTTCTTTTTCATCGAGTTACACAAGAAATAATGGACTGACCACCTCCTACCTCTAAAAATTTTGAAATTTCTCTTTTTCATCGATTTTCACAAAAAATCATGGACTTACCATCTACCTCTAAAAATCTTGAAATTTCTGTTTTTCATTGGTTTTCACAAAAACTCATGGACTGACCATCTACCTCTAAAAATCTTGAAATTTCTCTTTTTCATCGATTATCACAAAAAATCATGGACTGACCTCTTAAAATCTTGAAATTTCTCTTTTTCATCGATTGACACAAAAATTCATGGACTTACCATCTACCTCTAAAAATCTTGAAATTTCTGTTTTTCATTGGTTTTCACAAAAACTCATGGACTGACCATCTACCTCTAAAAATTTTGAAATTTCTCTTTTTCATCGATTTTCACAAAAAATCATGGACTGACCATCTACCTCTAAAAATCTTGAAATTTCTCTTTTTCATCGATTATCACAAAAAATCATGGACTGACCATCTACCTCTAAAAATTTTGAAATTTCAGTTTTTCATCGATTTTCACAAAAAATCATTGACTGACCATCTACGTCTAAAAATCTTGAAATTTATCTTTTTCATCGATTTTCACAAAAAATCATGAACTTATCATCACCTCTAAAAATCTTGAAATTTCTCTTTTCCATCGATTTTCACAAAAAATCATGGACTGACCATCTAGCTCTAAAAATCTTGAAATTTCTCTTTTTCATCGATTTTCATAAAAAATCATCTACTTACCATCACCTCTAAAAATCTTAAAATTTCTCTTTTTCATCGATTTTCACAAAAAATCATGGACTGACCATCTACCTCTAAAAATCTTGAAATTTCTATTTTTCATCGATTTTCACAAAACATCATGGACTGACCATCTACGTCTAAAAATCTTGAAATTTCTCTTTTTCATCGATTTTCACAAAAAATCAATCATGGACTTACCATCTACCTCTAAAAATCTTGAAATTTCTATTTTTCATCGATTTTCACAAAACATCATGGACTGACCATCTACGTCTAAAAATCTTGAAATTTCTCTTTTTCATCGATTTTCACAAAAAATCAATCATGGACTTACCATCTACCTCTAAAAATCTTGAAATTTCTCTTTTTCATCGATTTTCACAAAAACTCATGGACTCATGACCATCTACCTCTAAAAATCTTGAAATTTCTCTTTTTCATCGATTTTCACAAAAAATCATGGACTGAACTCTTAAAATCTTGAAATTTCTCTTTTTCATCGATTTACACAAAAAATCATCTACTTACCATCACCTCTAAGAATCTTAAAATTTCTCTTTTTCATCGATTTTCACAAAAACTCATGGACTGACCATCTACCTCTAAAAATCTTGAAATTTCTGTTTTTCATCGATTTTCACAAAAACTCATGGACTGACCATCTACCTCTAAAAATCTTAAAATTTCTGTTTTTCATCGATTTTCACAAAAACTCATGGACTGACCATCTAGATACCCTAAAAATCTTGAAATTTCTGTTTTTCATCGATTTTCACAAAAAATCATGGACTGACCTCTTAAAATCTTGAAATTTCTCTTTTTCATCGATTTACACTACCCTATCTACCCTAAAAATCTTGAAATTTCTGTTTTTCATCAGTTTTCACAAAAACTCATGGACTGACCATCTACCTCTAAAAATCTTGAAATTTCTCTTTTTCATCGATTATCACAAAAAATCATGGACTGACCTCTTAAAATCTTGAAATTTCTCTTTTTCATCGATTGACACAAAAATTCATGGACTGACTACCTCTTGAAATTTCTGTTTTTCATCGATTTTCACAAAAACTCATGGACTGACCATCTACCTCTAAAAATCTTGAAATTTCTCTTTTTCATCGATTATCACAAAAAATCATGGACTGACCTCTTAAAATCTTGAAATTTCTCTTTTTCATCGATTGACACAAAAATTCATGGACTGACTACCTCTTGAAATTTCTGTTTTTCATCGATTTTCACAAAAACTCATGGACTGACCATCTACCTCTAAAAATCTTGAAATTTCTCTTTTTCATCGATTATCACAAAAAATCATGGACTGACCTCTTAAAATCTTGAAATTTCTCTTTTTCATCGATTTTCACAAAAACTCATGGACTGACCATCTACCTCTAAACATCTTGAAATTTCTGTTTTTCATCGATTTTCACAAAAAATCATGGACTGACCATCTACCTCTAAAAATCTTGAAATTTCTGTTTTTCATCGATTTTCACAAAAACTTATGGACTGACCACCTACCTCTAAAAATCTTGAAATTTCAGTTTTTCATCGATTTTCACAAAAAATCATGGACTGACCCATCTACATCTAAAGATCTTGCAATTTCTCTTTTTCGTCGATTTTCACAAAAAATCATGGACTGACCTCTTAAAATCTTGAAATTTCTCTTTTTCATCGATTTACACAAAAATTCATGGACTGACCATCTACCTCTAAAAATCTTGAAATTTCTGTTTTTTATCGATTTTCACAAAAAATCTACTTCTAAAGATCTTGCAATTTCTCTTTTTCGTCGATTTTCACAAAAAATCATGGACTGACCATCTACCCCTAAAAATCTTGAAATTTCTCTTTTTCATCGATTTTCTCAAAAAATCATGGACTGACCTCTTAAAATCTTGAAATTTCTCTTTTTCATCGATTTACACAAAAATTCATGGACTGACCATCTACCTCTAAAAATCTTGAAATTTCAGTTTTTCATCGATTTTCACAAAAAATCATGGACTGACCATCTACCTCTAAAAATCTTGAAATTTCAGTTTTTCATCGATTTTCACAAAAAATCATGGACTGACCCATCTACATCTAAAGATCTTGCAATTTCTCTTTTTCGTCGATTTTCACAAAAAATCATGGACTGACCATCTACCTCTAAAAATCTTGAAATTTCTGTTTTTCATAGATTTTCACAAAAACTCATGAACTGACCATCTACCTCTAAAAATCTTGAAATTTTTTTTTTTCATCGATTATCACAAAAAATCATGGACTGACCATCTACCTCTAAAAATTTTGAAATTTCTCTTTTTCATCGATTTTCACAAAAAATCATGGACTTACCATCTACCTCTAAAAATCTTGAAATTTCTGTTTTTCATTGGTTTTCACAAAAACTCATGGACTGACCATCTACCTCTAAAAATCTTGAAATTTCTCTTTTTCATCGATTATCACAAAAAATCATGGACTGACCTCTTAAAATCTTGAAATTTCTCTTTTTCATCGATTGACACAAAAATTCATGGACTTACCATCTACCTCTAAAAATCTTGAAATTTCTGTTTTTCATTGGTTTTCACAAAAACTCATGGACTGACCATCTACCTCTAAAAATCTTGAAATTTCTCTTTTTCATCGATTTTCACAAAAACTCATGGACTGACCATCTACCTCTAAACATCTTGAAATTTCTGTTTTTCATCGATTTTCACAAAAACTTATGGACTGACCATCTACCTCTAAAAATCTTGAAATTTCAGTTTTTCATCGATTTTCACAAAAAATCATGGACTGACCCATCTACATCTAAAGATCTTGCAATTTCTCTTTTTCGTCGATTTTCACAAAAAATCATGGACTGACCTCTTAAAATCTTGAAATTTCTCTTTTTCATCGATTTACACAAAAATTCATGGACTGACCATCTACCTCTAAAAATCTTGAAATTTCTGTTTTTCGTCGATTTTCACAAAAAATCATGGACTGACCCATCTACATCTAAAGATCTTGCAATTTCTCTTTTTCGTCGATTTTCACTAAAAATCATGGACTGACCATCTACCCCTAAAAATCTTGAAATTTCCCTTTTTCATCGATTTTCACAAAAAATCATGGACTGACCTCTTAAAATCTTGAAATTTCTCTTTTTCATCGATTTACACAAAAATTCATGGACTGACCATCTACCTCTAAAAATCTTGAAATTTCTGTTTTTCATCGATTTTCACAAAAACTCATGGACTGACCATCTACCTCTAAAAATCTTGAAATTTCAGTTTTTCATCGATTTTCACAAAAAATCATGGACTGACCCATGTACATCTAAAGATCTTGCAATTTCTTTTTCGTCGATTTTCACAAAAAATTATGGACTGACCATCTACCTCTAAAAATTTTGAAATTTCTGTTTTTCATAGATTTTCACAAAAACTCAAGGACTGACCATCTACCTCTAAAAATCTTGAAATTTCTCTTTTTCATCGATTATCACAAAAAATCATGGACTGACCATCTACCTCTAAAAATTTTGAAATTTCAGTTTTTCATCGATTTTCACAAAAAATCATTGACTGACCATCTACGTCTAAAAATCTTGAAATTTATCTTTTTCATCGATTTTCACAAAAAATCATGAACTTATCATCACCTCTAAAAATCTTGAAATTTCTCTTTTCCATCGATTTTCACAAAAAATCATGGACTGACCATCTAGCTCTAAAAATCTTGAAATTTCTCTTTTTCATCGATTTTCATAAAAAATCATCTACTTACCATCTACCTCTAAAAATCTTAAAATTTCTCTTTTTCATCGATTTTCACAAAAAATCATGGACTGACCATCTACCTCTAAAAATCTTGAAATTTCTATTTTTCATCGATTTTCACAAAACATCATGGACTGACCATCTACGTCTAAAAATCTTGAAATTTCTCTTTTTCATCGATTTTCACAAAAAATCAATCATGGACTTACCATCTACCTCCAAAAATCTTGAAATTTCTTTTTCATCGAGTTACACAAGAAATAATGGACTGACCACCTCCTACCACTAAAAATCTTGAAATTTCTCTTTTTCATCGATTTTCACAAAAAATCATGGACTGACCTCTTAAAATCTTGAAATTTCTCTTTTTCATCGATTTACACAAAAATTCAAGGACTGGACCATCTACCTCTAAAAATCTTGAAATTTCTCTTTTTCATCGATTTTCACAAAAACTCATGGACTTCTACCTCTAAAAATCTTGAAATTTCTCTTTTTCATCGATTTTCACAAAAACTCATGGACTCATGACCATCTACCTCTAAAAATCTTGAAATTTCTCTTTTTCATCGATTATCACAAAAAATCATGGACTGACCATTTACCTCTAAAAATCTTGAAATTTCTCTTTTTCATCGATTTTCACAAAAAATCATGGACTGACCTCTTAAAATCTTGAAATTTCTCTTTTTCATCGATTTACACAAAAATTCATGGACTGACCATCTACCTCTAAAAATCTTGAAATTTCTGTTTTTCGTCGATTTTCACAAAAAATCATGGACTGACCCATCTACATCTAAAGATCTTGCAATTTCTCTTTTTTGTCGATTTTCACTAAAAATCATGGACTGACCATCTACCCCTAAAAATCTTGAAATTTCTCTTTTTCATCGATTTTCACAAAAACTCATGGACTCATGACCATCTACCTCTAAAAATCTTGAAATTTCTCTTTTTCATCGATTATCACAAAAAATCATGGACTGACCATCTACCCCTAAAAATCTTGAAATTTCTCTTTTTCATCGATTATCACAAAAAATCATGGACTGACCATTTACCTCTAAAAATCTTGAAATTTCTCTTTTTCATCGATTTTCACAAAAAATCATGGACTGACCTCTTAAAATCTTGAAATTTCTCTTTTTCATCGATTTACACAAAAATTCATGGACTGACCATCTACCACTAAAAATCTTGAAATTTCTGTTTTTCGTCGATTTTCACAAAAAATCATGGACTGACCCATCTACATCTAAAGATCTTGCAATTTCTCTTTTTTGTCGATTTTCACTAAAAATCATGGACTGACCATCTACCCCTAAAAATCTTGAAATTTCTCTTTTTCATCGATTTACACAAAAATTCATGGACTGACCATCTACCTCTAAAAATCTTGAAATTTCTGTTTTTCATCGATTTTCACAAAAACTCATGGACTGACCATCTACCTCTAAAAATCTTGAAATTTCAGTTTTTCATCGATTTTCACAAAAAATCATGGACTGACCCATGTACATCTAAAGATCTTGCAATTTCTTTTTCGTCGATTTTCACAAAAAATTATGGACTGACCATCTACCTCTAAAAATCTTGAAATTTCTGTTTTTCATAGATTTTCACAAAAACTCAAGGACTGACCATCTACCTCTAAAAATCTTGAAATTTCTCTTTTTCATCGATTATCACAAAAAATCATGGACTGACCATCTACCTCTAAAAATTTTGAAATTTCAGTTTTTCATCGATTTTCACAAAAAATCATTGACTGACCATCTACGTCTAAAAATCTTGAAATTTATCTTTTTCATCGATTTTCACAAAAAATCATGAACTTATCATCACCTCTAAAAATCTTGACATTTCTCTTTTCCATCGATTTTCACAAAAAATCATGGACTGACCATCTAGCTCTAAAAATCTTGAAATTTCTCTTTTTCATCGATTTTCATAAAAAATCATCTACTTACCATCACCTCTAAAAATCTTAAAATTTCTCTTTTTCATCGATTTTCACAAAAAATCATGGACTGACCATCTACCTCTAAAAATCTTGAAATTTCTATTTTTCATCGATTTTCACAAAACATCATGGACTGACCATCTACGTCTAAAAATCTTGAAATTTCTCTTTTTCATCGATTTTCACAAAAAATCAATCATGGACTTACCATCTACCTCTAAAAATCTTGAAATTTCTCTTTTTCATCGATTTTCACAAAAACTCATGGACTCATGACCATCTACCTCTAAAAATCTTGAAATTTCTCGTTTTCATCGATTTTCACAAAAAATCATGGACTGAACTCTTAAAATCTTGAAATTTCTCTTTTTCATCGATTTACACAAAAAATCATCTACTTACCATCATCTCTAAGAATCTTAAAATTTCTCTTTTTCATCGATTTTCACAAAAACTCATGGACTGACCATCTACCTCTAAAAATCTTGAAATTTCTGTTTTTCATCGATTTTCACAAAAACTCATGGACTGACCATCTACCTCTAAAAATCTTGAAATTTCTGTTTTTCATCGATTTTCACAAAAACTCATGGACTGACCATCTAGATACCCTAAAAATCTTGAAATTTCTGTTTTTCATCGATTTTCACAAAAAATCATGGACTGACCTCTTAAAATCTTGAAATTTCTCTTTTTCATCGATTTACACTACCCTATCTACCCTAAAAATCTTGAAATTTCTGTTTTTCATCGGTTTTCACAAAAACTCATGGACTGACCATCTACCTCTAAAAATCTTGAAATTTCTCTTTTTCATCGATTATCACAAAAAATCATGGACTGACCTCTTAAAATCTTGAAATTTCTCTTTTTCATCGATTGACACAAAAATTCATTGACTGACTACCTCTTGAAATTTCTGTTTTTCATCGATTTTCACAAAAACTCATGGACTGACCATCTACCTCTAAAAATCTTGAAATTTCTCTTTTTCATCGATTATCACAAAAAATCATGGACTGACCTCTTAAAATCTTGAAATTTCTCTTTTTCATCGATTGACACAAAAATTCATGGACTGACTACCTCTTGAAATTTCTGTTTTTCATCGATTTTCACAAAAACTCATGGACTGACCATCTACCTCTAAAAATCTTGAAATTTCTCTTTTTCATCGATTATCACAAAAAATCATGGACTGACCTCTTAAAATCTTGAAATTTCTCTTTTTCATCGATTTTCACAAAAACTCATGGACGGACCATCTACCTCTAAACATCTTGAAATTTCTGTTTTTCATCGATTTTCACAAAAAATCATGGACTGACCATCTACCTCTAAAAATCTTGAAATTTCTGTTTTTCATCGATTTTCACAAAAACTTATGGACTGACCATCTACCTCTAAAAATCTTGAAATTTCAGTTTTTCATCGATTTTCACAAAAAATCATGGACTGACCCATCTACATCTAAAGATCTTGCAATTTCTCTTTTTCGTCGATTTTCACAAAAAATCATGGACTGACCTCTTAAAATCTTGAAATTTCTCTTTTTCATCGATTTACACAAAAATTCATGGACTGACCATCTACCTCTAAAAATCTTGAAATTTCTGTTTTTTATCGATTTTCACAAAAAATCTACTTCTAAAGATCTTGCAATTTCTCTTTTTCGTCGATTTTCACAAAAAATCATGGACTGACCATCTACCCCTAAAAATCTTGAAATTTCTCTTTTTCATCGATTTTCTCAAAAAATCATGGACTGACCTCTTAAAATCTTGAAATTTCTCTTTTTCATCGATTTACACAAAAATTCATGTACTGACCATCTACCTCTAAAAATCTTGAAATTTCTGTTTTTCATCGATTTTCACAAAAACTCATGGACTGACCATCTACCTCTAAAAATCTTGAAATTTCAGTTTTTCATCGATTTTCACAAAAAATCATGGACTGACCCATCTACATCTAAAGATCTTGCAATTTCTCTTTTTCGTCGATTTTCACAAAAAATCATGGACTGACCATCTACCTCTAAAAATCTTGAAATTTCTGTTTTTCATAGATTTTCACAAAAACTCATGAACTGACCATCTACCTCTAAAAATCTTGAAATTTTTTTTTTCATCGATTATCACAAAAAATCATGGACTGACCATCTACCTCTAAAAATTTTGAAATTTCTCTTTTTCATCGATTTTCACAAAAAATCATGGACTTACCATCTACCTCTAAAAATCTTGAAATTTCTGTTTTTCATTGGTTTTCACAAAAACTCATGGACTGACCATCTACCTCTAAAAATCTTGAAATTTCTCTTTTTCATCGATTATCACAAAAAATCATGGACTGACCTCTTAAAATCTTGAAATTTCTCTTTTTCATCGATTGACACAAAAATTCATGGACTTACCATCTACCTCTAAAAATCTTGAAATTTCTGTTTTTCATTGGTTTTCACAAAAACTCATGGACTGACCATCTACCTCTAAAAATCTTGAAATTTCTCTTTTTCATCGATTTTCACAAAAACTCATGGACTGGGGTGACATTCTGTATCGCACACGCGAACAAACGTTTTCTCGCGTGCGAACAATTTGCTTCATGTAACATAAAAAACGAAAGTTTTCGTTCGCACATGCGAAACAAAATAAACGACAGCTTATTCTTTGACGTTTCTCTTCTTAAATATTTCAGTTTCAGTTTTGTTCAGAAAAAAAGTTTTTAATATTAAAAAAGAAGATGATACGGGAATATATTGCATTTTTGAACGATAGTGAAGAAGAACATGAGGATTCGGAGTTATTGAACTTGCCGAGTACAAAAAGAAATCTAAGAGTTTTTTTTCCAATTTATCTACTTTGTCAGATCAAAGATGTGTTTTAATTATTTGTTGCAAATTATTTTATAATATTAGTTTACAACTATATATAGCTTTATTCAACGATTTCGGTTGAACAGAAAAGCCTACAAATATGTGTTGGAGAATATACGCATAAAAACAGGGACGCGAGTCACATATTATATTCCTCCAATTTTTGAGCCTTTGCTCTACTTTAGAGGTACTAGGTGAAGAAAGCTACCAATGGTCAGTTGGAAAAGATTTCGTTTGCCCTCTTGCACAGAGCACTCTGTCAAAAGTATTTGGTGAGTGCTTAACACCTTTGGACGACCAAATTTATGCGGAATGGATCAAATGGTCATCGGATTCAAAAGTTATTAAAGTCAAATTTACATACATTTTGGAGTTATTATGTTTCTTGTTAACACCACAGATATGTAAGTACAGTACGAACTCGGTTAACACAACCTTCGATTCGCGCAATTTCTTGTTTTTCGCAACACTGATTATGTAAGTGCTACTCTTCAAAAATTTTACATCGATTAGTTCAATTTCTTGTGTTTATTCATCTGTTCATTAAAATCAAAACATCAAACCAACAAAAACTATCTGTTTGCTTTCAATAATGTTTTTTTTATAACATTTTAGTTATCTCTAAAGAAAATAAGCCATCACATCTGTCTATATAAATTTTTATCTAAGAAAATGTAGCCCATTAAGTGCCAGAACCTCGGTTATTGCAACCGCCTTAATTTCTTTTTAGTTGTGTTAATCGAGTTTGTATGGTATATGGTTATGATCTCCCACTTTTTCAATTTTAATAGTTATTGGTTGTGTTAATACATACATACATAAACAAACATTTATTTTGCATCACATTTTGCACAAAAATACAATCTGTCACAGTAATAGTGATGAGTCTTCTTGACACTTTATGTGTATACAAATTTACTTTAATCGATATTTAATGCTTTCTTATTATGTATGTGTTTTTTTACTTAAAAATCAACAAAACTAATGTTAATTGATATTAAAATCCCAAGAAAATAAACTACGTACCTTCATTTTCTTAATTTTGCCTCATTTCATTTCTTAAATCGTGTACATGATATCGATTTTCTTGAGTTTTATGTATCGATTTAAATTAAAGTTCCATCCTTCAAATTATCTGATAGCTGTAAGCATCATAAAAGTATGCAATCAAATTTGTTTGGGTTTGAAGCACAAACGAACACAGAACCAAAAACGAAATGCGATACAGAATGCCAATTATCGCTTTCGCACATTTTCTTTCGTTTTTGAAAAACGATCAATCGCTATCGTTTCGTTTATTACAGAATCTACCCCCTGACCTCTTAAAATCTTGAAATTTCTCTTTTTCATCGATTGACACAAAAATTCATGGACTTACCATCTACCTCTAAAAATCTTGAAATTTCTGTTTTTCATAGATTTTCACAAAAACTCAAGGACTGACCATCTACCTCTAAAAATCTTGAAATTTCTCTTTTTCATCGATTTTCACAAAAACTCATGGACTGACCATCTACCTCTAAAAATTTTGAAATTTCAGTTTTTCATCGATTTTCACAAAAAATCATTGACTGACCACGTCTAAAAATCTTGAAATTTCTCTTTTCCATCGATTTTCACAAAAAATCATGGACTGACCATCTAGCTCTAAAAATCTTGAAATTTCTCTTTTTCATCGATTTTCATAAAAAATCATCTACTTACCATCACCTCTAAAAATCTTAAAATTTCTCTTTTTCATCGATTTTCACAAAAAATCATGGACTGACCATCTACCTCTAAAAATCTTGAAATTTCTATTTTTCATCGATTTTCACAAAACATCATGGACTGACCATCTACGTCTAAAAATCTTGAAATTTCTCTTTTTCATCGATTTTCACAAAAAATCAATCATGGACTTACCATCTACCTCTAAAAATCTTTAAATTTCTCTTTTTCTTCGATTTTCACAAAAAATCATGGACTGACCACCTCCTACCTCCAAAAATCTTGAAATTTCTTTTTCATCGAGTTACACAAGAAATAATGGACTGACCACCTCCTACCACTAAAAATCTTGAAATTTCTCTTTTTCATCGATTTTCACAAAAAATCATGGACTGACCTCTTAAAATCTTGAAATTTCTCTTTTTCATCGATTTACACAAAAATTCAAGGACTGGACCATCTACCTCTAAAAATCTTGAAATTTCTCTTTTTCATCGATTTTCACAAAAACTCATGGACTTCTACCTCTAAAAATCTTGAAATTTCTCTTTTTCATCGATTTTCACAAAAACTCATGGACTCATGACCATCTACCTCTAAAAATCTTGAAATTTCTCTTTTTCATCGATTATCACAAAAAATCATGGACTGACCATTTACCTCTAAAAATCTTGAAATTTCTCTTTTTCATCGATTTTCACAAAAAATCATGGACTGACCTCTTAAAATCTTGAAATTTCCCTTTTTCATCGAGTTACACAAAAATTCAAGGACTGGACCATCTACCTCTAAAAATCTTGAAATTTCTCTTTTTCATCGATTTTCACAAAAACTCATGGACTTCTACCTCTAAAAATCTTGAAATTTCTCTTTTTCATCGATTATCACAAAAAATCCTGGACTGACCATCTACCTCTAAAAATCTTGAAATTTCTCTTTTTCATCGATTTTCACAAAAAATCATGGACTGACCTCTAAAAATCTTGAAATTTCTCTTTTTCATCGATTTTCACAAAAAATCATGGACTGACCATCTACGTCCAAAAATCTTGAAATTTCTCTTTTTCATCGATTTTCACAAAAAATCATGGACTGACCATCTACCTCTAAAAATCTTGAAATTTCTGTTTTTCATCGATTTTCACAAAAAATCATGGACTGACCCATCTACATCTAAAGATCTTGCAATTTCTCTCTTTCGTCGATTTTCACAAAAAATCATGGACTGACCATCTACCTCTAAAAATCTTCAAATTTCTGTTTTTCATCGATTTTCACAAAAACTCATGGACTGACCATCTACGTCTAAAAATCTTGAAATTTATCTTTTTCATCAATTTTCACAAAAAATCATGAACTTATCATCACCTCTAAAAATCTTGAAATTTCTCTTTTTCATCGATTTTCACAAAAAATCATCTACTTACCATCACCTCTAAAAATCTTAAAATTTCTCTTTTTCATCGATTTTCACAAAAAATCAATCATGGACTTACCATCTACCTCTAAAAATCTCGAAATTTCTATTTTTCATCGATTTTCACAAAACATCATGGACTGACCATCTACGTTTAAAAATCTTGAAATTTTTCTTTTTCATCGATTTTCACAAAAAATCAATCATGGACTTACCATCTACCTCTAAAAATCTTTAAATTTCTCTTTTTCTTCGATTTTCACAAAAAATCATGGACTGACCATCTACGTCTAAAAATCTTGAAATTTATCTTTTTCATCAATTTTCACAAAAAATCATGAACTTATCATCACCTCTAAAAATCTTGAAATTTCTGTTTTTCATCGATTTTCACAAAAAATCATGGACTGACCCATCTACATCTAAAGATCTTGCAATTTCTCTTTTTCGTCGATTTTCACAAAAAATCATGGACTGACCTCTTAAAATCTTGAAATTTCTCTTTTTCATCGATTTACACAAAAATTCATGGACTGACCATCTACCTCTAAAAATCTTGAAATTTCTGTTTTTCGTCGATTTTCACAAAAAATCATGGACTGACCCATCTACATCTAAAGATCTTGCAATTTCTCTTTTTCGTCGATTTTCACTAAAAATCATGGACTGACCATCTACCCCTAAAAATCTTGAAATTTCTCTTTTTCATCGATTTTCACAAAAAATCATGGACTGACCTCTTAAAATCTTGAAATTTCTCTTTTTCATCGATTTACACTACCCTATCTACCCTAAAAATCTTGAAATTTCTGTTTTTCATCGGTTTTCACAAAAACTCATGGACTGACCATCTACCTCTAAAAATCTTGAAATTTCTCTTTTTCATCGATTATCACAAAAAATCATGGACTGACCTCCTAAAATCTTGAAATTTCTCTTTTTCATCGATTGACACAAAAATTCATTGACTGACTACCTCTTGAAATTTCTGTTTTCATCGATTTTCACAAAAACTCATGGACTGACCATCTACCTCTAAAAATCTTGAAATTTCTCTTTTTCATCGATTATCACAAAAAATCATGGACTGACCTCTTAAAATCTTGAAATTTCTCTTTTTCATCGATTGACACAAAAATTCATGGACTGACTACCTCTTGAAATTTCTGTTTTTCATCGATTTTCACAAAAACTCATGGACTGACCATCTACCTCTAAAAATCTTGAAATTTCTCTTTTTCATCGATTATCACAAAAAATCATGGACTGACCTCTTAAAATCTTGAAATTTCTCTTTTTCATCGATTTTCACAAAAACTCATGGACGGACCATCTACCTCTAAACATCTTGAAATTTCTGTTTTTCATCGATTTTCACAAAAAATCATGGACTGACCATCTACCTCTAAAAATCTTGAAATTTCTGTTTTTCATCGATTTTCACAAAAACTTATGGACTGACCATCTACCTCTAAAAATCTTGAAATTTCAGTTTTTCATCGATTTTCACAAAAAATCATGGACTGACCCATCTACATCTAAAGATCTTGCAATTTCTCTTTTTCGTCGATTTTCACAAAAAATCATGGACTGACCTCTTAAAATCTTGAAATTTCTCTTTTTCATCGATTTACACAAAAATTCATTGACTGACCATCTACCTCTAAAAATCTTGAAATTTCTGTTTTTTATCGATTTTCACAAAAAATCTACTTCTAAAGATCTTGCAATTTCTCTTTTTCGTCGATTTTCACAAAAAATCATGGACTGACCATCTACCCCTAAAAATCTTGAAATTTCTCTTTTTCATCGATTTTCTCAAAAAATCATGGACTGACCTCTTAAAATCTTGAAATTTCTCTTTTTCATCGATTTACACAAAAATTCATGTACTGACCATCTACCTCTAAAAATCTTGAAATTTCTGTTTTTCATCGATTTTCACAAAAACTCATGGACTGACCATCTACCTCTAAAAATCTTGAAATTTCAGTTTTTCATCGATTTTCACAAAAAATCATGGACTGACCCATCTACATCTAAAGATCTTGCAATTTCTCTTTTTCGTCGATTTTCACAAAAAATCATGGACTGACCATCTACCTCTAAAAATCTTGAAATTTCTGTTTTTCATAGATTTTCACAAAAACTCATGAACTGACCATCTACCTCTAAAAATCTTGAAATTTTTTTTTTCATCGATTATCACAAAAAATCATGGACTGACCATCTACCTCTAAAAATTTTGAAATTTCTCTTTTTCATCGATTTTCACAAAAAATCATGGACTTACCATCTACCTCTAAAAATCTTGAAATTTCTGTTTTTCATCGGTTTTCACAAAAACTCATGGACTGACCATCTACCTCTAAAAATCTTGAAATTTCTCTTTTTCATCGATTATCACAAAAAATCATGGACTGACCTCTTAAAATCTTGAAATTTCTCTTTTTCATCGATTGACACAAAAATTCATGGACTTACCATCTACCTCTAAAAATCTTGAAATTTCTGTTTTTCATTGGTTTTCACAAAAACTCATGGACTGACCATCTACCTCTAAAAATCTTGAAATTTCTCTTTTTCATCGATTTTCACAAAAACTCATGGACTGACCTCTTAAAATCTTGAAATTTCTCTTTTTCATCGATTGACACAAAAATTCATGGACTTACCATCTACCTCTAAAAATCTTGAAATTTCTGTTTTTCATTGGTTTTCACAAAAACTCATGGACTGACCATCTACCTCTAAAAATCTTGAAATTTCTCTTTTTCATCGATTTTCACAAAAACTCATGGACTGACCTCTTAAAATCTTGAAATTTCTGTTTTTCATCGATTTTCACAAAAACTCATGGTTCGACCATCTACCTCTAAAAATCTTGAAATTTCTGTTTTTCATCGATTTTCACAAAAACTCATGGACTGACCATCTACCTCTAAAAATCTTGAAATTTCAGTTTTTCATCGATTTTCACAAAAAATCATGGACTGACCCATGTACATCTAAAGATCTTGCAATTTCTTTTTCGTCGATTTTCACAAAAAATTATGGACTGACCATCTACCTCTAAAAATCTTGAAATTTCTGTTTTTCATAGATTTTCACAAAAACTCAAGGACTGACCATCTACCTCTAAAAATCTTGAAATTTCTCTTTTTCATCGATTATCACAAAAAATCATGGACTGACCATCTACCTCTAAAAATCTTGAAATTTCTCTTTTCCATCGATTTTCACAAAAAATCATGGACTGACCATCTAGCTCTAAAAATCTTGAAATTTCTCTTTTTCATCGATTTTCATAAAAAATCATCTACTTACCATCACCTCTAAAAATCTTAAAATTTCTCTTTTTCATCGATTTTCACAAAAAATCATGGACTGACCATCTACCTCTAAAAATCTTGAAATTTCTATTTTTCATCGATTTTCACAAAAAATCAATCATGGACTTACCATCTACCTCTAAAAATCTTTAAATTTCTCTTTTTCTTCGATTTTCACAAAAAATCATGGACTGACCACCTCCTACCTCCAAAAATCTTGAAATTTCTTTTTCATCGAGTTACACAAGAAATAATGGACTGACCACCTCCTACCACTAAAAATCTTGAAATTTCTCTTTTTCATCGATTTTCACAAAAAATCATGGACTGACCTCTTAAAATCTTGAAATTTCTCTTTTTCATCGAGTTACACAAAAATTCAAGGACTGGACCATCTACCTCTAAAAATCTTGAAATTTCTCTTTTTCATCGATTTTCACAAAAACTCATGGACTTCTACCTCTAAAAATCTTGAAATTTCTCTTTTTCATCGATTTTCACAAAAACTCATGGACTCATGACCATCTACCTCTAAAAATCTTGAAATTTCTCTTTTTCATCGATTATCACAAAAAATCATGGACTGACCATTTACCTCTAAAAATCTTGAAATTTCTCTTTTTCATCGATTTTCACAAAAAATCATGGACTGACCATCTACCTCTAAAAATCTTGAAATTTCTCTTTTTCATCGATTTTCACAAAAAATCATGGACTTCTACCTCTAAAAATCTTGAAATTTCTCTTTTTCATCGATTATCACAAAAAATCCTGGACTGACCATCTACCTCTAAAAATCTTGAAATTTCTCTTTTTCATCGATTTTCACAAAAACTCATGGACTTCTACCTCTAAAAATCTTGAAATTTCTCTTTTTCATCGATTATCACAAAAAATCCTGGACTGACCATCTACCTCTAAAAATCTTGAAATTTCTCTTTTTCATCGATTTTCACAAAAAATCATGGACTGACCTCTAAAAATCTTGAAATTTCTCTTTTTCATCGATTTTCACAAAAACTCATGGACTTCTACCTCTAAAAATCTTGAAATTTCTCTTTTTCATCGATTATCACAAAAACTCATGGACTGACCATCTACCTCTAAAAATCTTGAAATTTCTCTTTTTCATCGATTATCACAAAAAATCATGGACTGACCATCTACCT
The DNA here is from genome assembly GCA_911387755.1 of Chrysotoxum bicinctum. Classification (NCBI taxonomy): domain Eukaryota; kingdom Metazoa; phylum Arthropoda; class Insecta; order Diptera; family Syrphidae; genus Chrysotoxum; species Chrysotoxum bicinctum. Next base: position 137,442,070 of record OU426989.1, on the reverse strand, counting down.
CTAAAAATTTTGAAATTTCTCTTTTTCATCGATTTTCACAAAAAATCATGGACTGACCATCTACGTCCAAAAATCTTGAAATTTCTCTTTTTCATCGATTTTCACAAAAAATCATGGACTGACCATCTACCTCTAAAAATCTTGAAATTTCTGTTTTTCATCGATTTTCACAAAAAATCATGGACTGACCCATCTACATCTAAAGATCTTGCAATTTCTCTCTTTCGTCGATTTTCACAAAAAATCATGGACTGACCATCTACCTCTAAAAATCTTCAAATTTCTGTTTTTCATCGATTTTCACAAAAACTCATGGACTGACCATCTACGTCTAAAAATCTTGAAATTTATCTTTTTCATCAATTTTCACAAAAAATCATGAACTTATCATCACCTCTAAAAATCTTGAAATTTCTCTTTTTCATCGATTTTCACAAAAAATCATCTACTTACCATCACCTCTAAAAATCTTAAAATTTCTCTTTTTCATCGATTTTCACAAAAAATCATGGACTGACCATCTACCTCTAAAAATCTCGAAATTTCTATTTTTCATCGATTTTCACAAAACATCATGGACTGACCATCTACGTTTAAAAATCTTGAAATTTTTCTTTTTCATCGATTTTCACAAAAAATCAATCATGGACTTACCATCTACCTCTAAAAATCTTTAAATTTCTCTTTTTCTTCGATTTTCACAAAAAATCATGGACTGACCATCTACGTCTAAAAATCTTGAAATTTATCTTTTTCATCAATTTTCACAAAAAAATCATGAACTTATCATCACCTCTAAAAATCTTGAAATTTCTGTTTTTCATCGATTTTCACAAAAAATCATGGACTGACCCATCTACATCTAAAGATCTTGCAATTTCTCTTTTTCGTCGATTTTCACAAAAAATCATGGACTGACCTCTTAAAATCTTGAAATTTCTCTTTTTCATCGATTTACACAAAAATTCATGGACTGACCATCTACCTCTAAAAATCTTGAAATTTCTGTTTTTCGTCGATTTTCACAAAAAATCATGGACTGACCCATCTACATCTAAAGATCTTGCAATTTCTCTTTTTCGTCGATTTTCACTAAAAATCATGGACTGACCATCTACCCCTAAAAATCTTGAAATTTCTCTTTTTCATCGATTTTCACAAAAAATCATGGACTGACCTCTTAAAATCTTGAAATTTCTCTTTTTCATCGATTTACACAAAAATTCATGGACTGACCATCTACCTCTAAAAATCTTGAAATTTCTGTTTTTCATCGATTTTCACAAAAACTCATGGACTGACCATCTACCTCTAAAAATCTTGAAATTTCAGTTTTTCATCGATTTTCACAAAAAATCATGGACTGACCCATGTACATCTAAAGATCTTGCAATTTCTTTTTCGTCGATTTTCACAAAAAATTATGGACTGACCATCTACCTCTAAAAATCTTGAAATTTCTGTTTTTCATAGATTTTCACAAAAACTCATGGACTGACCATCTACCTCTAAAAATCTTGAAATTTCTCTTTTTCATCGATTATCACAAAAAATCATGGACTGACCATCTACCTCTAAAAATTTTGAAATTTCAGTTTTTCATCGATTTTCACAAAAAATCATTGACTGACCATCTACGTCTAAAAATCTTGAAATTTATCTTTTTCATCGATTTTCACAAAAAATCATGAACTTATCATCACCTCTAAAAATCTTGAAATTTCTCTTTTCCATCGATTTTCACAAAAAATCATGGACTGACCATCTAGCTCTAAAAATCTTGAAATTTCTCTTTTTCATCGATTTTCACAAAAAATCATCTACTTACCATCACCTCTAAAAATCTTAAAATTTCTCTTTTTCATCGATTTTCACAAAAAATCATGGACTGACCATCTACCTCTAAAAATCTTGAAATTTCTATTTTTCATCGATTTTCACAAAACATCATGGACTGACCATCTACGTCTAAAAATCTTGAAATTTCTCTTTTTCATCGATTTTCACAAAAAATCAATCATGGACTTACCATCTACCTCTAAAAATCTTTAAATTTCTCTTTTTCTTCGATTTTCACAAAAAATCATGGACTGACCACCTCCTACCTCCAAAAATCTTGAAATTTCTTTTTCATCGAGTTACACAAGAAATAATGGACTGACCACCTCCTACCACTAAAAATCTTGAAATTTCTGTTTTTCATCGATTTTCACAAAAAATCATGGACTGACCCATCTACATCTAAAGATCTTGCAATTTCTCTCTTTCGTCGATTTTCACAAAAAATCATGGACTGACCATCTACCTCTAAAAATCTTCAAATTTCTGTTTTTCATCGATTTTCACAAAAACTCATGGACTGACCATCTACGTCTAAAAATCTTGAAATTTATCTTTTTCATCAATTTTCACAAAAAATCATGAACTTATCATCACCTCTAAAAATCTTGAAATTTCTCTTTTTCATCGATTTTCACAAAAAATCATCTACTTACCATCACCTCTAAAAATCTTAAAATTTCTCTTTTTCATCGATTTTCACAAAAAATCATGGACTGACCATCTACCTCTAAAAATCTCGAAATTTCTATTTTTCATCGATTTTCACAAAACATCATGGACTGACCATCTACCTTTAAAAATCTTGAAATTTTTCTTTTTCATCGATTTTCACAAAAAATCAATCATGGACTTACCATCTACCTCTAAAAATCTTTAAATTTCTCTTTTTCTTCGATTTTCACAAAAAATCATGGACTGACCATCTACGTCTAAAAATCTTGAAATTTATCTTTTTCATCAATTTTCACAAAAAAATCATGAACTTATCATCACCTCTAAAAATCTTGAAATTTCTGTTTTTCATCGATTTTCACAAAAAATCATGGACTGACCCATCTACATCTAAAGATCTTGCAATTTCTCTTTTTCGTCGATTTTCACAAAAAATCATGGACTGACCTCTTAAAATCTTGAAATTTCTCTTTTTCATCGATTTACACAAAAATTCATGGACTGACCATCTACCTCTAAAAATCTTGAAATTTCTGTTTTTCGTCGATTTTCACAAAAAATCATGGACTGACCCATCTACATCTAAAGATCTTGCAATTTCTCTTTTTCGTCGATTTTCACTAAAAATCATGGACTGACCATCTACCCCTAAAAATCTTGAAATTTCTCTTTTTCATCGATTTTCACAAAAAATCATGGACTGACCTCTTAAAATCTTGAAATTTCTCTTTTTCATCGATTTACACAAAAATTCATGTACTGACCATCTACCTCTAAAAATCTTGAAATTTCTGTTTTTCATCGATTTTCACAAAAACTCATGGACTGACCATCTACCTCTAAAAATCTTGAAATTTCAGTTTTTCATCGATTTTCACAAAAAATCATGGACTGACCCATGTACATCTAAAGATCTTGCAATTTCTTTTTCGTCGATTTTCACAAAAAATCATGGACTGACCATCTACCTCTAAAAATTTTGAAATTTCAGTTTTTCATCGATTTTCACAAAAAATCATTGACTGACCATCTACGTCTAAAAATCTTGAAATTTCAGTTTTTCATCGATTTTCACAAAAAATCATTGACTGACCATCTACGTCTAAAAATCTTGAAATTTATCTTTTTCATCGATTTTCACAAAAAATCATGAACTTATCATCACCTCTAAAAATCTTGAAATTTCTCTTTTCCATCGATTTTCACAAAAAATCATGGACTGACCATCTAGCTCTAAAAATCTTGAAATTTCTCTTTTTCATCGATTTTCATAAAAAATCATCTACTTACCATCACCTCTAAAAATCTTAAAATTTCTCTTTTTCATCGATTTTCACAAAAAATCATGGACTGACCATCTACCTCTAAAAATCTTGAAATTTCTATTTTTCATCGATTTTCACAAAACATCATGGACTGACCATCTACGTCTAAAAATCTTGAAATTTCTCTTTTTCATCGATTTTCACAAAAAATCAATCATGGACTTACCATCTACCTCTAAAAATCTTTAAATTTCTCTTTTTCTTCGATTTTCACAAAAAATCATGGACTGACCACCTCCTACCTCCAAAAATCTTGAAATTTCTTTTTCATCGAGTTACACAAGAAATAATGGACTGACCACCTCCTACCACTAAAAATCTTGAAATTTCTCTTTTTCATCGATTTTCACAAAAAATCATGGACTGACCTCTTAAAATCTTGAAATTTCTCTTTTTCATCGATTTACACAAAAATTCAAGGACTGGACCATCTACCTCTAAAAATCTTGAAATTTCTCTTTTTCATCGATTTTCACAAAAACTCATGGACTTCTACCTCTAAAAATCTTGAAATTTCTCTTTTTCATCGATTTACACAAAAATTCAAGGACTGGACCATCTACCTCTAAAAATCTTGAAATTTCTCTTTTTCATCGATTTTCACAAAAACTCATGGACTTCTACCTCTAAAAATCTTGAAATTTCTCTTTTTCATCGATTTTCACAAAAACTCATGGACTTCTACCTCTAAAAATCTTGAAATTTCTCTTTTTCATCGATTTTCACAAAAACTCATGGACTCATGACCATCTACCTCTTAAAATCTTGAAATTTCTCTTTTTCATCGATTTTCACAAAAACTCATGGACTGACCATCTACCTCTAAAAATCTTGAAATTTCTCTTTTTCATCGATTATCACAAAAAATCATGGACTGACCATCTACCTCTAAAAATTTTGAAATTTCTCTTTTTCATCGATTTTCACAAAAAATCATGGACTGACCATCTACGTCTAAAAATCTTGAAATTTCTCTTTTTCATCGATTTTCACAAAAAATCATGGACTGACCATCTACCTCTAAAAATCTTGAAATTTCTGTTTTTCATCGATTTTCACAAAAATTCATGGACTGACCCATCTACATCTAAAGATCTTGCAATTTCTCTCTTTCGTCGATTTTCACAAAAAATCATGGACTGACCATCTACCTCTAAAAATCTTCAAATTTCTGTTTTTCATCGATTTTCACAAAAACTCATGGACTGACCATCTACGTCTAAAAATCTTGAAATTTATCTTTTTCATCAATTTTCACAAAAAATCATGAACTTATCATCACCTCTAAAAATCTTGAAATTTCTCTTTTTCATCGATTTTCACAAAAAATCATCTACTTACCATCACCTCTAAAAATCTTAAAATTTCTCTTTTTCATCGATTTTCACAAAAAATCATGGACTGACCATCTACCTCTAAAAATCTCGAAATTTCTATTTTTCATCGATTTTCACAAAACATCATGGACTGACCATCTACGTTTAAAAATCTTGAAATTTTTCTTTTTCATCGATTTTCACAAAAAATCAATCATGGACTTACCATCTACCTCTAAAAATCTTTAAATTTCTCTTTTTCTTCGATTTTCACAAAAAATCATGGACTGACCACCTCCTACCTCCAAAAATCTTGAAATTTCTTTTTCATCGAGTTACACAAGAAATAATGAACTGACCACCTCCTACCACTAAAAATCTTGAAATTTCTCTTTTTCATCGATTTTCGCAAAATATCAAGGACTGACCTCTTAAAATCTTGAAATTTCTCTTTTTCATCGATTATCACAAAAAATCATCTACTTACCATCACCTCTAAAAATCTTAAAATTTCTCTTTTTCATCGATTTTCACAAAAAATCATGGACTGACCATCTACCTCTAAAAATCTCGAAATTTCTATTTTTCATCGATTTTCACAAAACATCATGGACTGACCATCTACGTCTAAAAATCTTGAAATTTCTCTTTTTCATCGATTTTCACAAAAAATCAATCATGGACTTACCATCTACCTCTAAAAATCTTTAAATTTCTCTTTTTCTTCGATTTTCACAAAAAATCATGGACTGACCACCTCCTACCTCCAAAAATCTTGAAATTTCTTTTTCATCGAGTTACACAAGAAATAGTGGACTGACCCCACCTCCTACCACTAAAAATCTTGAAATTTCTCTTTTTCATCGATTTTCACAAAAACTCATGGACTGACCATCTACCTCTAAAAATCTTGAAATTTCTCTTTTTCATCGATTATCACAAAAAATCATGGACTGACCATCTACCTCTAAAAATCTTGAAATTTCTCTTTTTCATCGATTTTCACAAAAAATCATGGACTGACCATCTACCTCTAAAAATCTTGAAATTTCTCTTTTTCATCGATTATCACAAAAAATCATGGACTGACCATCTACTTCTAAAAATCTTGAAATTTCTCTTTTTCATCGATTTTCACAAAAACTCATGGACTGACAATCTACGTCTAAAAATCTTGAAATTTCTCTTTTTCATCGATTTTCACAAAAAATCATGTACTTACCATCACCTCTAAAAATCTTTAAATTTCTCTTTTTCATCGATTTTCACAAAAAATCATGGACTGACCATCTTCCTCTAAAAATCTTGAAATTTCAGTTTTTCATCGATTTTCACAAAAAATCATGGACTGACCATCTACCTCTAAAAATCTTGAAATTTCTCTTTTTCATCGATTTTCACAAAAAATCATGGACTTAACATTTACCTCTAAGAATCTTGAAATTTCGCTTTTTCATCGATTTACACAAAAAATCATGGACTGACCTCTTAAAATCTTGAAATTTCTCTTTTTCATCGATTTACACAAAAATTCATGGACTGCCATCTACCTCTAAAAATCTTGAAATTTCTCTTTTTCATCGATTTTCACAAAAAATCATGGACTGACCATCTACCTCTAAAAATCTTGAAATTTCTCTTTTTCATCGATTTTCACAAAAAATCATGGACTGACCTCTTAAAATCTTGAAATTTCTCTTTTTCATCGATTTACACAAAAATTCATGGACTGACCATCTACCTCTAAAAATCTTGAAATTTCTGTTTTTCATCGGTTTTCACAAAAACTCATGGACTGACCATCTACCTCTAAAAATCTTGAAATTTCTCTTTTTCATCGATTATCACAAAAAATCATGGACTGAGCATTTACCTCTAAAAATCTTGAAATTTCTCTTTTTCATCGATTTTCACAAAAAATCATGGACTGACCTCTTAATATCTTGAAATTTCTCTTTTTCATCGATTTACACAAAAATTAATGGACTGACCATCTACCTCTAAAAATCTTGAAATTTCTGTTTTTCATCGATTTTCACAAAATCTTGAAATTTCTCTTTTTCATCGATTTACACAAAAATTAATGGACTGATCTACCTCTAAAAATCTTGAAATTTCTCTTTTTCATCGATTTTCACAAAAACTCATGGACTGACCATCTACCTCTAAAAATCTTGAAATTTCTCTTTTTCATCGATTTACACAAAAATTAATGGACTGACCATCTACCTCTAAAAATCTTGAAATTTCTCTTTTTCATCGATTTTCACAAAAACTCATGGACTGACCATCTACCTCTAAAAATCTTGAAATTTCTCTTTTTCATCGATTGTCACAAAAAATCATGGACTTACCATCTACCTCTAAAAATCTTAATTTCTCTTTTTCATCGATTTTCACAAAAAAAATCTAAAAATCTTGAAATTTCTCTTTTTCATCGATTTTCACAAAAACTCATGGACTGACCATCTACCTCTAAAAATCTTGAAATTTCTCTTTTTCATCGATTGTCACAAAAAATCATGGATTACCATCTACCTCTAAAAATCTTGAAATTTCTCTTTTTCATCGATTGTCACAAAAAATCATGGACTTACCATCTACCTCTAAGAATCTTGAAAATTTTCCTTTTCATAGATTTTCACAAAAAATCATGGACTTACCATCTACCTCTAAAAATCTTGAAATTTCTCTTTTTCATCGATTTTCACAAAAAATCATGGACTGACCATCTACCTCCAAAAATCTTGAAATTTCTGTTTTTCATCGGTTTTCACAAAAACTCATGGACTGACCATCTACCTCTAAAAATCTTGAAATTTCTCTTTTTCATCGATTTTCACAAAAAATCATGGACTGACCTCTTAAAATCTTGAAATTTCTCTTTTTCATCGATCTACCTCTAAAAATCTTGAAATTTCTCTTTTTCATCGATTTACACAAAAAATCATGGACTGACCATCTACCTCCAAAAATCTTGAAATTTCTCTTTTTCATCGAGTTACACAACAAATCATGGACTGACCACCTCCTATCACTAAAAATCTTGAAATTTCAGTTTTTCATCGATTTTCACAAAAAATCATGGACTGACCATCTACCTCTAAAAATCTTGAAATTGGAATTGGAAAACCGTAAGTAACATTCCATTAATTTACACTTAACTCTTGCTATTCCAAATGGCATAATCTAATGAATTTTTTTTTTTAGAATATTTTCAGTGACGAATAAAAGTTTAATATTGATGGGCCAGATAGTTTTAACGGATATGTGCACGATCTGAGAACGGAACAGTTTTTTTTTCAAGAGGAATTTCGGCGGTGGCAGTTGTATAGTTGTTTCATTTTTATAATCGCTACGATTTTTAAGTCGCATGTGCGTGCATTCACATTTAAGGCCGTGTCTTATTTTTTGCGACTAAAAAATCGTGGATTAAAAATCGCAAGTGCGTGCATGCCAATTTCTCTTTGCGACTACGATTTTTAAGTCGTAGTAATTTAAATCGCAAGTGTGGGCATATCCATTTGAGTACATGTGTTTCATTTAAGTTTACGACAATCGCATCGCAAGAAAAATGAAACAAATTGCGACTTTTAAATCGTTATGATTTGTTGGTAGCAAGTGCGTTCATTCTCATTTAAATTCATGTGTTCTATTTTTGCGACTAAAAAATCGTGCGATTGAAATCGCAAGTGCGGTCCTAGCCTTAGTCATCAAAGTTTGGAGTGGTTCGAATCTAATAACAAAAATTTATTGGAGTGGCCGGCATGTTCTCCAGATCGTAAATGCGCTTATACTTTTGTAATACATAAAAATACATTTTAATTTTTAAACACCAGAAGAGAAATCAACGGCATTTTTTTTTCTTCTCAATTTACTTGATTAAAAATGCCATTCAATAAAAAAATAATAAGGTGTCTTTCCCATTTTAATTTTCTACAAAACGCATTTTTACAGGGTGCGGTTATACTTAAGCAAGGCACTGTATATACCGCCAATGATTTCCATTTCTTTTAATTTGCTTTCAGCAAAACCCCCTATAAGGATTTATTAGTATGATTTGGAAGCCACTATGTCTTCTAACGCATATATGACTTTACAGTCCTTTGAAACTTTCTTAAAATTGGTAAGATCTTAAATCAGCTTATCAACTATTACTAATCTTTTAAGTTTTTGAATATATGTATGTATATCAAAAAGATGAGTTTATAACACCAAACAAGCAAGACTCACTACTGTTGATTTCTGGAACACCCTTCCCATTTTCCGTGGTGAAATTAGTTTCAACTTAAATTTAATTTATTTTAAAATATATTTTTAGAGACTGTTTGAAGAATTACTAATTAAATCGATAAATGTTTAAGAAAAATTTAAGTCATGTTAATATCTTAAAATTTTAAAGCACACACTGAACATTTTCAATAATTCTTTTTAATGTTTATTGTTCGTAAATCTGATTCTAAAAAAGGATCTGATAAACAAATGTAATTCGTCTAGATTTGTGTATAAGAAATAAATTTTAACAACTAAATAAAACGCAATTAAATTCTTCAATATCAAAATGTAAGTAATTTAATTTCATGTGACTAGTTGTACAGCTGATTTGTAAAGTAAGCACATCAATTTTTCGATATTTTTACATTTTTCTGAATTGTGAATTGTATTTTATAAATGTCGTTACATGCAAAAACTAAGAGAAAGAAATTACGAATTGATTTTAATAGCGAAAAATATGAATACGAAATCAATGAAGCGAAGTGACTGACATCGGGATGAAAGTGATGTATTATATTCCCATATTTTTTAATATGAACTGGTTAAAGTTAAAGATGTTGATTTAATGCAACGTTTCGAACGTGTATACGTCCTTCATCAGGCCTTTTAATTATTAAACAAAATAAAAAATAAAATAAACACGCATTAATTCACCAAATAATGTGAAAAGTCAAACAAATAAACTTACAAAAAATATGTTAAAAATGTTCTTAAAAAACAGAGTAAGAATCAAACTTTAATACAAAGAATTAAATGCATTGCAACTGAAAACACAAAAGTTATTTTATAAATAAAAGTTAGGTTGACAAGTATATGGTTTTTATAAATTACTTATTAAAGTGAAAGCAAAACTAAACTATTCAAAAAAGAAGAATAAGAAGAATAGTAATAACAATCGGCTTGCCATCATCACCCACGCACAAGCAGACCCACTTTAATCAACCAAACTTGTTTGGTCTCTTTATCAATTGGCTGTATGTGCTGCATTCTCACAATCCGATCGTCGGTTCACTGCGTTGTCGGTGTTGATGATATGCAGCATCTCAAGAAGAAATCTCTTCGCTTGGTTTTTCTCTGTCTGTAAGATTTTGACTTTTTGAAGAGCGAATGCTGTTTTTTGCGCACTCCTACTATTGATGGCTGACCTGTGGCCAGAGAGACGCTTTTTTAACTTCTTCTTTGATGTGCCAACGTAAACAGAGGAACATGGTGTACCGTTCCCTCCTAAGCAATTAATTTGGTATACGACATTGGATCTTTCCATATCATCTAATTTTCCTTTAGTGTTAGTGAAAAATTTTGAGCGTGTAGGATTTGCAGGTTTGAAAGCTATTTTTTGTTTTTTCTTTGTCTCTTATAGGTGCATGGAGCATGCGATTCGAAAGAAGGGGGATGTATAGCTTCTGTAAATCTTACAGACAGAGAAAAACGAAGCGAAGAGATTTCTTCTTGAGATCATCAACACCGACAACGCAGTGAACCGACGATCGGATTGTGAGAATCTAAGCAGCACTTACAGCCAATTGATAAAGAGACCAAACAAGTTTGGTTGATTAAAGTGGGTCTGCTTGTGCGTGGGTGATGATGACAAGCCGATTGTTATTACTCTTCTTATTCTTCTTTTTTGAATACTTTTGTTTTGCTTGCGCTTTAATAAGTAATTTATAAAAAACATATACTTGTCAACCTAACTTCTATTTATAAAATAACTTTTGTGTTTTCAGTTGCAATGCATTTAATTCTTTGTATTAAAGTTTGATTCTTACAGTGTTTTTTAAGAACATTTTTAACATAATTTTTGTAAGTTTATTTGTTTGACTTTTCACATTATTTGGTGAATTAATGTGTTTATTTTATTTTTTATTTTGTTTAATAATAAAAAGGCCTGATGAAGGACGTATACACGTTCGAAACGTTGCATTAAATCAACATCTTTTATTGACCTAAAGCCCGCTTTAACCAGTTCATATTAAATTCGTATAAAAAAGGTCACGTAAATCAATAACAAATATAATTTTCATATTTGATGGTAATGAATCTATATTAAATTTTCAAACCCCATGCTACTCGTATTACCAAAGGCTGCAAGATCCCTGTCACGGTTTTAATTTGATAGCACGGGTCTAACACATATATAAGCACATGTATACGTGATTTTTTATACATCCATTTCCAAAATCTCTTGCCGGCTCTTGGTATGTTTCCGTTCCGTTTTCTAAATATTTTTCTTGTCCAATATTTGCTTCGTTGAGTTAACATTCTCTTCTTCGTTCTCGATTCTCTCTTGACCTAGCACCTCATTGTCTAAGCGTGATTTATCCACTGGATATAGCCAACGCTGGTAAAGATATATCAAGAATACAGCATCATCCCTGAAGCAAGCCACACGATGAGCTGTTGGCATCGTTATTATAAAAGCGAATATATCGTCGATGAAGGTGTTAAATGCTTTGTACATGAACGAACGCCATGGTAAAGCAACCACTGACTTTAGTTTATAGTTAACAAACAACTGTGGCAACATAAACAAAAAATCGAATGCATATACTCCATTTACTAAGGATTTCAGAGTCCAAGAGTACCAACTCTTGTGTGGTTGATACATCAAAGTGTATACTGCCCCACCTAAACAAAGAGGATAAAGAAGAAAGCTCAGGTAACGCATAGCTTCCTGATCGTAATGTTCGGTTTTTTTTTCTGCTTTAACATACGAATTGGTTGTTATTTTACTAATTCCTTTTAAATTGATCTCGAGTTTAAGTATTTTTTTACTTTTCCAAATCTCAATGAAGGTTCCGATGGCCGAAGGAATAAGTACTAACAAAGACGTGTTTTCATCCATTAAATAAAAAAATATGATAATTTGGGAAAATGCTCTCCAGAGTGTGGTTCGTGTTGAAAGGCCTTCATATGTTACTTTTCCACGCCAAAATGTTACATCATGCTTGAATGACAGAAAATCAAATAGGAGCTGTGAGAGACAAAGCAGCTGAAAAAATTGTTTCTTATATTAACAGTACATTGAATAAACTTACATGAACACTTCCAACGAGCAGCGTTCCACACAACAAATACACATTTGTGTCTGAAAACATTGCTTTAACTTCTTCGACATCTTTATTTGAGAAACCTAACGCATGCATCGACTTTGTAGCATGCTCAATGAGTAACATTAAGCGCAACTTTCCAATTCCTATTGGTTTGTACTCTAGCGATAATTTGAACTCTTTTGTATATTTGTTAACTTTGACCAGGTTTTTGATCCGCGTGTCAAAAAAGTCATTTTTAATTATTGGAAGTATTTCTCCATGACGATTTACACGTATCAGATGGGCAAGTTCAGGCGGAGCATCTTTTTGTGATAGACTTATTAAATCGGTGAGAATTGTTATGCATGCTTTGGATTTAATGTGTGTTACTTGTTTTATTGTTGATGAAGCTCTTGTTGGTCGTTGTTTCGATAGCCTGGCTGCTGGAGTTTCCTAAATGTGGAGTTTTTAATTACATATATAGTTAGTATTTATTCAAAAAAAAATCAGAAAGAAAATTATATATTTTGTGGATTATATCTTAGTTCATAAAACTCTAAATACACATTTTGACAATTTTCTGTATGACTTCCGTTTTTCAGATTTTTCTAATTTTCCAGCTTGTTTTAATTATGAATACAGCGCAAGAAGCAGAAGTGATACTATTATCTTTCTATTCTTAGAAAAAACAAAAAAATCATCACATTTCCTACCATTGTAATGTCAAAAGAAACGTATTATAAAACAACAAGAATATTATGATACTTCAGAAAAAGCAAATTGTATGTTGTATGAAAACTCTATATAATTATATGTGTTTTATTGGAAACACAAGGAAACACTTTTTCAGTTTTATTTTAAAGTTTTATTTAGTTCAATTTTGATTTAAAAATAATATTTAACATTGATTGGGAAAACAACACTTTACTTTTTAATTCTTAAGACGCGTCTTCAACAAAGAACAGAGAAGAAGTGAGCTTAGCTAATAATACACTTATTGACTAAGACTTAGATTAACTAATGATAAGACGAAAACAACTGGACTTAAAAGAAAGAGCTTAATCCCTTGGCGTCGTTTTGTTGCTAGGTTATAAGTTAATTATGCTTTCCAGCTTTATCTTCGGAGAAGATGAAGTTGGAGAAAATATTAAAGGCTGAAGGCTAAGTGAGCACACACAAGGTATTTGCTGGACAAAAACCTTGCGTGGTGAAAGCTATTCTACGTATATAGGCATTGGGGGCAATGTAGAAACATTTCTATTATATAACACCTCCCCCATTTAATTGTTTTTGGTCCCCAAAAACATCATTTATCTTCAACTAATAAAGTTTGTTTTTCTTTCTTAAATAGTGTTTTATCTTAGTCATTACTTTCCAATATAAATATTTTACAACTTAGGTTTTTGTTCTTTTATTTTAACAATTATATTTAACAATTACAATTAACAGTAAATACATCCAATTCAAATATTTACATAAGAAATTTAAATTTTATCAAAATATAACATTTATTTCAAAACATACTCGTTGCTTATTTTTATACCTTAATCTACCAAATATGATTTATTTTGTAATATTATTTATTTTTCATTCAATACTTGTTATATTCAATATTCTTCCTTTTTTTTTTGAACCAGTACATTTCAAATATTTTTTTTTTTTTATTTTCTGGATGTAAATAAGGCATTTTGTTCGTATGATTATTCTGGCCAGGGTAACTTTTTAAACGTCTTATGATAACAAACATAAGTAACGATTCTTAAATTATAATCTCATTGTGTAAATTACAGAACCAGCGAGTTGAATTCTAATCGCTACTTCCATACGAAACCAAATAGTTATTTAACTGAACGCACTCATTTTGGTGAATGGAATGTAAAAAAAAAGAAAAAAATAAAGAATAGGAAAAAGGAAATGTTTTTTTTTTATTGTTGTTGTCTGGTCTGCTTTAAATTACAGTTTTAATTTAAAAATATTGGTCGCGTTCGGTAACGTATCCAAAGGTATCTGGATTTGTTGGTGTTGTTGTAATCCCATAGGAAAAAACAACTGATTAACGAAACAGCTGATGTCAAGTAGAAATCTAAAGCTATCCAAAAATTTTTGGTATACTTAACTATCCAAGGGGAATTTTGAAGAACAGCTGACATTTCAGCTGATCTATTTTCTTTTGTGTCGAGTACAGGGTTGGCCGAACTGTAACTTTTTAACATTTGGTACGTCTAGTACTAATTTACTAATTGATAAAAGTAAAGTTTGTTGCATTAAATATCTCATTCGGATCCTACTGCAAAGCTTTTATTCTTTGAACTTCAGATTGTTTCTTGATAATATGTAGGAGGTATTAAACTCAAATTCTTTTAGGGTTTTTATAGAAATATGAAATGATCTTAACTCTTAAACATGATTTGTTATGGGATTATAAGGACATATTATTTAGAACTGAGTTTTCAGAAAAGGATTCTTTTAAGACTATAAGCTTATATAATCTTATTGCAAGAAGAGAAAATAGTTTAGCTATAAGATTTAAGTAGTTGTAAGCTGCAAAAGTGTTTACCTCTTAAAATAAAAATGTTATGAAACCCAGTTCAGTTTCATAGCAAGATATTAATACTTAGGTATAACAATGGGATATAAGAGAGTTGTATGGGAGTTTTTTTTTGTCAGATTTCAAGAGTTTAGCTCTGGATAGTATGTTAGTTGGACTTATTCATAAACAAAATAAACAGTTTCAAGTTTAAATTTAATTGCCAGTTATTGGTTTTCATTATTTTTAAAAAGTTTTTTGGTAATATTTATATGATAGATAGATAGATAGATAAATTCTTTATTATATCAAAAAATGTTTAACAATATTTCTTTACTTAAGAATAAGAACATGGCTTTCCTGCCGTCTGCCTGATATGACATTTCATTTTAGTGATAAATAAAAAAACAATAATAAATTAAAAGTAACTAATAATATACCAATATTAATAATCAATGATTAAAATTATTATAAGTTAAAAATTTTCAAAAATTTAAAAGGAAACAAAGAAGATACATTTCTACTTAATGATTATAATTTTCTCTAAGTAATTTACAATTACACAATTTTAATATGATTTGAAACACAAAAGGTTGTCAATTTTGAAATGATTTGAAACACAAAAAGATAACAATTTTGCAATGATTTGAAACATAAAAAATTTTACAATTTTGAAATGATTTGCAACTAAAATTTTACAATTTTTCAATTTTAAAGTGATTTGAAACACAAAATAGAGTGCCTTAAACTGCAGTAACTGGTTGAACTAGAGGTTTTAAGCTTCGAAACTGTTGCGAAAAGTTAAGGCGTGTTTGCAATACTTATATAAAGTAGACCATCCTAGTTCTCCGTTTAGTATTTCATAAAGTCGCCTTGGAGAAAGATAACTCTCATCAAAATATAATCGGCGGATTTCCTGCAGTATAGGACAAATGGCAATAAAATGGTTTATATCTTCATTTTCACGTCTGTTGCAAAGATTACAGATTTGGGGTAGGTCAGATCGATGAGGCATAAAGTTTAAGTTAAAAACTTCAACTCGGGCTCTAAAAATATAGCTTATAACTTCGACAGAAAATTCGTTGCTGAAATAGTTCGTTTCTGAAGACAACTGGTGGTTAAGGTTCCTGTATGTATTCCTGGACGATGAAGAAGTTGCTCTGGATATTTATATGTACGTACCTTGAAACGACAGCACCAGCGTCTGCTCACCAAACGCGAACAAGCACTAAAAGAATTCGTAGCTTAACTCTGTCGGCTTAAAGCTCACCGCTAATTAAAATAACAAAAAAAAGCTTGTTGGCGTCAGATAATTTGTGGTTAAAAAATCTGCCCTTTTCAATTTACCTTTCCTCATTGCAGGATTAAATTATCAATTAATTGAACTAAAAACTTAATAGAGACATTGTAAGTTGTATATATTTATAAGGGCTATACCATCTTATATTTAAAAAAAAAATTCATAGGATTTGTAATCCAGTATATGTATAATATTATTTGTTTGCTTTGCGGATTAGCAAATGGTCTCTTGCTGCAACTAACTCGTCGCAACATACCTTGGACAATAAATTCAGCATTAAAAAATATCTTTAAATCATGTATTCATAATCCAAATCCTTCAATTATGCCAAAGAAAATTGTTTGTCTCCAAAAATAAACTTCCCATCAATCATGTATAATTCCTACAATTTCTCATCCTTATGGTAAATGAAACATTTTCAATTTTTGTACAAACCTTCATAAGATTAAGATCATAAATGTGCAAAATTGTTTGGTTTCCATTATTCTATTTTTTTATGAATTAACTACGTATGTAGCAGACGTAACAAATTGTAGTGAATTAGGCATGTAGTTGATTCGGCCAACCCTGGTTGATTGACGTCGTTTTTTGACTTTGACAGTAAATGGTACCTATCCGGTTTTGGTCGTTCGCCAACGTATCGGATACTAAAGTATCTTAGATACCCTATCGGACTACGAGGTGAACGCGACCATTGTTTGTAAATTGTCTGGGGATAGGAATGAAAATTAATATTTTGTAAAGGAAATAACATTCGAACAACATTGATTGAATTGATTGACTGAGAAAATATAAAAAACGTATTGAAATCTACGAATTGAAGTAAAAAAAAAATCAAATATTCCCGTACATACGACGAATCAAGGATGCAAAAAAGTGAAGCTAAGTGATACAGGTGGGTCATTCCGTAACTTTCAAAACGATAATCGTCAAAACGATTATCATTAACGTTATCGTCAATAATTTGCTTCACGTAACTTTATCACTATCGTCTCGTCAATCGTTTTCGGTATAAGATCGTTCAGTTAATTTCAGATACTCCTATACTGTGACTGAAATGTCAAAATGAAATCCATGAAAGACAATGCTTGTTCGATAACTTGAAAATGTAAAACCATTGCTTTATTTCGGACTTTTAATTTTCGCTAGAAAGATTCCATTTAATCCACAGGGGACATGACTTGGCTTCCAAGATATTTGTCGTTTCCGAAACTATTTTGGATAATGTGCTTTGTGCAAGAACGAGTCCAAAATCGTTGCCTGTCAACCATTGGTACCCTCCGCCACCCCAAGTCTCAATAGTTACAGCAAATCTTAATATTGATGGTATATAATGTAGAACGACAACCATCCGGCAAGTTTATTGTTTGAAGTATCATTAAAAAGGCTTCTTTTGAAATTTGAAAACGTTGAACAAAACTATAATAGTTTAAATTATTTTACAACAATTAGTAAGAAGAGAATTAATTGTTTTTTGACTTCAGTTTGATTAAATAGTAATGGAAATTAATGACAGACGATACCTATTTAGCTATCGTGCAAACGATATCGTTTTGACGATATCACTTTGACGATTATCGTCTTACGTGAAGTGAGACTATCGTCAAAACGATATCACTTTGACGATTATTGTCTTACGTGAAGTGAGACTATCGTCAAAACGATATCGTCCGACGATAATCGTTTTACGGAATGACCCCCCAGGTGAAATTAAGTTTGTTTTACTTTGGATTCTGGATCGATTTAATTTAAGTTTTTTTGATATTTATACCTGCGTTTCAATTGTTTTTTATAATATTTAGGGTTTCTTTTGGTCGACCTGTCTACGACGTAATTACCTTCGTTTGTAAATTTATTTAACTTTTTGTATTTGGGTTTGCTTTTCATAACGGTTCGATTTTGGACTAGGTCAAGGCATTGAGTCGATGTATTTCTATTGTGTGTGTGTCTATTTATTTTCGCTATACGAACTTGCTTTTCGCGTTTGAAATTCTCTGCCAATTTATCAATATCTTCCCTACTAATGTTTTTACAAATAAAATCAATCGGTTTCAATTTCGTAGTGGAATGTATAGTGTTGTTATAAATGTTAATAATTTTGAACAATTTATCGCTTAGTTCAGAATTATCCTTTGTGGCATTGAATATTCTAAGATGTTCGTTTAATGTCCCGTGAAGTCTTTCAATATCGGCATTACCAGTTTTCATTGAGGCTGTGGTTTTATGAAAAACAATGTTGTTTTCATTTAAGAACTGTTCCACCGCGGAATGCAAAATACAAGTTTCACCATCGGAAACGATCTTGTTCGGTTTGCCTAAGAACTGTATTCTCTGTTTAATTGCATCCAGGATAGCAATCCAGTTTCGGTCTCCTAAGGGGTGAATTGTTGCGTATTTGGAAAACTTGTCGATTGTAGTGAAAAACATTTTGCCTCTTTCGGGAAACCAGATATCGACATGAAGGATGTCATTTATGTGTTGCGGAGTTTCAGTTACTTGTAATGGTATTCGAATTGGATGGCGATCGTGTTTTGCTAAATTGCAAATATCGCAGTTATTTAAAAACTTTTGTATTTCAATTTGAAGGTTTGGATAGTAAAACATTTGTTTCAATTCGGAAAAGATTTCATTTATGCCTCTATGGTTTTTTGTCAAGTGTTCGTTTTTAATAATAGTAAGTATTTCATTTTTATAAGTGATGTCTTTTAATCTTATAGTTGACCGTAAAACTTTTAGATTCTTATTCAATGAAAAATATTTTACATACAATTTTTGAAAATCCAAAAATAGTTGCAAATTGTCGCAGAAAATGCAGATGAGTCCTTTATTTAAAAGAAAATTTTTCATAATATCTAATAAATTTGTTTTCTTTTTATCAATTTGGATGTGATTTTGAATTTTTTTATGAACAATTTTTAATGTGCATTTTTCTTTTGAGCTGTAGGACAAATAAACTTGGTTTTTGAAAAGGTTTATAGGCTTTTCTGTTATGAAAATATGAAGTGACTCGTCTTCCATAGCACTGTGAATGGTTGCACCAGTAGAAAATACATCATTGTTATTCTCGGTAGCTGTACCTGCGCTTATAACATCTTTGTTATTTACACTTTGATTCACATTGGAGCTTACCTCGTTGTTGAACAATTCTCCAAAATAAACTTCTTCATTATGATCTGAAAAGTTGTCAACAACACCTTTTCTGTTTTCAAAATTATTTTCTAAATCAACTTCTGCGTTGTTTTTAGAACCAAGATCTTGAATTTGGTCAATAAACCTACTCAATCCGTCCGCTACAAAATTCTCTTTCCCTCTAAGGTACTCGATACTGAAATCGTACTCGTTCAACATAATCTTCCACCTTTGAAGTTTCATTTTGGGTTCCTTAATCCCACTTAACCAAACCAATGGTTTATGGTCCGTTCTGACTGTGAACCTCCTACCGTACAAATACGTTCGAAAATACTTAACCGACCAAACAACTGCCAAGAGTTCTTTCTCAATTGTTGAGTATTGGCACTCATGCTTGTTTAAAGTGCGAGAAGCATAACAAATTGGGTGGTTATTTTGGCTGAGCACTGCCCCAAGTGCATAGTTCGAAGCGTCAGTGGTAAGAACGAATGGTTTATTAAAGTCCGGACTTTTTAGAACTGGATCGGAAGTAAGTAATGTTTTCAGATTTTTAAATGCCTTGATGTATTCCGGGTCCGATACATTTAGTTTCTCGGATTTTTTAAGATATTTTATCATAGGGTGGGCTACCTTAGCATAATCCTTGATAAATTTCCGGTAATACCCGGTTATACCTAAAAACTGTTTTATCCCTTTTACATTAGTTGGAAGTTTCATTTCAACAATAGATTTAATTTTAATCGGATCTGCTTTAATACCCTTGTTTACTATGTGTCCTAAGTATGACGTGGACAATTCGGCAAAACGGCATTTATTCATCTGAATTTTTAAATTGGAATCTTTAAGGACTTGAAGGATTTTTTTTAGAGATTGCAAGTGTTCTTCAAAACTAGTTGAAAAAATAAGGATGTCATCCAAATATATAACGCAGGTGACATTAATAAAATCTTTAAGGATGTTATTCATCAGACGTTGGAACGTCTTTGGGGCATTTTTAAGTCCAAATGGCATCCTTAAAAATTCGTAATGACCCGTTTTTGTAGAGAATGCAGTTTTTGCTCTATCGCTCGGGCTGACTTCGATCTGATGAAAGCCTTTAACAAGATCTAAAACCGAAAAATAATTGCATTTACCAAGCTTGTCGAAAATTTCGTCTGAGTTATTCATAGGAAAGCCATCATCGACTGTTTGCTCATTAAGCTTCCTATAATCTATAACAATTCGCCATTGTTTTTTACCATCATAGTCGTCCTTTTTAGGTACGACCCAGATTGGCGAATTGTAAGGGCTATTAGGTACTTGGTGCAATTATTTTTTGTCTCAGCATTTCGCTGATCTGTTTATCGACTTCTTCAGTGTGTATTTCTGGATAACGGTAAAGTTTACTATAAATTGGAATTTCTGTTTTGGTTTTTATTTGATGCATTATTTTGTTCGTAAAGGTAAGATCATCTCCTTCCTTATAGAAAACTGTATTAAAAGAACGAAGTAATGATCTAAGTTTAGAGGCATCGTTTGAGCTTAAATGTTCCGCAAAAATTTTGTTTTCTACTTGAGATTTTGAAAATTCATTACAAAAAACATTCAATGATTCATCCTCAAAACATTGTTTTGCGTAATCTTCTTCATACTTATCTAAATACATTGGAATAATAGCAGAGTCTGTTTTTAAAATACGATTTTTGTAATCAATCACAGGATTGAGGTCAACGAGAATATTATTTCCTATCAAGCCATCGAAATAATCATGGAAATTATATTCTATAAAATTAAAAAAAATACCCGGTCTATTAAATTCATCAAAAATGGGAATGCGGTACTCAATACTTGTTTCCACATCGCGGTTAAGAACCTTAAGAACATATTTTTTTGATGGAAGTTCCCACTTAGGACTACATAAATTTTTATTTATGATACTGTATTCGGCACCACAATCGATTATAAACCGAAGGGGCCTTATGTGGTTTTTAATAATTATATAGGGTAGTTGTTTCTTTGTTCCGAAGAAAAATTTCGATTATGTTCAGAACGATCTTCATCACGTTGCCTGCGTTCATTTAAAGAAATATCCATAGGTTGCCTGTATCTATCTGTGCGCCGCGATTGACCACTGTTGTTATTCTGACGCGTTTGTCTGCTCTGATTATAATTATAATTGTTATTCTGTCGTGATTGACCACTTTGGTTAAAATAGGTGCTTTGACGGGAATGTCCTGCATTACCGAAAAGAAAGTTTTGACCTTGTTGATAATTCTGATTTAAATTATTGCTGTGTTGGCCATTTTGTGCTCTAGAAAATGTATTACCTTGGTAGTTAGTATAATTGTTTTGAACCCTCCCTACTTCATTAAAACGAGTATTAGGACCATAACGTTGGTGGTTGATTTCAAGGATTATTTTGAAAGCATCAGTCAATGATCTTGGGTTTCGACTAAGTATAATGGACTTAGTTGGTTCTGGAAGGTTATTTTTAAATACATCTAGTGCAATCCTATTATTGGACTCGATCATTTGATTTATGTCATCTGAGCTGTATTCTAACAGGTAAACATTATTAATTCTACTAAGGAAGTTGTTAATTTTATTGTAGTAGTCTTCTATATTAGTTACAATTCGTGCAGTTCGAATATTATCAATGAGTTTGTCAATGGACAACCGTTCTCCAAAATTGGTTTTTAAAACAGTCTTAATATCAGTCCAAGTTGTAAGTCTGCCATGTTTTTGGAGTTGGCACCTAGCCTTACCTACGATTTTATCTTTTATATACCCTATAAGAACTAATTTAGCAGATTCTTCAAAAGAGTTTATAATAAAAGTAATTGCATCTACCCTGTCCAGAAAATCTATTAAATATTTATTATTACCATCGAATTCAGGAAGTTTTGTAACTAAATCTAAAACTAACTTAAATTTATCCGGTGGGCTTAAGACTTCCATCTTGATGATCCAAGGAAAATAATTTTGGATACTCACTCGGCTGCAATATTTCTTCAATTATTATACTTTCCTGATTTGGTTTGACAGTTAAGGTATAGTTGATTCCTTTATAATGCTTTTATTGTGCAGGTTTTACGAAATGTTCTCTTGTATGAATGTCTTCTCTCGTTTTCATTCAATGATTTTTGGAACTAGCGTTGTTTGGATTTAGAATTTCAACAAATTTATTTAATGTTTAAACGATTTTATTTTGTACGTTTTTCATCTATTGTCTATTGAATGTAACTTTAATATTTTATTATTATTTTTTTGTTTCCCAAGCGGTGGAAGCGTATTAGAAGGGTGGTGGAATTTTTTTGTTTGATCAAATTTTTTTTTTTAATTTTGTTCTTTTGATTAAATTAATGTATCAAAGGTTTTTTTCAAAGTTTTTTTTTTTGAAAACACAACTATTTGTAGTTAATTTAATTGTTTTTTATTTTCAATTTGCTTTTTTTTTGTATTTATTCGTTCTTCTTTTATGTTTTCATAGAAGGTTTTTGGCGAAACTGTACGAATATTAACTTTTTGTTTCTTTCTTTTCCACACACCGCACTTTTTTTCCGACTGCGCCAATTATATGTGTTTTATTGGAAACACAAGGAAACACTTTTTCAGTTTTATTTTAAAGTTTTATTTAGTTCAATTTTGATTTAAAAATAATATTTAACATTGATTGGGAAAACAACACTTTACTTTTTAATTCTTAAGACGCGTCTTCAACAAAGAACAGAGAAGAAGTGAGCTTAGCTAATAATACACTTATTGACTAAGACTTAGATTAACTAATGATAAGACGAAAACAACTGGACTTAAAAGAAAGAGCTTAATCCCTTGGCGTCGTTTTGTTGCTAGGTTATAAGTTAATTATGCTTTCCAGCTTTATCTTCGGAGAAGATGAAGTTGGAGAAAATATTAAAGGCTGAAGGCTAAGTGAGCACACACAAGGTATTTGCTGGACAAAAACCTTGCGTGGTGAAAGCTATTCTACGTATATAGGCATTGGGGGCAATGTAGAAACATTTCTATTATATAACAATATGTTGTATTTAAGTTATGTATATTATTCATGTTTAACTCATAATATAGTCCAGTCACTATTTAAAAATAAATAAACTTAAAAAGAAAAAAACTGTTGTACACTTTTCTTTCACTATTCCCCAGTAGGAAAATTGGCTCAACTTTCCTTTAAGGTAACACGATTTTTTACACGCAGATAGTTTTATCCGGTAGATTAGCACTTTTTGTAGGTGTTAAAAACCGCCTCGTGGCCACTGTTACCAGTTTAGTCATTTATGACCAAATCTGGTCATTATTTTTTCACTTGGTTACATTTTTTATTTCATTTTGTCATTTTTTCTATGAAATGAAAAAAATTAAACTTTTTTTACTTTGTATGCCCTCAAAAATTAAATGTATACCAAAAGCAGTTTTTGAACTACAATATTATACTCTGTTCCATTTATTTGCAGTACAGGGAAGATAGGATATTTGCCTTTCAGTCTGACCAATCTTTAATTTAAAGCTCTTACAGTATTGCCGTAGGAGCATTAAAAATTGCCGCAAATCTCAAAAAAATGAAAGCTCGAAAAAGCTTAAATCCTGAAAGTTACATAGCACAAACCAAAGAAAATGCCATGTGAATTTCTATCAACTTGGCAATGGTAACTCTGATTCAGTTTTTTTTTAATAAACACAATAAGGAAGGGTTGGTTGCAAATTGACGATCAGTCAGTCACCTTTATCCTCGTGGAGCAGATAGGTCATGGTGGGCTGTACTCAAAGAATATTACATAAACAATTTTAATGTAACTCAGTGATTCTCTTTCTTATTTTAGTGGCAATTTCTTAAATTAAGGTGCCGTGTAAACAGCAGCAGGCACCAGTGTTTCTGAAAAAGCTCTCCCATAAGGCCTGTACTGCAAATATAAATTGAACAGAGTATAGTCCAGTCAAAGCGTCATGAAAAAGGACCTCACCTTTCGCGCAGAGGCATGATCTTTTTTTTTTTATGGATCGATAGGTGCTTATGAGAAAAGCTTCAAACCAAATTTGCACCACATGACAACTTTTTTACTTGCGACTTATAGGTACATACTATAAGGCAAGTTATGGATTCGTAAAAAAAATTGAACTCGAGATTTTGATCAAAGTTGACATTACGATGATAGCGAAGACTAAAAAAGTGGGTCTGGCAATTCTGTCTGTCTGTCTGTCTGTCTGTCTGTCTGTCTGTCTGTCGCTGCTGTCTGTCTGTTGCTGTGTTGGCCATTTTGTGCTCTAGAAAATGTATTACCTTGGTAGTTAGTATAATTGTTTTGAACCCTCCCTACTTCATTAAAACGAGTATTAGGACCATAACGTTGGTGGTTGATTTCAAGGATTATTTTGAAAGCATCAGTCAATGATCTTGGGTTTCGACTAAGTATAATGGACTTAGTTGGTTCTGGAAGGTTATTTTTAAATACATCTAGTGCAATCCTATTATTGGACTCGATCATTTGATTTATGTCATCTGAGCTGTATTCTAACAGGTAAACATTATTAATTCTACTAAGGAAGTTGTTAATTTTATTGTAGTAGTCTTCTATATTAGTTACAATTCGTGCAGTTCGAATATTATCAATGAGTTTGTCAATGGACAACCGTTCTCCAAAATTGGTTTTTAAAACAGTCTTAATATCAGTCCAAGTTGTAAGTCTGCCATGTTTTTGGAGTTGGCACCTAGCCTTACCTACGATTTTATCTTTTATATACCCTATAAGAACTAATTTAGCAGATTCTTCAAAAGAGTTTATAATAAAAGTAATTGCATCTACCCTGTCCAGAAAATCTATTAAATATTTATTATTACCATCGAATTCAGGAAGTTTTGTAACTAAATCTAAAACTAACTTAAATTTATCCGGTGGGCTTAAGACTTCCATCTTGATGATCCAAGGAAAATAATTTTGGATACTCACTCGGCTGCAATATTTCTTCAATTATTATACTTTCCTGATTTGGTTTGACAGTTAAGGTATAGTTGATTCCTTTATAATGCTTTTATTGTGCAGGTTTTACGAAATGTTCTCTTGTATGAATGTCTTCTCTCGTTTTCATTCAATGATTTTTGGAACTAGCGTTGTTTGGATTTAGAATTTCAACAAATTTATTTAATGTTTAAACGATTTTATTTTGTACGTTTTTCATCTATTGTCTATTGAATGTAACTTTAATATTTTATTATTATTTTTTTGTTTCCCAAGCGGTGGAAGCGTATTAGAAGGGTGGTGGAATTTTTTTGTTTGATCAAATTTTTTTTTTAAATTTTGTTCTTTTGATTAAATTAATGTATCAAAGGTTTTTTTCAAAGTTTTTTTTTTTGAAAACACAACTATTTGTAGTTAATTTAATTGTTTTTTATTTTCAATTTGCTTTTTTTTTTGTATTTATTCGTTCTTTTATGTTTTCATAGAAGGTTTTTGGCGAAACTGTACGAATATTAACTTTTTGTTTCTTTCTTTTCCACACACCGCACTTTTTTTCCGACTGCGCCAATTATATGTGTTTTATTGGAAACACAAGGAAACACTTTTTCAGTTTTATTTTAAAGTTTTATTTAGTTCAATTTTGATTTAAAAATAATATTTAACATTGATTGGGAAAACAACACTTTACTTTTTAATTCTTAAGACGCGTCTTCAACAAAGAACAGAGAAGAAGTGAGCTTAGCTAATAATACACTTATTGACTAAGACTTAGATTAACTAATGATAAGACGAAAACAACTGGACTTAAAAGAAAGAGCTTAATCCCTTGGCGTCGTTTTGTTGCTAGGTTATAAGTTAATTATGCTTTCCAGCTTTATCTTCGGAGAAGATGAAGTTGGAGAAAATATTAAAGGCTGAAGGCTAAGTGAGCACACACAAGGTATTTGCTGGACAAAAACCTTGCGTGGTGAAAGCTATTCTACGTATATAGGCATTGGGGGCAATGTAGAAACATTTCTATTATATAACAATATGTTGTATTTAAGTTATGTATATTATTCATGTTTAACTCATAATATAGTCCAGTCACTATTTAAAAATAAATAAACTTAAAAAGAAAAAAACTGTTGTACACTTTTCTTTCACTATTCCCCAGTAGGAAAATTGGCTCAACTTTCCTTTAAGGTAACACGATTTTTTACACGCAGATAGTTTTATCCGGTAGATTAGCACTTTTTGTAGGTGTTAAAAACCGCCTCGTGGCCACTGTTACCAGTTTAGTCATTTATGACCAAATCTGGTCATTATTTTTTCACTTGGTTACATTTTTTATTTCATTTTGTCATTTTTTCTATGAAATGAAAAAAATTAAACTTTTTTTACTTTGTATGCCCTCAAAAATTAAATGTATACCAAAAGCAGTTTTTGAACTACAATATTATACTCTGTTCCATTTATTTGCAGTACAGGGAAGATAGGATATTTGCCTTTCAGTCTGACCAATCTTTAATTTAAAGCTCTTACAGTATTGCCGTAGGAGCATTAAAAATTGCCGCAAATCTCAAAAAAATGAAAGCTCGAAAAAGCTTAAATCCTGAAAGTTACATAGCACAAACCAAAGAAAATGCCATGTGAATTTCTATCAACTTGGCAATGGTAACTCTGATTCAGTTTTTTTTTAATAAACACAATAAGGAAGGGTTGGTTGCAAATTGACGATCAGTCAGTCACCTTTATCCTCGTGGAGCAGATAGGTCATGGTGGGCTGTACTCAAAGAATATTACATAAACAATTTTAATGTAACTCAGTGATTCTCTTTCTTATTTCAGTGGCAATTTCTTAAATTAAGGTGCCGTGTAAACAGCAGCAGGCACCAGTGTTTCTGAAAAAGCTCTCCCATAAGGCCTGTACTGCAAATATAAATTGAACAGAGTATAGTCCAGTCAAAGCGTCATGAAAAAGGGCCTCACCTTTCGCGGAGAGGCATGATCTTTTTTTTTTTTATGGATCGATAGGTGCTTATGAGAAAAGCTTCAAACCAAATTTGCACCACATGACAACTTTTTTACTTGCGACTTATAGGTACTATAAGGCAAGTTATGGATTCGTAAAAAGCTTAAATCCTGAAAGTTACATAGCACAAACCAAAGAAAATGCCATGTGAATTTCTATCAACTTGGCAATGGTAACTCTGATTCAGTTTTTTTTTAATAAACACAATAAGGAAGGGTTGGTTGCAAATTGACGATCAGTCAGTCACCTTTATCCTCGTGGAGCAGATAGGTCATGGTGGGCTGTACTCAAAGAATATTACATAAACAATTTTAATGTAACTCAGTGATTCTCTTTCTTATTTCAGTGGCAATTTCTTAAATTAAGGTGCCGTGTAAACAGCAGCAGGCACCAGTGTTTCTGAAAAAGCTCTCCCATAAGGCCTGTACTGCAAATATAAATTGAACAGAGTATAGTCCAGTCAAAGCGTCATGAAAAAGGGCCTCACCTTTCGCGGAGAGGCATGATCTTTTTTTTTTTTATGGATCGATAGGTGCTTATGAGAAAAGCTTCAAACCAAATTTGCACCACATGACAACTTTTTTACTTGCGACTTATAGGTACTATAAGGCAAGTTATGGATTCGTAAAAAAAATTGAACTCGAGATTTTGATCAAAGTTGACATTACGATGATAGCGAAGACTAAAAAAGTGGGTCTGGCAATTCTGCCTGTCTGTCTGTCTGTCGCTGCGACTACAGCCTAAACGGCTCGGCCGATTTTCTTTAAACTTGGTAGATATGGGTTTTGATTTTTTACCACCACACGTTTTTTTCTTTTTTTTTTTTAAGACCAAAAATAACGGCACCTGCCATACGAATTTTTTTCGAAATTTTATAAATATTTTTTTTTCTCAAAAACTGCTGGACAGATTTAAAAACTAAAAACATAAAAAAATTTCATTTAGTTAAGTCTAGGTAATGCTTGAAAAAAATTTTCCGAAAAATGGTTATTGAGGGTACCCCCCATGGAACCATTTTTTTTGTTTTTGATTTTCTCAAAAACGGTACCAACGATTTTAATCATTTTTTTTTTGGGAATGCTCTTCAAAAATTTAAATAGAATTGTTTATTCAAATTTTCAAAAAAATTTTTTTTGGATTTTTAAAAAAAAACTTCAAATTTTTTTTTTCAAAACTCAATATTTCGAAAATCACATGCTAGATTTTTTTTAAACTTGATAAATAAAAGTTTCTTAATATAATCTACAAGATGTGAGAAAAAAAAATTTATTTTACCTTAAAATAAAGGTACCCACCATACAAATGTTAAAAAATTTAAAAAAAATGGTTTTCAAAAATCGTATTTTTCTTGAAAACGGCACCTAGAATTTTGATAAAATTTTTTTTTCTTTCAATTAATTTTTATGATCTTTAATTTATTAAAAAAAAATTTGAAATTAAGATATTACAGCGTCGCCTTTCTTTCTCAACCTCGTATCTCTCTTTCATCAAGTTTTCAGTAGAGAAAAAAAACTGTATTATTTTGTAATAGAATTTTTTTGAAAAAATTTGTGAATGTCATTTCATTTAAACTTACAAGACGCATGGTTTGCAGGTGATTCAATGCTACATTAAACAACTCACTCCATGTAAGAGAAGTATTTTCAGATACGAGGTTACAGTATAAAGTGTTCCAGTACAATCGTTTTACCGTAAATTTGAGATACGAGGTTGTTGCGTTCAAACAGATAGTAAAAGATCCAAGAACATTTTTTTTATTTATTATAACAAAAGAAAGAACAATTTTAAGAAATAACAAGTTTTAATAAATGTATTGGAGCATCATTCTTCATGAGTCAGATTATCATAAAAGGAGTGGTAGTCTTTTGGTAAGAGCTCTTTTAAACTCTGAAGATCATCCATTTTTCTTTTTGTGATTGGTAAGGGTTGATTGTAAAGTCTTTCAACTTCACGTGAGGCAATGCTGTTGAAACGTTGAGGCAACAATTTCCAATCATCGTCGAAGTTTACCTTGTAATGCATTCCAAATTGTGTGTATTTGATTGCCCTGATATTAACTACACAAGGATCACCAGATTTCTTCCCTGGTCGTATAGATTTGTAGTACTTGATTGCTGCTCCATATTTAAGGAAGAACTCATGACTTAGGTAGCGAACTTGATATGGTTTTGCAGATCTTGCTTCTTTAATTATCCGTACAAAGTCTGCAGGAAGGAAGAGCTCTTTGGTTTTTTTTTTAACTTCAATGGTAGAGTGGACCGAATCACATGACATCTGGGTGTGTCCTACTGCTAAATATTTCTGATAAATTTAGGCTTTATTTTTAATAGCGAAGTTTTGTAAAGCATTTGACAGAGTCACATTTCGATTTTGGTAACAGCAGCCGTCACTGAAGATAATGATTGGTTTGGTTTTATCTTCCAATCCTTCCAAAAAGTCGATAATGCATGATGCAAAAACATTTGAATCGACGCCACCCTCTCCCTCGTGCCATACATAACAAAGTACACTGCCATCTCTCTCATTGTATAAGGTAAATTGATGAACGCATAGTTTCAACTTAAAATATTGCGCATCGGCAGAGATCATGGGAATATTTTGTACAGCCTGTAAATCTACAGTAAATAGCTGTACCTCACCTTTCAAGCATCTTTTTTTGTCGGAATCTCTTTCCTGTCTTGCTCTTTCTTTTGCTTGAATATGCGTCTCATACTCCCCTGTTTCAATATTACCATTGCCAAAAAGCATTTATAGGAAGCTTTTTCTTCATAAGGGATGTTGTTGTCTCTCATGTAAACCTCGTAAGTTTTATATAGTTCCATCCAAGTCGCATAATCCACATTAACGTACTGTTTACTTGTACTTTTTCGGCAATAGTGTGATGGCATTTTAGGGACTGCATTCAAAAATGTTTTGATGTGCTCATTTTTGGTAATATTAATGGGTTTGAGCCTGTTTACATTTGGGGCTTTATTCGTCATACAGATTTCGTTTTTAGCACTCTTGACCCAATTTAAAACGGACCATTCACCGATACAGAGTGTATTCATAAACATTTTTTTACACACAGCTTTCATCTCACCACTAACTTTTAAATTATACTCGAGCGTATGAGATCTTCTACTTGAAACGCCCGTGATTTGTTTTCCAACAGGCTTGAGCACAACCATCGAGTTAACATACAATTTTCGTTGCTCCCAAGATAAAACGTCCCAGAATGTATGAAAAATTTCAGCTGTGTCCTCTTCTGTTATTTCTTGACACTTTCTGGTTTTACTATTACCACATTTCACGGAATTACATTTGGGTTTCATTGCTCTTTTTCTCCGAACTTCCATTCCAATAATCCCCTCACCTATCTTTCTTTTTACTGAAGTATACTGTTTTCCCTTTTGTCTGCTACGTTTCAATTGATTTCGCAACCATCTGATTTTATTTCCTTGGCCTTTCTTGGCTTTTTTGTAAGAACATAGACCACTGGTTTCATCTAGTGTCCTCAAAGACGTGTCAAAGTCGGTTGAATTGCTGGAACATTCGCTGTATTTATAATCTGTATCGTCAGTCGAAGCAGAAAAGTCACATTGAGAATCATCGCTATCTGGGCTTAAAGAAGGAGGTTTTTGTTTTAGTTCGCCAGTTGTTTCATCCAAAATACAGTTATCGTCATTGATAATATCGCTTGTTGTCGGTTTTGCATCTTGAAAAACAAACTGGCCAGTCTTTTCATCTAAAACGAAATTCTCCTCCTTCTCTATTATAATTTTGAAGACGATAAAAGTAAATACAGCACATTTCATGCCATTAGTAGAAAAATGGAGGAATAAATGCATGATATACCTACCAGGTGTGTTCTTTTTCGAGGTAGATGCTTCGTTTTCATCAGCGTTTCCTCTTGCCAAATTCACCAACTCTGCACCCCTGCTCTACCTTTTCATCTTATAGATATCACCTGTTTACGGTTTCTTTTCGGTTAAGAAATTTACTGATGGTAAAAAAGCACTTAGGTACCGATTTATAGATATTTTACGAAAATGCGATGAAGAAAATCACATTGATTTCACAAAACACGGCGCCGCCAGAAAATCAACAAAGCTTGCACAAACCTTTCTGATTACGGTAAATTTGACGGTTACATGATAAGAATTTAAGAAAAAGTTTTGCCTCTATTTAAATCTTCTTTTAAAAACGAGACAACAGTAATATCTTTGGTCTCTCTTGCAATCTATGAAGAGCAACAACCTCGTATCTTCGAGTTTGGGTAATGATGTATTGTTGAAAACCTCGTAACAGCGAGTTATGAGTTTCTTGCAGTAAATAAGGACAAAGGAAGTTAGATGAAAGGAAATTGCATCGTCTATTACGGCTAACTTGAGATTGCTATTCAGATACGGGTTCGTTACATTTATGAGGCGGGCAGGAATGATGCCAAATCTGCAAAAAACAAAAAACTAGAATTTTGCAGATACGAGGTTGAGAAAGAAAGGCGACGACAGCTTGTACCTACCATAGTATCATTTTTTCGAATTTTGAATTTCTCATTATCCACATAACGGTTCTTAATGAAATTTTTTATAGAGAAGCTTCTAAAAAGTCTAAAACACATTGTATTTCAAAACTTTCAAATAAATATTTTTTGAATTTTTGAAAAAAAAAATCTATTTTTTTCTTTTTTTGAAAATTCGATATCTCAGAAACGTCTCAATATTTTTTTTTTTAATTTAATTTTTATTCGAACAATAATAAAAACTTTAAATTTGCGTACCAACATTTTTTCTTAAAAATCTTTTAAAAATTTTGTATATAAAAGCTTTTTTTAAGAAACCACTACAACGACTTATAATTTTTGTTCTTGCATAAATTCGTATTTGCATAGCATTCTGTTTTCATCTCTTACTATTAAAAGAATTTAAAAAAATAATTTGATCCTTATGAACAGTTTTCTCTAATAACATTCGTTTTTAAAATTCCTAGTCTATTACATAGGAGCAAGTTCGTGCGACCCAGTCGTGTATTTTATTTACCAAAGTTATTGGTAAAAATGTGTTTTGTGTCATTTTTTGGTCATTTGCGAATATCTCGGCTCCACTATCTCGTACGAACAAAAATTAAACATATATTTATTCCTAATAACATTATCTATTATGTTATAAAAAAAAACATTCGTTTTGTAGTGTGTACAGAACACATATAAGTAGTCAATATATATTTGCATTCATATACTCATGTCACATACTACTACATTATGTTTATATACATACATTTCATGGTGTCTGACTCTCAGTCAGCACTTCACTTGAATATAGTTGCTTTAACTAATCACATCAATTGTAACCATTCTTAATATTAATTATTATAATAAATTAGTTTGTTAATATGTGGTTGCATTATTAATTTAATTAAACACAATAATTTGGCGACGAGGACGTTTTTTATTTTTTTTTCAAGGTGTTAAAATTTCGCTTCCAAATTTATTGACTTGAAATTAAATGGCCGACCAAGAATTAATTGCACAGTTCTCTGAACTGTTAAAGAAACAACAAACAGTTCCAGTGTTTGCCAAATTTGATAAAGCTAAGCAAACGTGGAAGTCATATCTTAATCAGTTAAACCAGCATTTTAGTGCATATAGCGTGACGGAAGATAATCACAAAAGAGCTTTCTTTCTTTCATGGGCAGGCTCGGATTTATATGATCTAACGCAAAACCTGTTTTCGGAAAAAAAAATTGAAGAAGAGACATATGAGACAATCGTAGGCAAATTATCGGAACATTTTGCAGAAAGAACCCATGTGCTAGCCGCTCGTTTTAATTTTTTTCAAATGCGCATGAAAGAAGGGCAAAAATATTCGGAATGGTTAGCGGATTTGCGTGGTGCCGCTAGAGACTGTAATTTTTTTTTGTGAAAAAACAAATTGTAAAGAACCGTTTGTTGACAGTTTGTTACGGGATATCATAGACTGTAATTTTTTTTGTGAAAAAACAAATTGTAAAGAACCGTTTGTTGACAGTTTGTTACGGGATATCATAGTTCTCCATACACCACATGATGTTGTTCGTTCCGCTGCTTTACAAAAACCTAATCCAAGCTTAGCTGATGTATGTGCTATCGCTGAAACGTATGAATCTACTCAAAAATCGGTGCTTGCTATCAAAGGAGATTCTTCGTGCCAAGTTTATCAAGCTAACTTTTCTAAAAACGATAGATCATGCTCGCGTTCACGCTCATTTTCTTTTCGTAAGCCGGATAAAAATTCTAAATTTCAATCTGCACAGAAAGATCAAGACAATTTGCGCTCATGCCCCGGTTGTAACATTCGTCATTCTCGCTTTGAATGCCCCGTTCGCAATGCTACTTGTCGGTTATGTGGGCAGATAGGCCACATTTCTTCAGTATGCCGCGATAAAGTGAAAAATAACTTCGGAAAAATACAAAGTAAGAACCAGAATCGCCAATCAGCTCAAGGTAATCGGCAAGAAAACGTTTATGCGATTGAAGCTGTTCAAGGGACTTCAGATAACGACATGTGCCATCAAATAAAGCAGGAAGGCAAGGTATTTTATGTGCATTTGATAGTAAACGGTATCTCTTTACAGTTCCAGCTTGACACCGGAGCAACTTGTTCCCTGATTGGTCTCAAAGCATTCAGACAGCTTGGAGAACCTGAATTGCAGCCTACAAGACAAATTTTAAAAGCATATGGAGACCAACTTGTTCCGATTAAAGGAACTACTCATGTAAGCGTAAGCTGGAAAAATAATGTCCATGATTTACCTCTGTTAGTAACCGATATGGAAGAAGGCGCTAGTATACTGGGAATGGATTGGTTCCACAAATTAAATTTTTCGATAAGCTGTTGCAACATTCTTGAAGAACCATCTCCACTGCTGCCTGCTACTTCCAATGCAAATTTGGATACTATGGTAAGAGATGTGTGTTCACGATTTCCTGAAGTGTTCTCCCAAGAGTTAGGTTGCTGTAAGGATTTTAAAGCGAAACTCTTTTTGAAGCCAGGGGCACGCCCAAAGTTTTGCAAACCACGTCCCCTTCCGTTTGCCTTGATGGAACCCGTCAAAGCTGAGCTTGATCGCTTAGTAGAAGTTGGTGTTTTGGTGCCTGTACCTTTTAGTGAATGGGCAGCACCCATAGTAGTTGTGCAGAAACAGTCAGGCAGCCTACGAATATGCGGCGATTTCAAGATAGGTGTGAATCCTCAGCTGGATGTTGCTAGACATCCGATGCCACGTTTTGAAGAAATATGCCACAAGTTAAAAGGAGGCCAGCATTTCACTAAAATTGACCTTTCTGAAGCATATTTTCAGGTTGCTGTTCACGATGAGTCTAAGCCCATACTGGTTATAAATACGCCTTTTGGATTACTACGTTTTGAGAGGTTGCCACCTGGTATTAGTAGTGCATCTGGTATTTTCCAAAACCTCATCGAACAAATAATAGGAGGAATGGAGCATTGTGCAGCATTTGTTGATGACTTGATTGTTACGGGCCACAACCCAACTGAACATTGCCAAGTTTTGGAGGAGCTCCTACGCCGTTTTTCTGCTAATGGACTACGCTGCAACATCTCGAAATGTAAGTTTGCTCAATCTAGTGTTAATTATTTAGGACACCAAATAGATGCTGGAGGAGTTAGCCCACTAGAAGATAGAGTGGAAGCAATTAAAAAGATGAAACAACCTGCTAATTTAGGAGAGCTGCAAGCTTTTTTAGGAAAAATAAATTATTATGGGAAATTTTTAAAATTTTTTTCTTCAATGTCTACTCCGCTTAATGAGCTTCGGAAGAAGGGAATGCCTTTTATATGGACGGATCGACAAGAGGATTCATTTCAAGGCCTAAAACGCAGTATTGTTGATGCAACAAAGCTAGTTCACTTTAGAGATGACTACCCACTTATACTCGCCTGTGATGCTTCATCTTACGGTATAGGTGCTGTTTTGCTCCATAGGTACCCTGATGGAACTGAGCGTCCCATTGCTCACGCCTCTAAAACACTAAATGATTCCCAAAAGAAGTACAGTCAGGTGGAAAAAGAAGCGCTATCAATTATCTTTGGCGTTCAAAAATTTCACCAATATGTTTATGGCAGACGATTTGAGCTTATAACTGACCATAAACCGCTTTTAACTCTTTTTCATCCCCAGAAACAACTTCCAGTGATGACGGCTCACAGGCTTCAGAGATGGGCCATCATACTTATGGGATACGATTATTCTATCAGGTATAAGCCGACGAATGCGCATGGTAACGCTGATGCGCTGTCACGTTTACCTGCTGGCTCTGACCAGATATTTGATAATTCTGAAGTGTGTCTTGAAACAAAGCTTGAATTGGATGAGGAAATCTCAAAATTTCCACTAAATGCTAAGCTCATTGCTAAAATGACGCTAAGGGATCCAGTTCTTAAAAAGATTCACGGTTTTGTCGAAACAGGTTGGCCAGAAACATCAAATAATTTGGAATCTTCGCTGAAACCATATTTTGCTCGTAGGCTTGCAATTACGATTCATAATGGAGTTCTTATTTATCAAACAAATTATAGCAGAGTTGTAATACCTTCTTGTTTGCAGGACCGAGTTTTCAAGCTGCTGCATATCGGACATTGGGGAGTTGTGAGGACCAAGCAGCTTTCACGCCTTCATTGCTGGTGGCCATCCCTAGACGAGTACATTGAAAAGAGCATTAGTCAATGTGAGCCCTGTCAACAAAACAGCAGTAGCCCGAAACAGGAATTCGTCAGCTGGCCAACACCGCAGAATGCTTGGAGTAGAGTGCACGTGGATTATGCTGGTCCATTCTTGAATCGCATGTACTTTATTTGTGTAGATGCCCTAAGTAACTTTCCGTATGTGGTTGAAATGAGCTCCACAACTTCTGAAGCAACAATAAAAGCTCTCCAAAATATATTTGCTATTGAAGGTTTGCCAGAGACCCTAGTTTCTGATAACGGTAGCCAATTTTCTTCAACCATGTTTGCAGAATTTTGTAATGAATTGGGTATCGTTCACATCAAAACTGCGCCGTTTCATCCAGCTTCAAATGGTGAAGCTGAGAGAATGGTGCGAACGTTCAAAACTGCTATAAAAAAACAAATTTCTGGAGGTGTCAATGAAAGAGATGCCTTAATAACTTTTTTGACTTCTTACAGATCAACGCCGAACATAACAGGCAAGTCACCATCTGAGCTTTTACATGGTCGACCGATGCGTTCGTTACTATCCCAACTGAAGCCGATCTCAAAACATCATCAAGCCGAAATAGCTACTGCAAAGTTTCATCCCGAGCAAAGACTATTCATTCGGAATTACGCCCGAGGTCCGAAGTGGATTTTAGGTGTTGTTCAGAGTAAGATTGGGAAGAAGATGTACCTGGTTCGAATTTCAAAAGGTGTTGCACGGCGACATCAGAACCAAATGCGTGGTGTTTTATCTTCAAAAGAATTCGATGCCGGTCGACTTCTTAACGACAACATAGGGACTAGCTCTCCCCAGTTAGAGACTGATAATCTACCTTCTACATCAGAGCCCCCTCAAAGTATTTTAAAGCCAATTGGAGTCAGGAGATCGACCAGACCATCAAAACCTACTGTCAGATTCCAATCAACGGTAACACTTAGGAACAGAAGAAGACGTTGAAACTAAGAAGGGAGGAGTGTAGTGTGTACAGAACACATATAAGTAGTCAATATATATTTGCATTCATATACACATGTCACATACTACTACATTAGGTTTATATACATACATTTCATGGTGTCTGACTCTCA
Organism: Chrysotoxum bicinctum; assembly: GCA_911387755.1. Taxonomy (NCBI): domain Eukaryota; kingdom Metazoa; phylum Arthropoda; class Insecta; order Diptera; family Syrphidae; genus Chrysotoxum; species Chrysotoxum bicinctum. The sequence goes on along the minus strand of OU426989.1, from coordinate 137,404,911 downwards.
GTCAGCACTTCACTTGAATATAGTTGCTTTAACTAATCACATCAATTGTAACCATTCTTAATATTAATTATTATAATAAATTAGTTTGTTAATATGTGGTTGCATTATTAATTTATTTAAACACAATACGTTTAAGCAAATGAAAAAAAGTTATAGTAAGTTAAAATAATTTTTTGTTGTTAAAAAATCACTTTTTCGCGATTATTAAGAAAAAAGCTCATTTAACGATTTTTCAATCCAATTCAATTAAGTTTATTGGATAATACATTAAGACTGAGTCTTTTATAGTATTCTTACATTGGTTATACAAGAAGATTACCGAATAAAGTTATTGAGAAAATAAGAGAATTTGGGATAAACAACTTCAGAGAAAGAAATTATTGGCATCAGTAACGTTTTGACTAAGCGAAGTCTTATTTCTTTAGGTGTGAAGCTGCTTGCAATGCATAGTTTTCTAAGAGTACCATATATGCGTCCAATAACAGAATTAATGTGCTCCCTACAAGATAAATCTTTAGTTATTTTAAAACCAAGGCTGGTCACAGAGGTCACATAATTTACCATTGCATTTTTTAAGAATATCGAGGGGAGATCATCATAACCATTCAATTTCTTAGATACCACTATTGCTTGGGTTTTCCCCGGATTAAGGGAAAGACCATTTTCTTCAACCCAGTTTCAGATTTTATCCAGATCTTCATTGTTCATTGATACGAAAAACAAGATCGTCTATAAAGCCAATTCTTCGTGAAAGGTAAATTTGTATGTCATTAGCATACAGATGAAAAGAGACATGCTCGCAAACATACGGTAAGTCATTTATAAAGATACTGAAAAGAATTGGGCCTAAAATAGAGCCTTGTGGCACACCCATAGTTAGGAGTGTAGGTTGTGAAATATCGTTTTGAACCACCACACGCTGTGTTCTGTTAGACAAGTAGCTTTTAATGAGGTTAACAGAAATCCAAAGTAATATTTAAGTTTTTTACAAATGACCGTGTGGTTGACTTTGTCAAAAGCCTTGGAAAAATCCAATAAACATAATACTGTTATATTATCTTGATCGTACTGCAGTCGAATATCTTCCAAAATCGTAACTACTGCTGTAGAACAAGAATGGTTCGATCTGAAGCCCGATTGATATGTAGACAATAAATTCTTTGAGGAAAGGTGTTCAATTATTTGTTTCACAAGAATCTTTTCCAACACTTTTGACAAACAGGGCAGAATACTTATAGATCGATAATCTAAAGGTTCAATTTATATGGGTTTTTTTGGTACAGGAGTTATCCTAGCTGCTTTCCAGGCAGTTGGAAAAGTTGAGGACGCAATACAATGGTTGTAAAGATGCGTGAGTGGATAAATTAAGTATGGTAAAATTAATTTTATAAACCGTAGAGGAATTCCATCTTCTCCAATGGCTTCGGATTTAAGGGTCTTAAAGGTACTTACAACTTCATCATCAGGTACAACCTCGAAATTAAAAAGGTCAATATATTTATAAAATAGATCAGCTTTGGGCTTGAAATATGAAGGTATTTGGGTAGAGGTGGTAAATTGGTTGTTGAGTACATTTGGGTCAATCACGCATTTAGAAATTTGCCGTTTACCAACACCAATTTCACGTAAGTTTGCCCAAAGCTGCTTAGGATAGGAGGAAGCTCAGTGTTGAATTTCGAGGCAAAGAAATTTCGTTTAGCTGAGCGGATGAGGAAAGTTGCCTGGTTACGGATACAGCAGTATTGTCGCCAAGTTTCAGGATTTGGTGATTTCCTCCATTTCAGGTAGTACTTTCTACGATTACTGATTGCATATTTAGCTTCCGTATTATACCACGGACACTTTTTACTTTGTACAGCTACTGTTTTTAAAGGGATATGTTTTTAAAACAAGCTTTTAATTAAGTTTTGTAAAAAATTGAGTTTATCATCGACGTGGGCAATGTTTAGACAATGATTCCAAGCCAAAGAACTTGCATCAGTGCACAAAGAATCAATATTGACTGCTTTGAAATCTCTGTTTGTAAAAGAGAGAGGGACTTGAGAATGAGAGAAGTCAATATCGTAAGTGCAAAATACAAGGTCATGGTCTGAAATTCCATCAAGAAATAATTGATCATTTAAAATCAAGTTATTTGGATCAGACACAATAATTAAATCTAAAAGACTTGGGGAGCAATTCGGCGCGTATCTAGTTGGGAAAGTGTTAACTACTTTAAGACCTGAAGCAGCAACTGAATCTAGAAGCTGAAGAGAGCGAGAATCAACCTTAAGGAGATCGGCGTTGAAGTCTCCGCAAACAATAATGTGCTCATGTGAAACTAAAAAAGGTTGTAATGCGGTGAAAAAAGGGACGGGGGAACAACTTCTGTTAGAATTATAGACGCAGGCTACAATACATTTCACATTTCCATCAAAGATTTGGAAAACTATAAATTCTATACCATTAGCATCCGATTTGGTAAAGATTTTAAACTTGAGAGTAGATCTACAATAAATTGCAACCCCACCACCAGTTGTCGTAGTATTTCTATCATTCCTTATAAGAGTGTAGTTAGTTAAGTTGCGTATACTATCAGAGAGAACCACGTTTTGCTCACACAAATAACATCGACATTCACACCATTGAAAATATTCTTAATGTTGTCAAATTTAGTATCGTTAAGACTTCTAGCATTGAAGTGACATACTTTGAAACCATCTTGTGCTTTAGTTAGATCACACAGTGTGCAGATTTGTAACTAGCATTGCCATAAATAGCGGCATGAAACAATGACATTTGATTTGAGGTTAAAGGCAATCACAAAAAGAGAAACAAAAACTAAAACATATGCATAACAACACACCACATATTCCTCATATAAGAGAAAATATAAAAGTATTAAGAAAAAATCAAAAGAAAAAGAGAAAAATAAAAAAAAAGAAAGATTTTGAAATAATAAAATATTATAATAAATAGAAGATTTCAAATAATTAAGAAAAATATGTAATGTAAACAATATAAGATTAAGAATACTAATCTATATAAATAAAAATGAATCGCAAAATGTGTTGCTAAGCGTAAAACTCGAGAACGACCAATTCGCCTAATTTTTTTTTTTTGAGTTTTTGTTAAGGTTCAAGGAAGGTTCTTATGCAGAGAAAAAACGTTTATTGCGGCGTTCTCGAGTTTTACGCTCAGCAACACATTTTGTGATTCATTTTTATTTATATAGATTTGGAACTGTTAGAAAATAATGCTCATTGGGATCAAACTTTAAATGATGCTGCAATTTCTTCAAAAGCTCAACAAATACGAACATTGTTTTCTACGAACATGCTTTCCGTCAAATACAAAGATGGATGATATGTGTGACGATATCTTGCATCAAATGCGCAATAGAACAAGAAATCGATATTTACAATTCACTGAAGAAATTTACAACGGGGCGTTGATATTAATTGAAGACATGTGCTTGATGATGTCGAACAAATTATTATCTCAATTAGGAATGCCCGCGACTAATCGCCCAATGCACGACGCTTTTAATCAAGAGTTGCATCGTGAAAAACTGTTCCATCTCGATGCTTTAAAGGAATCGGTTCGAATATATGTTCCGTATTTGAACCAACAACAAAAGTATTTAGAGTAGATTAGAATGTTTATTTCTTATAATTTCATTACAGTCTTCGGATATTTCAAAAAAAGAATTAATAACATTTTAAATAAAATGCACGACTGGATCGCACGAACTTGCTCTTATGTAATAGTACTTTGGAATTTAAGATACATTTTATAAATATAAAACATGGATTTAATGAGATAATAATGTTCAAATGCATAAAATTGCCGTCTGGTTTCCGGAAAAGTATGAATTTATGCAAATTAGCTTAAAAAATCGTTTTATTATTAAATAATTTTTTTATATGTATAAGAAATTTCTCTAAAATTTTGCAAGAAAAAAAATGTGGGATGCGAATTTTAAGTATTAAATAATATTGATTTTAGAAAATAATTTCAAAAAATAATCGTTCATAGGTTTTGAAGATATTGATTTAAAAATTTTTTTTTTTTAAAACCCAACAAATATTTAAAATTCTTAGAGCCGTTAATGAGAAAGTCGAAAATAAAAAAAAAAAAAAAAAAACCGGTCTATGGCAGGTACCCCTAATAACATTTTGCCCCAAAATTTTTTTTCACCAAAATGTAGCCTATGTTCATAATATCACACCTATTTTTTTTTATCAAAATCGTTAGAGTCGTTTTCGAGATAAATAAGATTTTGCATTACGGGTGTATGGGGGGTACCGTTAGTTTTGGAGCTAAAAAAAAAAATTCAATTTCTCCTCTAGGGAATCACCGAAGACCCTTAACTACCGAGATTGAAAGAAATAGGTCCAGTGGTTTAGGCTGTAGTTCGAGGTACAGACATACAGACACACCGAAACATGTTTTTTGTGTACTAAATTTTCCTTAAAATTTTTATAAAAAAAATTGATATGCAAATTGTTAGTATTTAATAAAATACATTTTAAAACGTAATTTAAAAATTTAGTCTTGTATCGGTTTTCAAGATATTGAATTTTCAAAAAAAAAATTGTATTATTTTTTTAAAAATTCAAAAACTAGTTTTTCGAAAAAATTTTTAGTTTATATTTTTGCAAATGCAAAGCAGCTCCAGCATAAGAATTTTGGTTAAAATCGTTAGAGCCGTTGGTGAGAAATTCGAAAATCAAAAAAACGGTTCTATGACAGGTACCCCTAATAACATTTCCCCCCAAATTTTTTTCTGGCCAAAATATAGTCCATGTCCATAATATCACACTTAATTTTTTTTTATCAAAATCGTTAAAGCCGTTTTCGAGATAAATAAGATTTTGTATTACGGGTGTATGTTAGTTTTGGAGCTAAAAAAAAAATTTCAATTTCTCCTCTAGGGAATCACCGAAGACCCTTAACTACCGAGTTTGAAGAAAATACCTCTGGTAGTTAAGGCTGTAGTTCGAGGTACAGACATACAGACATACAGACATACAGACATACAGACATACAGACATACAGACATACAGACATACAGATATACAGACATACAGACATACAGACATAGACATACAGACATACAGACATACAGACATACAGACATACAGACATACAGACATACAGACATACAGACATACAGACAGACAGACGGAATTGTCGGACCCACTTTTTTCGAATTCGCTATCATCGTAATGTCAACTTTGATCAAAATCTCGAGTTCGATCTTTTTTCCAAATGCAGAACTTGCCCTATAGTACCTATATCGCAAGTAAAAAGTATAAGAAAGGTTGTGACATTCATTATTTTCAAGACATTTAAGAAATAGAGTTGAATGTCACTCCAAATAATTAAAATATTTAAAAAGTTGATGGGTGGGGTGACTCTTAAAAATTCATAATAGTTAAAAAGAATTATGCAATGCAATCATTTTATGAAATGCAATAAACAAAACACAAAAAAAAATAAAGTTCATAAAAATTTATTTACTATGTAAAAGCAAAATTACATAAAAACATCAGAAATATATGATTCCAGAGCAATATACAGTGTCGGACAAAACTAAAGCACGAAAAAATATCACATTTGAAACATACGAATAAAAAGTGAATACACTCATGATACTTTTATATTTTTTTATTTTTTCTTAATCACAACATATTATTCTATATTTTACAGCTTTTAATTTGATTTTAAATCTTAACATATTTCTAAAAAATAAAAATTGTTCAATTGATTTCATATACAAAATAAATAAAAAAAAAGTTTTAATGTTACTATTTGGTCTCGTAAACATTATTTTTGATAATTGCATCACATCGACGAGGCATGGATGCAATGAGATTGTCAATTATTTGTATGGGGATGTTTTCCCAGACAGTTTGTAGTTGTTGTCAAGTAGCGAGTCAAAATTGTTACATTTCGTTCGATCAATCCTCTAATCTACCATTTCCCATAGATTCTCCGTTGGGTTGAGATCAGGGGATTGCGCTGGCCACTTTATAACCATGATATTACCTTCATTAAGCCAATCTTTAACCAATTTACCGGTATGTTTCGGATCGTTGTCATGTTGGAAGATCCATCGCAACGGCATATTCTCCTCCGCATACGGAAGCATGACGTTTTGAAGGCTTTCCTGGTACATGAAACGATCCATTATACCACTTATCTTATGAAGTGGCCCGATCCCTTGACTGGAAAAATATCCCCAGACAGTAATGTTCCCCCCCACAGTGCTTCACAGTTGCCTTAGTAAATCGAGGATTGAGGCGTTCACCTTTCGTGCTTCGTACCGTACGAAATCTGTCCGATCCTTTTAAATTAAATTTCCATTCATCAGAGAATAGAACCGTCTTCCATTTTTCCCTAGTTCAGCTAAGGTGCGTTTAGTCTTGCACGTTTATTATTAAGGGAAATAAATGGCCCTTTTTACAGCACGACGAGCTTTCCAGCCACTATCAACCGCTCTTCGCCAGATCGTTCTACAAGAGATTTATAAGTCTAGTTATTTTTTTATTTTTTTAGGGTAATATAAGGGTCCTTTTTGATTAACCTCATTATTCTTTTATCGCAATGCGACGTGGTATTTCGAGGTCTACCACCATTGTGCCCTGTTTGAACACTACCCCGAGCACGAAATCGAGCTATTATCCGAGAAATAACCGTTTGGCTTATACCATATTTATTGCTTATAAATGTAATTGATTCACCGCTTTGAAAGTCGGGCACTATTTTTTCTTTTAATTTATTGGAATATTTATTCCGCGCCATTTTAACAATTTTCATTTAAATTTTAAATTCTTCATTAGCTTTGACCGTTAGCATGGTGCAAAGATCCGCAGTTAATTTTTTTTGTTTTGCCTAGAACATGCTTGACAAAATAACAAGTGAAGGTAGTAGCATTTAAGAAGTAAGCGGTAAAATTCGATGCGGTAAAATTCGATAACTGTAAACAGAAATATGGTATCTACATGTGCTTCAGTTTTGTCGCGCTACTTTTTAATGAGTTTTGAACAATTTTTATTTTTTAGAAATATGGTAAGATTTAAAATCAAATTAAAAGCTGTAAAATATAGAATAATATGTTGTGATTAAGAAAAAAAAAATATAAAAGTATCACGTGTATTCACTTTTTATTCGTATGTTTCCAATGTGATATTTTTTCGTGCTTTAGTTTTGTCCGACACTGTATGTAGTCTAGAGAAAAAAGCCAAGTTTTAACATTTTTGAGAAACACTCCAGGTATAGTAATTGAACCGCTGAGAAGAAAAAGGAAACAATTCCACAAAAATGGGAAATTGAAGTAATGATGCAAAAGCGTAGCTATTTTTATAGCGCACATTATAAGCCTAAAAACGAAAAAAATTTATGTAAACCTACTTTTTAAATGCGATTATAAAATATCATTGAGTGGACGTAGGTACTATAGGGCAAGTTCTGCATTTGGAAAAAAAATCGAACTCGAGATTTTGATCAAAGTTGACATTACGATGATAGCGAAGACGAAAAAAGTGGGTCCGGCAATTCCGTCTGTCTGTCTGTCTGCATGTCTGTACCTCGAACTACAGCCTAAACTACTGGAGGTATTTTTTTCAAACTCGGTAGTTAAGGGTCTTCGGTGATTCCCTAGAGGGGAAATTGAAATTTTTTTTTACTTTTCTAGAAATTAGACTGCAATTTTATGTATTTGTATCTTAAATTCCAAAAGTACTTTTACATAAGAGCAAGTTCGTGCGATCCAGTCGTGCATTTTATTCCTTTCCGTTTTTGGGGTAAAATGTTATTAGCGGTACCTGTCATAAAACCGTTTTTTCATTTTTTGCCTTTCTCATCAACGGCTTTAACGATTTTAACCACAAATTTTCAGCAGGAGGCCCCTTAAGTTTAAAATAATATTGTATATAAAAATATTCGAAAAAATTTGTTTTGGAATTAAAAAAAAAAATTCCAAGTTTTTTTTGAAAAAACCAATATCTTTAAAACGTGTGAACGATAATTTTTTGAAACTATTTCTAAAATCTATACCACTAAATACTTAAAATTTGGCATCCCAAACTTTGTTCTCGAAAAATTTTAAGGAAATTTGTTATATAAAAAATTACTTTAATATTTAAAAGATTAATCAGACGGCAATTCCATATATTTGAACATTTTATCTCATTAAATCCATGTTTTATATTTATAAAATGGATTTTAAATTTCAAAGTACTCGTACTTTAACATAAAAGCAAGTTCGTGCGATCCAGTCGTGAATTTTATTTCTGTTTATTTTTATTCCCTTGAATTATTATTAAAATATTGTTTTAGTTTTTATTTTGCAGAATTATTTAATATTAAATAAATAAAATGTTTTGAACACATTATTTATATTATTTGAATAAAAAAACTAAATTTAAAATAATTTATTTGATTTTTTTTTTTTCAATTAGTGGAAAAAGGAAAACATTCCACTCACTTTAACAGGAATTATTAAGCCAGAGCTTAAAGTTTTTAATATCAATTGTTTGGTATGTTACTCTTCTTTACAAGCTCTACATTTGTCCTTCAGAATGTTTTGAAGAGTAACTTTCAGTTTCAGAAATAAACAGTTTTCTTTGATTTCCCAAAAACTATGATTAGTGGAATGTTTTCCTTTTTCTTCTCAGTGGTTCAATTATCCTAATTAATTGAGGAAGGGTATTATATAGCCGATAAGACATGGAAGTTGTAAATGATGGAACTGGAGGATTTTACTTTTTGGATGCTCCTGGTGGTACAGGAAAAACATTTTTAGTTTAATTGATTTTAGCAACAATTCGCTTACAGAATGCAATTGCACTCGCACTTGCTTCCTCTGGTATTGCAGTTACATTGTTGGAAGGCGGTCGAACAGCCCATTCAGCGACATTCCGACTTGCAATCTGCAATGGCAAACGTTTTTCAGCAATGCAAGTTGATAGTATGGAATGAATGCACGATGGCACATAAAAGGAGGCATTAGACAGAACTCAAGATCTGCGAAGCAATCAAAACCGTGGAGCAACGATTTTATTAGCAGGAGATTTTCGTCAAATATTACCAGTCATTTCTACACCAGCGGATGAACTGAATGCATGTTTGAAGTCCTCCATTTTGTGGACAAAAATTAAGATACTAAATTTGAACAAGAATATGCGTGTCGAATTGCAAAATGATCAATCTGGAGAAATATTTTAAAAACAACTAATTGACATTGGTAATGGTAAAATCCCTGTAGATGTTATGACAGGCTGCATTACATTTCCTGTCAATTTTTGTCAGTTCACAGACTCAAAAACTAAGTTTATCGAAAGGTGGTCCCAAACGTAGCTTAAAATTACAGAGATCATTGTTGGTTGAGTGAACGAGCTATATAAGCTGCCAAGAACACGAATGTAAATGAAATAAATTTCAAAATCCAAAATGAAATTGCCGGTAAATTAAGGACATACAAATCAGTTGATTGTGCAACTAACCAAGATGATGTCGTCATTTATCCACCATAATTTTTAAACTCACTGGATTTGCCAGGATTACCTCCCAATAATCTTCAATTTAAAGTAGGATCGGTGGTCATAATGTTACAAAATATGAACCAACCGCGACTTAGTAACGGCACATGGTTAGCAGTGAAAAAATTACTGAACAATGTGATCGAAGCAACCATTCTAAACGGAAAATATAAGGGAGAGGATGTGTTGATACCCCGTATCCCAATGGTACCAACTGACGTACCGTTTGAATTTAAACGACTGCAATTTTCAGTGCGGCTTACTTTCGCTATGACCATAAATAAACCACAGGGTCAGTTGTTGTGTTTGCGGCGCCAATCTGGAAAACCCATGCTTCTCTCATGGACAGTTGCCTTCCCCGCGTCGGAAAACCCACAGCTTTGTTTGTTTAAGTACCAGGTAATCAAACAAAAAATATCGTGTACGATAAGGCACTACAATGAAAATACCAGATTATTACTACTACTACTACTAAAGTCTAGCAATGTACAAAATAGGACTTATATTTGTAAGTAATCGATGTTTATCATGGAGACATAAATCTATAAATATGAAAAGTGATCACTCTGAAATATGTTTTATTACTGTTGTTTTAGAGAAAAAAGGGCAGAACAACGTCTGCCGGGGCGCGTATTGCCAAACTGTATATCAGCACAGATCTCCTTAGTCTGTGCTCAGCCATTTTCTGCTCACCGAATTTGAAAGTATTGTAGAGCAAACTGTATGCTACCACAGAGCGCTCTGTGGTCACATGCAGTTTGCTTGTAAAATATTAAAAAAGCTTAAACAAACTATATACTATTTCAGATCGAGCAAAGTACCTGTGATTACAGAGCCATCGTTTACGTTGGTGTGGTTATTGTGTGTGGTGCCGTGACATAAGGCCAAGTGACAAAAGGCCAAATTTGTTTGTGACTTAAGGCCAAACATAAAATGTTTTGTCTTGAGCAACAGTACCTTGGGTGGCCCGCTTCGCGGGTTTTCAGGATTTTAACTCCCTTTTCGGGGCTCACACCCGCTCACGCAACTCCGTTGCTCCGCTTAGGGTATGTTCAGTCGCCAGGCAGGCGCCTGTAGCAACAGTTTCGTATTTTACATTAATTGGAGTAAACAACTAACAGTTATGTACTGCTGCTCAGGAAAACTGTTGCTACAGGCGCCTGCCTGGCGACTGAACATACCCTAAGCGGAGCAACGGAGTTGCGTGAGCGGGTGTGAGCCCCGAAAAGGGAGTTAAAATCCTGAAAACCCGCGAAGCGGGCCACCCAAGGTACTGTTGCTCAAGACAAAACATTTTATGTTTGGCCTTAAGTCACAAACAAATTTGGCCTTTTGTCACTTGGCCTTATGTCACGGCACCACACACCACACACAATAACCACACCAACGTGAACGATGGCTCTGTAATCACAGGTACTTTGCTCTTAGTTTCCTGAGCAAAATGTATATCAACACAGAAAAATCTGCTTTTGATCTGACACAGTATATAGTATGCTCTTAATTTGAATGAGCATTCTGTAGTATATTATAGAGCGTCGGAGCTCTGTACTGATATACAGTTTGGCAATACGCTGCCGGGGCAGCTAGTAATTAATAAAAATATGTAATGTAAACAATATAAGATTAAGAATACTAATCTATATAAATAAAAATGAATCGCAAAATGTGTTGCTAAGCGTAAAACTCGAGAACGGCTTGACCAATTCGCCTAATTTTTTTTTTTTGAGTTTTTGTTAAGGTTCAAGGAAGGTTCTTATGTAGAGAAAAAACGTTTATTGCGGCGTTCTTGAGTTTTACGCTTAGCAACACATTTTGCGATTCATTTTTATTTATATAGATTACTCTTAGTCAATGTTCGAGGCCCAACATTTACGAACTGTTAATGGTGAATTATGTGGTTCTTACAGAGAAGCCTGTCAGCGTTTGCAACTGTTAGAAAATAATGCTCATTGGGATCAAACTTTAAATGATGCTGTAATTTCTTCAAAAGCTCAACAAATACGAACATTGTTTTCTACGAACATGCTTTCCGTCAAATACAAAGATGGATGATATGTGTGACAATATCTTGCATCAAATGCGCAATAGAACAAGAAATCGATATTTACAATTCACTGAAGAAATTTACAACGGGGCGTTGATATTAATTGAAGACATGTGCTTGATGATGTCGAACAAATTATTATCTCAATTAGGAATGCCCGCGACTAATCGCCCAATGCACGACGCTTTTAATCAAGAGTTGCATCGTGAAAAACTGTTCCATCTCGATGCTTTAAGGGAATCGGTTCGAATATATGTTCCGTTGTTGAACCAACAACAAAAGTATTTACAGTAGATTAGAATGTTTATTTCTTATAATTTCATTACAGTCTTCGGACATTTCAAAAAAAGAATTAATAACATTTTAAAAAAGTATAAGAAAGGTTGTGACATTCATTATTTTCAAGACATTTAAGAAATAGAGTGGAATGTCACTCCAAATAATTAAAATATTTAAAAAGTTGATGGGTGGGGTGACTCTTAAAAATTCATAATAGTTAAAAAGAATTATGCAATGCAATCATTTCATGAAATGCAATAAACAAAACACAAAAAAAAAAATAAAGTTGATAAAAATTTATTTACTATGTAAAAGAAAAATTACATCAAAGCATCAGAAATATATGATTCCAGAGCAATATATGTGGTCTAGAGAAAAAAGCCAAGTTTTAACATTTTTTAGAAACACTCCAGGTATAGTAATTATCCTAATTGATTGAGGAAGGGTATTATATAGCCGATAAGACATGGAAGTTGTAAATGATGGAACTGGAGGATTTTACTTTTTGAATGCTCCTGGTGGTACAGGAAAAACATTTTTAATTTAATTGATTTTAGCAACAATTCGCTTACAGAATGCAATTGCACTCGCACTTGCTTCCTCTGGTATTGCAGTTACATTGTTGGAAGGCGGTCGAACAGCCCATTCAGCGACATTCCGACTTGCAATCTGCAATGGCAAACGTTTTCAAGCAATACAAGTTGATAGTATGGAATGAATGCACGATGGCACATAAAAGGAGACATTAGACAGAACTCTGAAAGATCTGCGAAGCAATCAAAACCGATTCGGTGGAGCAACGATTTAATTAGCAGGAAATTTTCGTCAAATATTACCAGTCATTCCACGGTCTACAGCACTTTGCTTGGGGGCGGCAAATTTCAAAATATCCGGACCTTATTCCGAATTCCTGAGGACTGAGGACGAATACTTTTCTCACGACCTGACGTGGGACACAATTTCGGATTCAATTATAATTAATCCAGGTGACGATACTATGAAAGCGACATTAGTTCTTAAAACTAAGTATATGTAAATAAACATTTATTATTTATATTATATTATTCTTATTTATATTGTTTTTATTTTATTATTATGTTTTATATTTATTTCTGAAGTACAAATTTATAATAATTATTTTAGGGTAAAATAAATTCTTAAAGACTCGTAGGTAAAAATTATTCAAACAGGTCAAAAAATAATAAATACATATATCAAATAAACACTAACACCATAAAATAAATATAAACATAACGTCCTCGGAACCTTTCTGTTGTAAAGCCACAAATAATAAAACATAGAAATAAACAATAATCCTTTAACTATTTATCAAAGCAAAGTTGAGTTAGGCACTGTAAGATTTAAGGAAAAATCTTTACTCATTAAATATCTTGCGCACCATTTTTGTTCTCTTAAATCCTCTCTCTGCGCAATCGACCGTTGGCCAACTGAATTGGTTCTAATTATTTTCCACGCTGAAAAATTCAAAATTTCTTTAGCTAAACCACATGAATTGATTGAAATTGATTGAATTGATATTCGTATATTGTTGTATATTTTATCTAAGGGGTATTAGTCAGTTGTATTTTTTTTTTTTTTTTATTTTATCGTAAAATGCAGTAGAGTTTGCAAACATCCTAGTTAAATACAAAATTGGTTGCAGTTTAACATTTAACTTGCCTGTGTTAGTGTGTTTCGTTTGTTGTGAAAATTTTTAAAAATTGTGTGTACGGGTACAGTACCTACCTACATAAGCGCAAGAGATTTTCATTTTACCCCTTTGGATTGATTACATAAAGTAAGTTAATTGATGAAACGAAATACCTAGCTGATGGCTCGGAAATAATCCATTGATTTTTCTGAGTTGAAACCCCTATTTGGCTTTATTAAGAACGTTTGCTCCATATCTCAAGAACCATAAGTTCCATAAAAAACATTTTTCACATTTTTGTAAAAAATTGAGTTCTCTATTTTTTACTGAGAAATCGAAAGTTAATAAGTTATTATTAAAAATAGAGAAACGATTTCAAGAAAAATTTTTTAATAAACTAATCAATAAAAGTTAAATGATTTTTACTTGCGATATATACATAGGTACATAGGTACTGTATTGCAAGTTATGGATTAGTAAAAAAATCAAACTCGACATTTTGATCAAAGTTGACATCGTAATCTCTATGATCACGATGATAGCGAAGTTGAAAAAAGTAGGTCTTGCAATTCTGTCTGTCTGTCCATTCGGCTGCAGCATATACGACTCGGTCGTTTTCTTTAAACTTGGTACCTAGCGTTTTTTGGGCATTTTAATGTTCAACACATTAATTTAATTAAGCTTAATACAAGCCACTTATACTATATCACAATAAAAATATCTTAAGTCTAACATTAAGTACTTAAGTCTAAAAATTAATAAATTGATTAATAATAGGATAATTTGGATAAGTATCAGGAGGGGTAGCGTAATAGGGCATTTTTAAGTGAGGATTTACTAAAGTTTAAGTCAAATATGTTAGAATTATTTACCCTACTCAACATTGTAGTGTATCCACATGTGCACCGCCACTGCCATTTAAAATAAACAAAAGAGTAACAAAATAAAATATGTGAAATGCATTCGAGTGGGTTAGTCATAACATGCTTTTACCATTCCACTCGATTGCATTAATTGTAACTCAATAGTAATAAGATCCTAGTTGTACATTGTAGCCAATAGAAAAATAGAAGAATATTTGATTAAGAATATTAGTTGTAGAAGTAAGATAGAAGATAAGTATAACAGTTAAGAGAATAGTATTTAAGGTACGAATTAATGAAAAATAAAACAGAGTTTAGAATACATTAACTTAAGCAACATTGCTTTTATTTATTTTACTCTCACTTTCCTTACGGCGAGCCATCGCCTTAACAATATAGCGTGGTACGCTCAAATACCAACATAATAGAGGACGATAAACACCACATGGCGATCTTGCCAAATCCTTTCTAGCTCCATGTCAAATAACGACGAACGATTATAGAGAAGTAGAAAAAATATCTTCTCGACTTAAAACAAAAGAAGTCCGAGAGTTATATACCCGAATCCCCAACGACAACCAAGGAAACGGAAATATATTCGTACATACCAACTCAAATCAACGCCGGACCAAGTATTTATCAAGTAATTACGATAACCACAGACAAACAAACAAAAACAAATCTAATTACGAAAATAAAAAATTTAAAAAGGGCATATTATGGGAAAAACCCAAAGTAAACCATCAGCCACAGTAGTGAACAACAATAATAATATACAAGAACAAATGACCATGCCAGCGCTTCCGGAATATGTCACAACAGCAGCAATAATCTTAACAATATTGTATATAGCTTATAAAGTAAATAAATATTTCGAAACTTATGTACACAAACACAAAAACCAGATAACAAATGTCTAAAATTAATAAATGTATTAAATAATTTCACTATTTCTTTGCTCAAATGGAAGAAATAAAATCCAATGTAGAAAACATCCTTACAAATATAAAAAAAAGTTCAGGGAAACCTTACAAAATAGACACAATAAAAGAAAAACTTAGAATATTAGAAAACCTTAAAGACCAATTCAATACTTTTGAAGATAGCCAAGAAAAAGAAATTGATAAAGCTTTTAAATTAGAATTTGAAGGTATTTTTAACAACGCAAAAAAGTTATTAGAAGAACAACTAGAAGTACATACACAAGCCCTAAAAACAAAAAACGACATGGCAGATTTTGACCTAACTTTGGCTATGAAGGCCATACCCATATTCACAGGCAATTACAAAGAGCTAGATAGTTTCCTAAAAGTAGTTGAAATAATAAATAAGGGATTAAAACCTATTTGCACAGGCCAACTCTTAGAATTTGTATTCCACGTTAAATTAGGGACAAATGTTAAAACAGCGTTAGGTAGCGAAGAACCGAGTAGCTTTAATACATTAAAAACACTACTACAAGAAAGATATAAGAGTAGTTTAACAATACCACAGACTCAAAACACGTTAGCCAATTTTAATCAAAGAAATCTTTCCGTAACCTCATTTAAAGATAAACTACTAAACAACATAACCGAACTAAATAAACTACAAATCAAAGAACTAGGAGCCCAGGCTACAAAAGAACAAAAAGAAGTAATAATAAAAATGAATGACATTTATGCACTTAATATCTTTAAAAATGGTCTGAACGACTATTTGAAACAAACCATCTTCGCATCTCAACCTAAATCCCTAATAGAAGCATCAAACCTCGCAACAGAATTAGAAAAGACAAATACTAACAAATTAATGTACTATAGATACAACACACAAAAGGTAAACAGACCAAACAGGCAAAATTTTAATCAGGAAGGCAATAACCGTAACAGATTTGAAAGAAACATGAATCAACATCGATACAATAACCAAAACAATAATTTCAACCGACAAAATAATTGGAACAATAACCGAACCCAATACAATAACCAAAACAATAATTTCAACCACCGAACCCAAAACACTAATAGAAACAATAACCCAGGTCATCATCGAAACTCGAGACAGCAAATACGACTAATGCAAAACGAACGACAAGAGGGAAACGAATACGGCTTGGAATACGCGAATATTCCAGACAGCCAAAACTAAAAGTGTATAAGATATCGGATTGCATTACAAACTTCATCACAACAAAATATAACAATAAAAACATGACTTTCTTAATAGATACGGGTGCAGACATATCTATCTGCAAAATAACAAGTAAAATAGAGAATGAAGAATATTACCCAGAAGAAAAATGCAAACTCACAGGTATAACTAGTGAGGAAATAACTTCTTTAGGAACAATCGATCTAAATCTTCAATTATGTGAATCCATCTATATACATGAATTTCAACTAGTAGATGAAAAATTCCCCATAGAAACAGATGGTATTTTAGGAAGAGATTTCCTTACAAAATTTCTCTGTAAGATTGACTATGAGACATTTACCATATCACTAAGTGATGCAGAAAAAATCATAACACTGCCAATGCAATCAAAACCCTTGTATGCACTTAGAATAAAAATACCTGCAAGAACAGAAATGATTCAACCACTAAAACTTCATTTAAATAATGACACTCTAATTACAAATAAAGAAATAGCGCCAGGTGTATTCATAAGTAACACAATAGTACCAAAAACTGGCATGGCACATATAAAATTACTCAACACAAACGACTATGAAATAATCTTAAACGACCTTACTTTAGAAACAGAACCACTTAAAGACTATGAAATACTGACATATAAAAATGAAAACAAAAGCAATGACGATCGTTTTAAGCAAATAATAAAAAAGCTAGAAATCAATTGCAAAGACGATCATACAAAAAATGAATTAATTGATATTTTTAGGAAATATCAAGAAATTTTTCACTTAGAAAACGAACCACTGACAACAAACAATTTTTACACCCAGAAAATTGAAACTTCCGATAAGACACCGACATACATAAAAAACTATAGACTTCCCCATGCACATTTAGATGTCATATCCGAACAAGTTGAACAAATGTTCAAAAACGACACAATAGAGCACTCAAAAAGCCCTTACAATGCACCTTTATTACTAGTGCCAAAGAAAAATGTAGCCGACAAAACGAAATGGAGAGTAGTAGTAGACTACAGAAAATTAAATGACAAAATAGTGAACGACAAATTCCCTTTAACACGCTTAGAAGATGTACTTGACAAACTAGGAAGAGCTAAATGGTTTTCAGCATTAGACATGACTAGTTCTTTTCACCAAATAGGACTTCACAAAGATTCAAGACCACTTACGGCATTTTCCACCAACAACGGACACTACCAATTTAAAAGACTCCCATTTGGACTTAAAATTTCGTCCAACAGTTTTCAAAGAATGCTTACTATCGCTCTAGCTGGACTAGAATCCGAAGCTTTCCTATACGTAGACGACATAATAATCTACGGTTGTAGTCTGAAGCACCACAACGAAAATCTAATACGTGTCTTTGAACGGCTCAAACACTATAACCTTAAGCTGAATCCAGAAAAATGTAATTTTCTGTGCCCTGAAGTAATATATTTAGGTCATCTTATTACAAGCAACGGTATAAAACCAGATCCCGCAAAATACAAAACGATTGAAGAATATCCAATTCCAAGAAATGCAGATGAGGTTAGACGATTCGTAGCCTTTTGCAATTATTATAGGAGATTCATACCAAACTTTGCCGATATTGCACAAAGCCTTAATAATCTCTTAAAGAAAAATACAAAATTCAATTGGGATACAAATTGTCAAATAGCTTTTGATACCCTAAGAAATAAACTCATTGAACCTCCCATATTACAATATCCAGATTTCGACAAACCGTTTATTCTGACAACTGACGCATCAAATTATGCACTAGGAGCAATCCTATCACAAGGTAAAATTGGTGAAGACCTTCCCATATCATACGCAAGCAAATCGTTACAAAAACATGACCTTAACAAACCTGTAATAGAAAAAGAACTACTCGCAATCCACTGGGGTATACAATTTTTTAGATCATATCTTTACGGAAGAAAATTTACGGTCGTCACCGACCATAGACCTTTAGTATCTCTATTCTCACACAAAAATCCATCCTCGAAAATGACTAGAATACGAGCAGACTTAAGTGATTATGATTTTAACATAATATACAAAAAAGGAAAAATGAACACAAACGCAGATGCTCTATCTAGAATAAAAATTGACTCAGACTTATTAAAGCAAATGATACCGACAGAAATCGATGAAACCATTAAAAGAACATTAGTTATCACAAGGGGGATGTCCAACAAAATGAATATGGACAACAACAAGGAGAAATGCACCACTCAAGAGAAGCCTGTACAACTTCAAATCTGGGAATGCATATCCATTAACGACGTCAAGAATATAAAGAAATTAAAATTTAATATTGATAAAAACGCTAGGAATTCAAAAATAAACATTGATGAAAATTTTGTGCACGTGCGATGTAGCGATAAATCGGCGAATCCAGATTCGATCCTGATGAAGCATACATCAGATATAAACAATGATGATAAGTATACGTATACAGGATCTAACGATAATTCAGCGACACTAGAGTCGACTCTGAAGAAATTAGCATCCAGAATGAAAAAAGAAAATATAAACGAGCTAGCCCTTATGAACAATGATGAAATATTTAAGCATTTTGAAAAAGATAAATTCAAAGAAACATATGCAAAGATAAAAATAAATGGCCAGAATCCTAAGCTAAAAATAATAATATATAACGCCCCAAAACAAATACTTGATGATTTAACTAAATACAAACTAATCGATGAATTCCATAATTCTGCACACGGAGGACATTTAGGTATAAGGAAAACCCTAATAAAATTAAAACAAAGATACATATGGCGAAAGATGGGTCAAATGGTAAAACATTTTATAACAAATTGTGATTCATGTGCGAGAAATAAACAAACAAAAAACATAATAGAACCACAAACGATTACAGACACTCCCAGCAACAGTTTTGAAGTAGTGTCAATTGACACAGTCGGACCATTACCTATATCAAATGAAAAAAGATATATTTTAACCATGCAATGTGAACTGACTAAATTTGTCGTCGCATACCCTATGACATCAAAAGACGCAACAACAACAGCAAAGACTTTAGTGGAAGAATTTATCCTTAGATATGGACATTTCAAGATTCTTAAATCAGATAATGGTACAGAATTCAATAATGAACTGATGAACAACGTATGTTCACTTCTAAAAATAAAACAAACATTTTCTTCTCCATACCACCACCAAACTATAGGTGCACTTGAAAGAAATCATAGAGTATTAAATGAATTTTTATTATCAAATGTCAAAGATAATGAATGGGACAAATGGATTCCATATTTTACGTTTGCATACAACACCACACCACATATAGATATTGGGTATTCACCTTACGAACTCGTCTATGGCAAACTGCCCTGCTTACCGACAGATACATTAAATAACAAAACAAAAATAGGTGTGTTTTTTTTACAGGCTTAATAGGCGACGATAAAAAAACGCATCGGGGCATAAAAAAAAACTTGGCAGCACTGTGCTGTGGAATGACATTTTAAAACAAAACAAATTTCATCTCTTTCGCTTTCTCATATCTTCTATCGAACATTTTTGACATTTTCATCCTTCCTTCTTTGTTGATTTAGTTATCGCGAAATAAGAATACATAAATGTATATATTTTCTCACCTCAGCAAAAATTAAACTTTAAATATTTAAATAGTTTAAAAAAGAATGTCTTCGTTATCGGGTATTCGTGTTCATATGTTCAATGAAAATTTCCTCAATGAAACTGAACAAGACGCAAACTCAGTTCTCACAGAACTTGACAAAGGTAATTAAACTTTTAACAAGACTCGTATATTTAATAATTTAAATTTATATATTCAAGGCTTAAGATCTACAAAAATTGGTGTCCAATGTGAGGCTATTGTTAGATTTCCTCGTTTATTTGAAAAGTATCCATTTCCCATATTGATTAACTCTTCATTCTTGAAGCTAGCTGAGTTTTTCTGGAGTGGGTAAGTAAAAAGAATAAACTCGCAATATGTGTACCTAAAAAGTTTGAATACAATTTTCTTAGTTCAAATCTCCTTCGTTTTTGGGTCCTTAAAGTTTGCCAGCAAAGTGAGAATCATTTGGATAAAATTCTAAACATTGATGCATTTGTTAAAAGAATTTTCATGGTTACTCATTCAAATGATCCAGTTGCAAGAGCGTTGACGCCTCGGTAAGTTCAGCACGCTAGTAGTGGTATAAAGCTAATTCTTACAATATTTCTAACTAGAACCTTGGGTTCTGTGTCAAGAGTTATACCTGAGAAGCAACAAGTCCATCATTCATTTATAAAAATGGAATAATCAAGTGTCCACCGTCGGTTTCGTTGCCCGAGCTCAAGAAAGCTTGCGATTATTTACTGATCCCTTTTGATGCACAACAGTACGCTGTCAAAATTTAAGTAGGTTCACTGCAATAATTTACATGGTATTTTCATTTTTTGTGTGCATTGATCAACAGGTCTTCTGCATGAGCTCAGCAATGAAGGTGCTCGTCAACAATTCGAGGTGTTCCTGGAGGAGTGTTGCCATATTGATGGTTGCATCTGCACAAAGAGGAGACCGGGAGTGTCATGTTGTTGTGTTGTTGGACGACGATGTTGTCGATTGGGATGAAGAATTTCCATCTCAAATGGGCGAAGAATATTGTCAAAGTGAGTTTATAAAAAATTATATAACTGAAAATATTATAACATTGTTTTTGGGCGCAGCCGTTCACAGCACGCAATGCACAGATTTTTCAAATACATCGAGAATCGAGATGTGGATAGACAGGTAATGCAAGATCGCGGATTAAAGAAGATTCGCTGTGGAATCGAAGGCTATCCAACGCATAAGGAAAAGGTTCGCAAACGCCCAGGTGGATTTGTCACTTTCTCGCCGTACACAGTTCCCCTACAAAAAAAAAAACATTCTTGTTTTTAGCTAGGTTGCAATCGATTGGATCCAACGTAAGAACATACAAAAATTACGAGCATTAGATCCCTTCTCGCTGGTGAGCTCCACTCAACATTACTTAACGGATTTAAAGGGAGTTTTAACAGCGTCCTTACAAGTGACTACGCGTATTTGTGATGATAACGGTATTGCGATTCTGGTTTGGTACTTTCTTCTTTATTTTGTATGCTTCCCTGATTGCTCGTTAATCTGCTTGAGAGACACCTGCAAAGTTAAGTTGCCAGTAGGGATATTTAAATTC
The DNA here is from genome assembly GCA_911387755.1 of Chrysotoxum bicinctum. Lineage (NCBI taxonomy): Eukaryota > Metazoa > Arthropoda > Insecta > Diptera > Syrphidae > Chrysotoxum > Chrysotoxum bicinctum. The sequence goes on along the minus strand of OU426989.1, from coordinate 137,383,226 downwards.
TCGGAAACAACCATCAGTAAAAAAAAGTCATGTCGGAGCCTAGAACAGCCCAAAAACAAATTTTTCTGGTTGGAAATGTTGCTTTATAATGCTAAATGAGGCAAAAAAAATATATTTTTAGGAGTGCTATAGTTGGGTGTCGAAATTGTAATTGTAATTCGGTAGTAAATTTTTGATTTTTCTGTGACTGTGACAATAAGGTTTGACAAACCTAAAATTTGACTCTTTTTGTATTAACTCACTGAAAGATGATTAAATCGAGTGTAAAAAGGTGTTATTTTACACCTGTGTCATTTTTGATTTTGAAAGGAATTCAATAGTGCCCACTCTGATTTATTGCTATAAATAATCGAATCACCCTATCTATAAATTATGATTTTGATCGCAAGAAATGTGAAATGGCTTTGACATTACAGCTAAATGGTCTTAACTTAACCCCATACCATGCCTAATAACCCGATTTTAAAATTAAGTGAACGCGGTTTAGATTCAATGAAGTTTAATCTATACTCTGATCATGGCCAAGTTTATGCCAATTTCATAATCAATTATCTTTGTAAAAGAATTAGTTAAGACCTTGTGATCTTGAAAACTTATGAAGAAGTGGAATGGAAACAGGTAATGGTTGATAGTGAAGTTCTGACTTTTGCTCCACTTAATGTTATTTTAAAGTATGTATCGCCCTTTTGTGACTGATTTCAAACGACACTTAGCTTTTTGAGTGAATTATATTTTCAAGAAGTAAAATCGAATGTGTATATATTTTTCACACACTCAATGGATATACATATCGCCTCAACACAGTGTGGGTGCGTAATCGCAGAACATTCTTGTAAAAATTAGTTTCCGGGTCTACTACGTATAAATCCTTTGGAATCTTTATGAAAGATATTTGTAGGCAACGCATACACAATATTAATTTCTCGAACTCAGAATGCATTGAATTTAGAGCTTTATTTGAATAAAAAACGAGGAATACAACGAGGAATACAACTCAAGTACAGGTTTCAAAATAGTTTTAAAGAAACTCATTTTATTTGATATGCCCATGTATTTTTGGAATTTTACGATGTAAGCTCAACATTTTGATAAAACAAAACTTAAAAAAAATTTATGTTACTAACTAACGGTACCTGTCATAGTACAGTTTGTTTTTTCATTTTATTCTCACTAACCGAATTTGATCAGTTTTTTAAACAAGCTATTTTACTTAAAATATACACATGAATATACAATTTAAAAAAAAAATGTTTTGCATTAAAAAAAAATAAAAAAAAAATGGTTAAAACGGGTGTATATTTATTTTTTTTTTTGTAGAAAAGTTTTATGTATTAATACAAAAAAATTCTGCAACGACTTTCAAATTATGTTTGCCTAAATTAATATTTGTTTCCGAAATCAGGTGTCACCCTATTTTTTGATCTCAAACTACATATTTTGAGGTCCGTTCATTCATATATCATGGGAAAAAGAAGAAGCAAAAAGCCGCCACGTAGACTTCCAGTGTGTCAAGTCAAAATCAGTTACAAACTTAGCAGAAGCCAATGCTGATCCACCATTGGAACTCGACGCAAGTAAGTTTCAATCATTCTATCCAAATCCAAAATACATTAAGTACATTTTTTGTTTACGATTTTGAGGTGGAAATCTAATACCAATACAACATGCCAACAGTGGAGATCAGAGCATTCATTGGAGGAGATGGCGAAGAGGCAGTTGGCGGAATACTAAATGAAATAGATCAGCCCGGTTTGGCCGAAGAACAACACTAGGATTCTCAAAATGCCTAATTATCTCATACACAAACAAAAAATATCAATTTTTTAAATATTTATTATTTTACTCGTTATTTATTTGGTTTTTTTAATATTCTATTTTTCAACATGAACAAAATCGCACATATAAAGACATAACCCACATAATGGAAAAGAAAAAAAATCACTATTACCGTGTTATTATTATTTACTTTTCTCGATTACTCTTATTAGAATGAAGAAGAGAGATTAAGAAGAAAAAGTAAACTTTGAATTTCAGATAAACGTTGCAAGGGCATCAAAGTCCACGATGCGCTGCAACACAGCATTTAGGAAAACGCCAGTTTTCATGTCTCTTATTGTTTGTTTGTTTTTGCTCATACGAAAATTGGTTCACTCATTCAACCGGATCTACACTATGCCAAGCTAGGCAGCTTGTTGACTGGTGCTGAGACAGTAGCCGATCCGATTGAGAAAAGAGATCAATTCTGTGATATTCATTTCCGAAAGTTCGTCGATTTCGTCAAAAAATGCCCTTGTGATTGTGCTCTAAATTTGGCGAGAGCAGAGAATTTTCAGAGGAAATGAAGGATTGTTTTCTTTTCCCGCTAGCCTCCACAGCTACGACAGTGAGTGTTGTGAGAAATGCCCAGCTTCGTTGTAATCTCCCCTTTTGGCCAGTGTTCGCTACAGGTAGTTACGATCCTGGCTATGTCTTGGCTAGATCTGCATATCAGGTCAAGTGTTCGGGATTTATTATGTGTGAAAATGGATGAGCGGTTTTACCTAACTGATAGCCTACGGTTGTGAGCAGCCCATGGGCCGAGTTACCGGTATTGTAGAGCAAGAAACAACCTGTGCCATATGTGGCTTTGGCTTGTCCTCTGTGTAAGCACTGTTGTCCCACTAAGGCAGCTTGCTGGTCTCCCAGGCAAGCTGCTAGGGGTATTCCTTTGAGTGAAGGCAGTTCAATGTTGGCATAAATTTCAGCACTGGATCGGATTTCGGGTAAAATGCTGCGCGGAAGGTCGAAGAACTTAAGTAAACGCGGATCCCATTGGAGAGTCTCAATGTTTTTATGAGCATCGTTCGAGATGCGTTCGTAACGTCAGTTATGTGCAGACCGTTAGTGAGATTCCAAATCAACCAGGAATTCACTGTTCCGAAGAGGCAAGTGCCGTCTTTCATGGCCTTGGTGACATGAGGTACCTTGTCCTTTAACCAACGCAGTTTTAAGCCAGAAAAGTATGGAGAGAGAGGTAGGCCACAGAGTGGTTTCAAATAATTTTTGTTGTACGATTTATTTAGGATGCTTTCCATCAAATGATCAATAGTAGAAGAGGTTCTCATATCTAGCCAGATGATAGCATTGTGAAGGGGTTTCCCTGTGTTCTTGTCCCAGATAACCGTCGACTCTCTTTGATTAGTCACTCCTACTGCCACTATATCCTAAGATAGCTCAATGGAATATATGTAAACTTTTTTTTAAGAAAATGAAAGTGGGCATAAACTTACTTGCACTTGTCCTCCTAGTACTACGAGTTTTTTCAGGGCTTCGTCATTACATGTACTTACAGTAGACAGGATGAGCATTGGATCCTGTTCTACCCATCCTTCTTGTGAGTAGATTTGGGGGACATTCATCTGGTGATAACAAACAATTTCATCCTTTCCAGCTTTGAAAATCATAACACGAGCAGAAGATGTGCCTTCATCTATGGCTCCAATAAGTTGCCCAAACTTCATTTTTTAAACTTTAAATAATACGTAATTCAAAAATAATTATTGTACTTTACACCACGACCGAATAAAGCTGCCAGTCATACGTTTTTGGTAACAATATTTGGACGAAGGTATAAATCTTTAAGCTTGGGATTACCCTTGTTTTGGGACATTACAAGTGTGTCTTGCTTTACAAGATCTTCTTTTTCGCGCTCTTCAGCTTCGCGTGTTTTAAAGCGTTTTTGGACCGCTTTGATGAGACGGAACGCATTATTAAGATTCGATTAGGTAGCTGAGATTGCACATGGTTCTTTTGTGTTGGCACTGCGACAGGTTCTACAAATAATAATATAATAATATTTTGTGCGCAGCTGTCAACGTCAACTGAATAAAAAAAAAAACAATTTTCTTCTTGTTTTCTTTTATCTGACGTTTGTATACAATTCATCGCTTTGGTAGCACAGTTTTAAGCCTCGATAAAAATTAAGCGCCGAAAATTCTCGGGGCATCGCTGATGCCCATATAGGCTTAGCTGTTGTTGCATTTAACATGTGAATTGTTTGCCCCAGGCATCGTTTTTTTTATCTTCGCCTATTGAAAAGGTAAAAAAAACACACCTAATATATGACTATGACAATTATGCTCACGAGCTGAGAATCAAGTTACAATATGCACTCAGTAAAGCCAAGGAAATGACAATAAAAATTAAAGAAAAAAGAATAGCAACAGAAAATAAAAAATATAAGAATAGCTTAGATCTAGAAATAGGTGATTTAGTATTATTAAAATTAGGAAATAGAAAGAAAAATCAAGCACTGGTCCATTTAGAATAATAGAAAGAGAAGGAGTTAATTCAATCATTGATCAGAATGAAAAAAAAAAAAAATACATAACAATCTACTTAAACCCTACAAACCAAGCTATCAATAAAATTTATATTATAATTGTAATCCATTAATGAATAACAAAATTTTAGCCCATAAATTACACACACACATAAACTTTGTAAATATACAAAACAAAAAAAAAATATTTATATGATACTACCTAAATCTAATTTTATTCCCTAAAATTTTTCTTAAGGGTAAGGGTGTAGTGTATCCACATGTGCACCGCCACTGCCATTTAAAATAAACAAAAGAGTAACAAAATAAAATATGTGAAATGCATTCGAGTGGGGTTCGTTTAGTCCGTAGTCAGTACTATGGTATTGGAGTCGAAAAAGAGTCGTAGATCGAAAACGATGTTGGTTAGTATTAAAACCGGTCTGTTGTAGTAAACAGGGACAGTCAATGTTACATGTTAATAACTGATGAACGAAGATAATATCAGAAGCGTTACGGCGCGCATATAAAGATTGTAAACTTAGAAGCTTTAGACGTTCTTCATATGGAGGAAGGTTAAAAGGATCGTCCCAGCCAAGTCCACGCAAGGCAAAACGTAAAAATCTTCGTTGGACGGCTTCAATGCGATTAATGTGAACTTGATAATAAGGCGACCAGACCTGAGATGCATATTCCAAAAGTGGTCGGACAAAAGTCATGTAGAGGGACTTTGTAACATAGGGATCGGAGAATTCTTTGGACCAGCGTTTAATAAATCGGTAGGTTCCTGTCGTACAATTTTTTTAGCAAAAAATGAAAATCTTATTTTTCTCAAAAACGTTCCCACAACTTAAAAAAAAAAATCAGTATTTTTTTTTTAAAAAAAAGGCTACCATTTTATAAAAAAAAATCCCAAAAATGGTTATAAATAGTACCTCCCATAGAACCATTTCTTTGACTTTCGATTTTATCAAGACGATTCCACTGATTTTGATCAATTTTTTTTACAGAGAATGTTTTCTAAAAGTTTAAAAGTATTGTATACCAAAATTTTCAAAAATCTCGAAAACAAGTTGCTTGATTTTTACTAAACTTGGTAAGCAACAGTTTCTTGACATTATCTAGCAGATTTTAAATAAAAATTTTTCATATAACCAAAAATAACGGTACCTCCCATACAAAAGTTTAAAAACCGGAATGGAAAATCTCATTTTTCTCAAAAACGACTCCTACGATTTTGATCAAAATTTTTGTTTGATTTAACAAACATAAATACGATCTAAGATAATATTATTGTAAAAAAAAGTTTCTATCGTCTAATAAAAGTATCTCTCATGGAACAATTTTTTTTCAACTATTTCGCTATCTGCTCAACCGATTTTAATGATTTTTTTTCAAACAAGAGCTCCAGTTTGAATAATATTGCATATCAAAATTTTAAAAAAATCAAATTTTGGATTAAAAAAAAATCAAAATTATTTTTTGAAAATTCGATATTTCAAAAATGGGTGGTTAGTTTTTTTTAAAATTAATCTTTAACTCCGCATTAATAAGTACTAAAAAATGGCGTACCAATTTTTTTTAATATTCTCAAAATTTTATATACATAAATGTGCATACCTACATATACCTCATATAAAAAACGATTTTTAAATAATAAATCAGACGGTGAACATCGCGTTGGTGTCAAACCAATTTCAGATTTTAAAAGATAAAACTAGTTTAGAACACTTTAATTTTGATGGGCTGTTGTGAAATATGTTTAAGTTAAAAATAACACAAGTCTGCAAAAAAAAAAATTGAGAGCTGTTTTGATTTTTTTTGCGTAATTCTTATGATTTTGGGTGTGCTGAATCCGAAAATGACTTTCATTTTGTCACAGAACGTCACGTTTTCTGACAATATGGGTATCTATGTTAAACAATTTATCATCTTAAAATAAAAGATAAAAGACTAAAAATATTTTTTTAAATTTATAATTGCGTAACAAAACTTATTTTTTTATCTAAAATACATTTATTAGTAAGCACTAAACACATATCTTTTTCCCATTGAGACTCCTTTTGGTACATTTTCGCTTGTGGGAAGCATCTGGAATGTCTCTCTGAAGCGTCCAACAGTAGTCTGCCATCATTGAGACGCTCCATCCTCCCCGGTATCTTTTTTTCATCTCCTTAATATCTTGGTGAAATCGTTCACCTTGCTCTTCACTCACATCTCCTAAGTTATCTGGAAAGTAGTCGAGGTGGGAATTTAGAAAATGTACTTTTAAACTCATAAGGCAACCTAAAGCTTGAAATGCTTTTAACATTTTTTCAACGATTTGTTTGATGTTTGTTCCGCACAGACGACATTGCACTATATTGAACTAAGATCTATAAAACAATGACGAGTTAATACCTAATTGTACTGCGCCATAGGGATGGCGGTTTTTTCCAATTCACCAGTTTTCGGTTTTCCGGCTATTTTCCAAACCGATTTAATCTGTTTTTAATCGGACAAAAAGACCGTTTTTTTCAATAACAGGTTTTCGGTTTTTTAAATACGTAAAAAAAAATTGAAGTCTTAAAATATGTATGTTCATATCAAATAAACTATATGTACATACAAACATGTACATGTACATATATAAGCTTTTTTCAGAAAAAAAAAATCATCTAGTGAAAGTGTTGTGTTACTTATGTACATACTATTCTTTTAATTGAAATGAAATAAAATGATTTTCGAAAAAAAACAGACATATACATTAGAGATGCCGCGAATATTCGGCCACTAATTGGTATTCGGCCTATTCGGCCTATTTTTTTGATATTCGGTATTCGGCCGAATAGTTTACAACATTCGGCCGAATACCGAATATTCGGCCTTAGCGAGGTATCCGTTCGAAGCGGAAAATTGTCAGCAACGCACTTTGTCGGAGGTTCAAATTGCTTTCGAGTTATCCTATCTGAAAGAATAATAATACACAAAAACAAATGCGTTGGGGCAATTTGTTCCGCGAAGAATTTGCGTCGGACGAAATCGGAAAAACAATTGCTTCGCACTTCAACGCGCTTCGCCGGTTGCGTTAAAAAAGTGTCGGAGAAAAATTCCGAACAGCTGTTCGGAAAAATACCTCGAAGCAAAAATCCTCCGAATCGTACAAAATCGGAGAATTTTCCGCTCCGAACGGATACCTCGCTAGGACCGATTAAATGAAGAATAAAAAAAGATTTGATATCTTACAAAAAATGCCTTATTTTCGTTTATTGCGGCGTTCTTGAGTTTTACGCTTAGCAACACATTTTGCGATTCATTTTTATTTATATAGATTACTCTTAGTCAATGTTCGAGGCCCAACATTTACGAACTGTTAATGGTGAATTATGTGGTTCTTACAGAGAAGCCTGTCATCGTTTGCAACTGTTAGAAAATAATGCTCATTGGGATCAAACTTTAAATGATGCTGTAATTTCTTCAAAAGCTCAACAAATACGAACATTGTTTTCTACGAACATGCTTTCCGTCAAATACAAAGATGGATGATATGTATGTGTGACAATATCTTGCATCAAATGCGCAATAGAACAAGAAATCGATATTTACAATTCACTGAAGAAATTTACAACGGGGCGTTGATATTAATTGAAGACATGTGCTTGATGATGTCGAACAAATTATTATCTCAATTAGGAATGCCCGCGACTAATCGCCCAATGCACGACGCTTTTAATCAAGAGTTGCATCGTGAAAAACTGTTCCATCTCGATGCTTTAAGGGAATCGGTTCGAATATATGTTCCGTTGTTGAACCAACAACAAAAGTATTTACAGTAGATTAGAATGTTTATTTCTTATAATTTCATTACAGTCTTCGGACATTTCAAAAAAAGAATTAATAACATTTTAAAAAAGTATAAGAAAGGTTGTGACATTCATTATTTTCAAGACATTTAAGAAATAGAGTGGAATGTCACTCCAAATAATTAAAATATTTAAAAAGTTGATGGGTGGGGTGACTCTTAAAAATTCATAATAGTTAAAAAGAATTATGCAATGCAATCATTTCATGAAATGCAATAAACAAAACACAAAAAAAAAATAAAGTTGATAAAAATTTATTTACTATGTAAAAGAAAAATTACATCAAAGCATCAGAAATATATGATTCCAGAGCAATATATGTGGTCTAGAGAAAAAAACCAAGTTTTAACATTTTTTAGAAACACTCCAGGTATAGTAATTATCCTAATTGATTGAGGAAGGGTATTATATAGCCGATAAGACATGGAAGTTGTAAATTATGGAACTGGAGGATTTTACTTTTTGAATGCTCCTGGTGGTACAGGAAAAACATTTTTAATTTAATTGATTTTAGCAACAATTCGCTTACAGAATGCAATTGCACTCGCACTTGCTTCCTCTGGTATTGCAGTTACATTGTTGGAAGGCGGTCGAACAGCCCATTCAGCGACATTCCGACTTGCAATCTGCAATGGCAAACGTTTTCAAGCAATACAAGTTGATAGTATGGAATGAATGCACGATGGCACATAAAAGGAGACATTAGACAGAACTCTGAAAGATCTGCGAAGCAATCAAAACCGATTCGGTGGAGCAACGATTTAATTAGCAGGAAATTTTCGTCAAATATTACCAGTCATTCCACGGTCGACACCAGCGGATGAACCAGTGGCGCGGCACTTTGCTTGGGGGCGGCAAATTTCAAAATATCCGGACCTTATTCCGAATTCCCCCCCCCCTCCCCACCCCCACCAAAATGAACTTTTTTTTAACGAATCGACAAAAAAGTGTTTGCTGTTGATAAAAGGAATAAGGACCAAATATCCGAGCGGCATTTTGCTGCAATTTTTCTAAATTCGTTAATGTAAATGGTTTTTGTATGTTATGTTTTTATATTTTTGCTAAGCTAAGTGTAAGCTTACTTTTGTAACAAATTTTAATTGTGAAAAAATATACTGTCCTTTTCGGAAATATATTTTTTCCTTTTGAGCTGAAAGTTCCGTGTGTGTGCGTAGGACGTAGGTACATAATACATACATACGCGCCACGGTTTTGCTGTCGGCAATGTTACACGTCTTTCTCTTGTTTTTTTTTTTTTTGTTGTTGTTGTGTCATCGTCATGTTGTGTCTGAGATGTGTATTGCGCCATAAGGAATTGTGAAGTACAATGATCGACAACGACTCTGATTTGGAACAGTAAATGATTGTTTCGTTCTATGTGTGTCCTGGTGCAAAACTTGTTCGTTTGCCTTCTTTCGACTACCACTCATCAGCAGCGTTCGAATCTTACTCCAATCGGAGTAAATTTACGAAATAAAGTAGATCTACTTCGTTACTCTGTTTTTTAAGATTTAGGTAGGTATAGCTTGAACCAATTCAGTTGGCAATTCTACTGCGCAGGTCTCTTTAAATTTCTTTGCTCTACTCTTTAATTCTTAAAGAGACAGAAAAATCACTGAAAAAAAGAAAAAAAAAGATGTACATGCCGGCGTTGTTGTCAATGACGCTGCTGCGATCATACTGAAGCACTTAGGAGGGTGAGTTTTGTTTATAGCTTCGCTCAGAGTAAAATAGAAATGAATTTCCAGTGATGGACTTTCTTTGAATAAGATATGATCATGGTTTACTTTTCTTTCATAGCTTGATGTCTAAAAAACTATTTCATCTCTGGTGAGATAAAAGGAAAAGATTTTTAGGTGTAAACTTTACTTCGAAAAAATGAAATTAATAATTTTTGTTTTTATTAGTGGGACAAATTTCAGTGTACCTATAATAAAAAATAAGTCTATTGCAAAATGCAATTGGGTTAGACAAAAAAAACTACCTGCAAGCTGCGACATAGGTTCCGGGGGCGTTTTGTTTATATTTATTTTTTGGCGTTAGTGTATATTTGATATATTTTTGTTTGACCTGTGGGGTTGGGATTAATTGTAGATTAGTGTTAGTTAGTTAGATTAGTGCTTACGAGTTTGAACAATTTTTACGTACGAGTTTTTAAGAATGAATTTGCTTTGGTTTGCAATTCAGTTTAAAAAAACAACCAAGAATAATACATTGAAATACATTTAAAATAAATTTTAATGGATCCATTTAGAAAAGGAAAACCTACTGGAAGCCAGGCGCGTAAGATAGTTGTTAAGATATATAATGACAAACTGGAAGAAGCAAAGAATTCGTTTCTTGAAAATCCTGCGAGTTACAAAATGATATGACATCATTTATTTGGAGGAAAGCTATATTCATAGCTCACATACAAGGTCACGGGCTTGGACTGATGACAGTAGCAGTGGGTTGAAGACGCCAATTTCAAAGGGACAGAGGCTGATAATGGCGCATGCAGGTGGTGGAAAAGGTTTCGTGAAAAACGAAAACGGGAGACTATTACGACAACATGAACTTCGAAACTTTCTGCAAATGGATCCAAGAACAAGTTTTGAATAACTTGGAGAACCTTCAGTTATTGTAATGGACAACGCCTCGTACCACAATAAATTAGAAGAAAAACAAATTACTTCTGCTTTACTTTTTTTTTTATAATCTACCTGCGCTCAAGGGATTATGATTACCCTTTAAATGTTTCAACACAGCGCTAGCAAGAAATCCGAGATGATACAATGGCTAACCGAAAACAATATTCCGCATACTATACAGATGTTGAAATTTGAACTGTATGAGCTAATAAAAGAACACCGAACTACACACAACCCAAAGCATAAGATCACCATTAACGGCATTCGACATGAGGTTCTACGTTTACCACCCTATCATATGGATGTTCAAAAATTAGCAGAGGAAGAATTTTCAAAAATAAAGGCTGAAGACTGGCGAAAAGTGCGTGAAAAAGCCATAAGAACTGAGGACGAATACTTTTCTCACGACCTGACGTGGGACACAATTTCGGATTCAATTATAATTAATCCAGGTGACGATACTATGAAAGCGACATTAGTTCTTAAAACTAAGTATATGTAAATAAACATTTATTATTTATATTATATTATTCTTATTTATATTGTTTTTATTTTATTATTATGTTTTATATTTATTTCTGAAGTACAAATTTATAATAATTATTTTAGGGTAAAATAAATTCTTAAAGACTCGTAGGTAAAAATTATTCAAACAGGTCAAAAAATAATAAATACATATATCAAATAAACACTAACACCATAAAATAAATATAAACATAACGTCCTCGGAACCTTTCTGTTGCTAAGCCACAAATAATAAAACATAGAAATAAACAATAATCCCTTAACTATTTATCAAAGCAAAGTTGAGTTAGGCACTGTAAGATTTAAGGAAAAATCTTTACTCATTAAATATCTTGCGCACCATTTTTGTTCTCTTAAATCCTCTCTCTGCGCAATCGACCGTTGGCCAACTGAATTGGTTCTAATTATTTTCCACACTGAAAAATTCAAAATTTCTTTAGCTAAACCACATGAATTGATTGAAATTGATTGAATTGATATTCGTATATTGTTGTATATTTTATCTAAGGGGTATTAGTCAGTTGTATTTTTTTTTTTTTTTTTTTTATCGTAAAATGCAGTAGAGTTTGCAAACATCCTAGTTAAATACAAAATTAGTTGCAGTTTAACATTTAACTTGTCTGTGTTAGTGTGTTTCGTTTGTTGTGAAAATTTTTAAAAATTGTGTGTACGGGTACAGTACCTACCTACATAAGCGCAAGAGATTTTCATTTTACCCCTTTGGATTGATTACATAAAGTAAGTTAATTGATGAAACGAAATACCTAGCTGATGGCTCGGAAATAATCCATTGATTTTTCTGAGTTGAAACCCCTATTTGGCTTTATTAAGAACGTTTGCTCCATATCTCAAGAACCATAAGTTCCATAAAAAACATTTTTCACATTTTTGTAAAAAATTGAGTTCTCTATTTTTTACTGAGAAATCGAAAGTTAATAAGTTATTATTAAAAATAGAGAAACGATTTCAAGAAAATTTTTTTAATAAACTAATCAATAAAAGTTAAATGATTTTTACTTGCGATATATACATAGGTACATAGGTACTGTATTGCAAGTTATGGATTAGTAAAAAAATCAAACTCGACATTTTGATCAAAGTTGACATCGTAATCTCTATGATCACGATGATAGCGAAGTTGAAAAAAGTAGGTCTTGCAATTCTGTCTGTCTGTCCATTCGGCTGCAGCCTATACGACTCGGTCGTTTTCTTTAAACTTGGTACCTAGCGTTTTTTGGGCATTTTAATGTTCAACACATTAATTTAATTAAGCTTAATACAAGCCACTTATACTATATCACAATAAAAATATCTTAAGTCTAACATTAAGTACTTAAGTCTAAAAATTAATAAATTGATTAATAATAGGATAATTTGGATAAGTATCAGGAGGGGTAGCGTAATAGGGCATTTTTAAGTGAGGATTTACTAAAGTTTAAGTCAAATATGTTAGAATTATTTACCCTACTCAACATTCTTGTCAGGGGTTCGTTTAGTCCGTAGTCAGTACTATGGTATTGGAGTCGAAAAAGAGTCGTAGATCGAAAACGATGTTGGTTAGTATTAAAACCGATCTGTTGTAGTAAACAGGGACAGTCAATGTTACATGTTAATAACTGATGAACGAAGATAATATCAGAAGCGTTACGGCGCGCATATAAAGATTGTAAACTTAGAAGCTTTAGACGTTCTTCATATGGAGGAAGGTTAAAAGGATCGTCCCAGCCAAGTCCACGCAAGGCAAAACGTAAAAATCTTCGTTGGACGGCTTCAATGCGATTAATGTGAACTTGATAATAAGGCGACCAGACCTGAGATGCATATTCCAAAAGTGGTCGGACAAAAGTCATGTAGAGGGACTTTGTAACATAGGGATCGGAGAATTCTTTGGACCAGCGTTTAATAGATTAGATATTGAGAGTTGTCTCTAAGTCGTTGTGGGGTCTACTTCATAGAGAGCTTTTTTTTTCAATTTTATTTTAATTTTCTAATAAAAATAAAAATGTCTTGTTCAATCTGTAAAATTAAAGTAGCAAGAAGTGAAATAAAAATAACGTGCGGAGAGTGCGGAATAATTTTCCATGGAAGTTGTGTTAAAATGACTGCAACTGATCTTGATTATCTTAATAAAAGCAAATCAGTTTGGAGATGTAAAAATTGTGCCAACCAACGGAGAGAATCATTTTCTTTACCGTCAGCTGCACAACAAATACAACCATCCTCGTCTTCGTTACTGCCACCAACAACTGCATCGCCACCACCACCGCCAACTTCACTACAACCGCCGCCGCCGCCTACCGCTACAACTCAACCAACTAAACGATCATCGAATCTCCCGTCATCTGTCTCCAGTGTACCAGCTTCTGTAACATTAGATATGATATATGCAAAAATCTTATCAATTGAAGAAAACCAGACAAAGCAAATCAATGCACTTATTGCCAAAAATGATGAGTGCGAACAAAGAATTAATTTTCTCTTATCACAAATTAATTATAAGTGAAAAAACTAAATTGATGTGTTTTGAGGTGTCTGGTAATAGCGTTTATGACTTTACTAGTATCTTACTGTTCCATGCTCACGATTGTAATCAGTATTCTTTACCTATTCACAAGTGTGGAATAAGTAATTTTAAATCCGAATATCAATGTTCAAAAAATTGTTTTAAAGTTGAAGTAGTTCATCAATTTAAATACTTAGGAGTTATAATTGATAACAACCTGAATTGGAAAGCTCATATTCAAATGATCAAAAATTATTTGTTAACGGTCACACGAAAAATGTATTTGATAAAACCCTTTTGCTCTCAAAAAGTTTTGAAAATGATCTATTTTGGTCTTGCAAACTCGAAGTTACAATACGGTATTACTAGTTGGGGTGGATCTTATGCTAATAGCTTTATACCTTTATTAACAGCACAAAAACATTTAGCTAGAATTATTTTAAATAAAAATAGGATGGCCGAAAGTTTGTTTTTATTTAGAGAATTGCAAATTCTTCCAATGAGACATTTATATGTTTTCAAAGTCTTAAGAGAATTTTTTAAACAAAGCGGAAACATCCCTAGTAGGAATTATCAAATGTATAACTTACGTGTAAACAATATGACTTTAGTCAATGTACCTTTTGCTTACAAGACACATTTCAATCATTTTTTCACATACACAGCTCCAAATATTTTTAATAAATTGCCCTTATCAATAAGAGAAACGCTTCGATTTTCAACTTTTATTAAAAAGATTAAAGACTGGTTATTCACTTTGAATTTTGATAACATTGAATCATTAATTTAGTTCTTAATTAAATAATCGAAAAATAATAAAATTTTGTAAACATACCTATTGTTATTAAATGTATGAATGTTCAAGAATTATAAGTTCTATCTATACTATATTTTTTCTATATTGTTGCTAGCAAGCTTTTCCTTCTATTATTATCATTATTTTTTTTCTTGTTTACTTAAATTACTGATTGTCACCCCACATCAGTTATTATTAAATATTTCAATTAGATGTGTCATTCGTCGCTAACTGCCCAGTTAAAGAATGTACACTATTATTCAATTTTATTAATGAATTGTATATCTCTAGTTTTAAGTTATTGAATGAATAAAAATCAAATACATACATACATACATAAATCGGTAGGTTCCTGTCGTACAATTTTTTTTAGCAAAAAATGAAAATCTTATTTTTCTCAAAAACGTTCCCACAACTTAAAAAAAAATTCAGTATTTTTTTTTTAAAAAAAAGGCTACCATTTTATAAAAAAAATCCCAAAAATGGTTATAAATAGTACCTCCCATAGAACCATTTCTTTGACTTTCGATTTTATCAAGACGATTAAACTGATTTTGATCAATTTTTTTTACAGAGAATGTTTTCTAAAAGTTTAAAAGTATTGTATACCAAAATTTTCAAAAATCTCGAAAACAAGTTGCTTGATTTTTACTAAACTTGGTAAGCAACAGTTTCTTGACATTATCTAGCAGATTTTAAATAAAAATTTTTCATATAACCAAAAATAACGGTACCTCCCATACAAAAGTTTAAAAACCGGAATGGAAAATCTCATTTTTCTCAAAAACGACTCCTACGATTTTGATCAAAATTTTTGTTTGATTTAACAAACATAAATACGATCTAAGATAATATTATTGTAAAAAAAGTTTCTATCGTCTAATAAAAGTATCTCTCATGGAACAATTTTTTTTCAACTATTTCGCTATCTGCTCAACCGATTTTAATGATTTTTTTTTCAAACAAGAGCTCCAGTTTGAATAATATTGCATATCAAAATTTTAAAAAAATCAAATTTTGGATTAAAAAAAAATCAAAATTATTTTTTGAAAATTCGATATTTCAAAAATGGGTGGTTAGTTTTTTTTAAAATTAATCTTTAACTCCGCATTAATAAGTACTAAAAAATGGCGTACCAATTTTTTTTTTTAATATTCTCAAAATTTTATATACATAAATGTGCATACCTACATACACCTCATATAAAAAAACGATTTTTAAATAATAAATCAGACGGTGAACATCGCGTTGGTGTCAAACCAATTTCAGATTTTAAAAGATAAAACTAGTTTTGAACACTTTAATTTTGATGGGCTGTTGTGAAATATGTTTAAGTTAAAAATAACACAAGTCTGCAAAAAAAAAAATTGAGAGCTGTTTTGATTTTTTTTGCGTAATTCTTATGATTTTGGGTGTGCTGAATCCGAAAATGACTTTCATTTTGTCACAGAACGTCACGTTTTCTGACAATATGGGTATCTATGTTAAACAATTTATCATCTTAAAATAAAAGATAAAAGACTAAAAATATTTTTTTAAATTTATAATTGCGTAACAAAACTTATTTTTTTATCTAAAATACATTTATTAGTAAGCACTAAACACATATCTTTTTCCCATTGAGACTCCTTTTGGTACATTTTCGCTTGTGGGAAGCATCTGGAATGGCTCTCTGAAGCGTCCAACAGTAGTCTGCCATCATTGAGACGCTCCATCCTCCCCGGTATCTTTTTTCCATCTCCTTAATATCTTTGTGAAATCGTTCACCTTGCTCTTCACTCACATCTCCTAAGTTATCTGGAAAGTAGTTGTTAAGAAGTACTCAATTCGAAATAATAAGTGGCCGCCTTGCCAATCTAAAAATGTCATGAAAAACGTCAAATGCCAACCAAGAATGAGTTGACATAAATTGAATACTGAAATAAAACGTGGTTTGATGAAGTCGTACTTTTCATTTTTATTTTAACATAAATTAGATTTCAATTTAGTTTTTCAGCTTTTCTCTTAAGTCAATAATTCGCTTTGCAAAGTATTCAAACATTTGGCATCCCTTGCGGGGAACTTTAATCTTCCGCGCTAATAAAAAATTAATGTAGATAATTGTAAAGTCTTATCTTGGAGAATAATGGCGCTTGCTAAAGAAGAATCTATCGCGAAACTAATTTATAACTTCTCAGCTAACACACAGAAGGCAGGGAAGGCAAAGCAGACAAAAGGATATCTGATGGGCAGAAGGAAACTGCTTGAAGATTACTGGACCAAGTTCAATGAGGCTCATGACATCATCTCAACAATGGATCCAACAGAAACCAACGAAAAAGATCTCGAAAGGCTTCTTTCCGATGAACGTTTTGTAGAAATTGAATCTGCCTACTGTGAGGCCCTTGGAGACCTCAACGACACAATCGACGAGCTTTCCACAACTGCTCATGAAACGATATCTCATTCAACGCCGACTCGTCTTGTCATGAATGGAGGCATCAGCACAATCAAATCGACATTACCACCGCTGCAACTACCCACTTTCAACGGATCGTTTGAAGAGTGGCTGAACTTTAAAGACATGTTCACCAGCTGCGTTATCAATGATAAAATGCTCTCCGATGTGCAAAGACTACAGTATCTTAACTCTAGCCTCCGTGGTAGTGCTACAAATGTACTAAAAAACATTCGGATTAACGGGGATAGCTTTCAGACTGCATGGGACATCCTAAAAAGCCGCTTTGATAACAAGCGAAAATTAATTAAGCAGTACCTTCATGACATTGTTAATCTGCCAACCATGGCCAACGAATCACCTTTAGTCTTACGTCAGATTCTCGATGGAATCACTGAAGCCGTTCGCGCTCTACAGCAACTAGGGCGGCCAACAGACCAGTGGGACGACTGGCTGGTTTTACATGTGACTCAAAAGCTTGACCCTGTCACAATAAAAGATTGGGAAACCTTACTTGAAAGTCCGAGCTCCATTCCCACTTACGCACAGCTGGAAAAGTTTTTGGAAAATAGACTACAAGGCCTTGATGCTATGGCTGCCTGCTCTCGACCAAGGCAAAGGGAACCTATTCAACCAAAAGCATTTAAAGCACAGCCAGTACGCAGTCACCAAGCAAATGTCAATCGATGCCCTAAGTGTTCTGGTAAGCATGTTCTTATGTTTTGCTCTGATTTTAGAAAAGAAGCACCAGCACAGAGACTGACATTCGTGATGAAAGCAAAACTGTGCAAAAATTGCTGTTTGGTAAGTTCTTGGATCTGGATCTGGCCGATCCAAACTTTTGCGAACCCGGGTCCATTGACGTCATTCTGGGAGCAGATATTTATGGCTCTCTCCTATGTGGTGAAATTTTGCAATCGTCTGCTGGTGCACCTGTTGCACAACAAACCCATTTAGGTTGGGTAATCTTCGGACGCTTGCCCGAGTCTACAACCAGAATGCTGTCTACAAACTTTTGTGCGTTTTCACAGACTGAGCTCTCAAATTTAGTTCAGTCCATGTGGAAATTTAATGAGCATGAAGACGTGGAATCTTCTTCCAAGATGACACAAGATGAGCTATTCTGCGAAGAATTCTTTAAGCGAACGGTACAACGGACCTGTTCTGGACGCTACGTCATCAAGTACCCGTTTAAAGACTCCATCGACCAAACAATTTTGGGTGATTCTAAAGAAGATGCCTACAAGCTCTTCCATCACCAACTCTTTCGCCTAGAGAAGGACCCGAAAATGAGGACAATGTACGATGAATTTATGTCCGAATATCAAAATCTCGGACATATGGAACCTGTTCAGGAAGACGTTTCACCTAAGCTAAGGTGCTACATTCCACATCACGGCGTATACAAGGAGTCAAGTTCGACAACTAAATTGAGAATTGTCTTCAACGCATCCAGGCAGTATAAATCAAGTAAAACACTAAATGATTGTCTTCATGTAGGTCCCAAACTTCAAAGTGAATTGTCTGCGATTATCTTGAAATGGCGTACTCATCGAATTGGTTTCATGGCAGACATTGAGAAATGCTATAGACAAATAATGGTGCAACGAGATGATGCTGACATGCACAGAATAATATGGAAAGACGATGAAGGACGTCCAGCTGTCTACAGATTGCTTACCGTCACTTACGGTTTAAACTGCTCTCCGTATGTGACAATCAAAGTTCTTCACACCCTGGCCGACGAAGATGAGGAAGCTGACTTTCCTCAAGCTGCTAAAGTACTACGTGAATCATTCTACATGGATGACTGTCTCCACGGTGCTGACTCAGTTGATGCTGCTCAAGAAATACAATCGGAACTCCAGAACTTACTGCAACGAGGAGGATTCCTGCTCCGAAAGTGGAACTCAAATTCTACCGAGTTTCTGCAAGGAATAAGCACGAATGATAAGTTGACTGAGCAGTGTTGTGATCTTAATTTGGATCGTGAAACCAAGGCCCTTGGGATCTATTGGTCTTGTCAAACTGATTGCATTGGCTACAAAGTGAACGTCACAAAAGTTTCAAAAGCAATCACAAAACGTCAACAGCTGTCCGATGTGGCCAAAATCTATGATCCAACTTGCCTACTGGCTCCAGTAGTGATTACAGGCAAAATTCTTTCACAACAACTTTGGCTGTCTGGTATATCATGGGACCACTTCCAGAACCACATCAAAAGAACTGGGTCCAATTTCGAGAAGAGCTCTCCTCGATTGAGGATATCAGGGTCCCAAGATGGATATTCTCGTCTCTAAATGCCTCAAGCTACCAACTGCATGTTTTTTCGGACGCTTCTACCTCTGCTTATGCTGCTGTCTCTTATCTGCGAGTTATAACATTTCATGGTGAATGTAAAGTGTCAATTCTTATGGCAAAAACTAAGGTGGCACCTTTGTAGAGTTGCGCAAAACAGTTCCAGTACCGGAACGGACATGGAACGATTCTTTTTCTCGTCGGAACCAGTTCCTGGAACCATGTCCGCGGAACTGTTAAGGTTTTTCAAATTATGTTAATGCGTATAGGTACTTATTTTGTTAATTGGTGCTTAGTTCCATGTTTCACTTGCTGGTTTGAGTTCCATATAAATTATGTAAAGTTCTTTTCATTCGTAGGTATGTAGTTTAATTGTAATAAGAATGATCCAAGAAATAATTGAATCACCAATTGGAAGAAGGGAAGAAATCCATCTGATCTAATTGTTGGGAAAACGCAAAAAACTGAATAATTTCTTTGTGTGACTGTTCTAAGATGCTTTTTTAAAATCACCTATATTTCTATTAGAAAAACGGGTTTTTGTTTCTTTCTTCGGCCTAACCAATGGGTCTAGGTATAGAGATGACATTTGCATCAAAATGTCATTTTTGGAAATTTTGGCACTTATTCCCTTCTTCCAATTGGTGATTCAATTATCAAAGCTGAAAAGGTTAATTCTAATAAAATATATACTTACTCCTACTACTTACGAGTATTAGAACAAACTGAAATCATTTCAGTGTGAAAAAAGCAATTTAAGACATGTTTATGATTTAAATTCCTTTTTTGATATTCATGCATTTTCAAGAGTTATGAAAAAAAACAGAACATTACTCTTTTCAATTTGAGTAAAATACAAATTTATTTAATTAGAAAAGCTAAAAACTATAAGCTTCAAAGTTTGTTTTAAAAATGTAGCAGGAAGCTAAGTGTTTGAACTAGATTTTTGTACATCAAAGAAAGACAAACAAAAAACATTCAAGATTTATAGACAAATTCAGTCAGTTGAATGCATGAGTAGGTTTAAGACATAACAAAAATACCTACTTTAAAATTACTAATAATCCAACGTAAACACTTTTCTTTACTTAAATTACTAGTTCCTTACTGAACTATGAACTTTATCAAATCTTAATCAAACTTTCAACAAATAATTAATAATGATTAATGATAAAACACTAACTAAACAAAACAGTAAACAGTCACCAACCAGAAGAAAGAAAATAAAACCCAACGAAACCGAAGAAAGCAATTGCATTGAACAAGAAACATTCTTTTTTCATCTACCACTACCAGACAAACATGCATGATATCTCTCATTCTCTCACCATAATAGAAATGGAACTACAAATGAAAAGAACTGGGAATGTCCGCATCCACATTAATAGTTCATTTCTTTTACGGATATGGAACTAGTTAAAAGACATGGAACTAACAAGCAATCCAACCCAACCGCATCCACATTAATAGTTCATTTCTTTTACGGATATGGAACTAGTTAAAAGACATGGAACTAACAAGCAATCCAACCCAACCGCATCCACATTAATAGTTCATTTCTTTTACGGATATGGAACTAGTTAAAAGACATGGAACTAACAAGCAATCCAAGGAACTATGAGTCCGGTTTCAGTATACTTCGTTCATTTCATACACAGAATGAATGTATGATCGGACATTATTTTGTATGTATCCCACAAACTGTTTCTCTGTACGCGCGAGTTAAAGTTTGTATGTATTGGTTTTCTTTTTTCTCCCGCTTTAAGATCTCCGTCATCGAACAAATTCGTTCTTTTACTTTTGTTTTGTATTTGTGAATTCGGAACTGATTTGTATTATTCGTTCGCACTTTGCGTCTTGAAACATGTTCGCTTTACTTGTCTCTTGAGGTTGGAACTGCGGACATGTTTGATTTTGTTGATCGGAATGAAATGAAATGTATCCGACAGAAGACATAGTTCCTGGAACTATACATGTCCGGAACTACCCAACTCTACACCTTTGAAGAAAATCACCGTTCCATGCTTGGAACTCAATGGAGCACTTCTTGCGTCAAAAGTCGCGTCCAAGGTTCTCGACACCTTAAAGTTGCCATCCATGACAACCTATTGCTGGTCGGACTCGAAGACAGCGTTGAGCTGGATTCGATCAAACCCAGGAAAATATAAGCAATATGTTGTGAACCGAATCACCAAAATCCAAGAGCTGACAACTATTGACTGCTGGAGGTATGTGCCCACTAAAAGCAATCCGGCAGACGTAGCCTCTCGTGGCGTATACCCTTCTCAGCTACAGAATCTTGACTTATGGTGGTCTGGTCCAACATGGCTACAGAAAGATGAAAGCGAATGGCCTGAACAAAAAGGTGTATTCAGTGATGTGCATGAGATAACAGCACTTCTTGCTACTCATGGCCCGTCCAAGCTAACAGAGGATAGGGGAGCACTGGGTCTTCTCTACAAATACTCTGACATCAATACCTTGATTGGAGTAACATGCTGGTGCTATCGTTATGTTGCAATCAAACTAAAGCAACCACATGCTACATCATCCTGGTGCACAGCGTCTGAGCGACAAGTTGCCTTACAGTTTTGGATAAGGTATGTTCAAAGAATACATTTTAATAATGAAATTTCTTATCTCCTTCAAGGTAAACCTGTCAGCTCCAAGAGCAAGCTAATGAAGCTGAATCCAATGATGGATGAAAATGGCATCATACGATTGAATGGTAGATTGAAAAATGCCCTATTGACTGTGTCGGAACGATTTCCCATAATTGTGCCTAAGGAAAGTAAACTTACCTCTTTGCTTATTGATCAAGCTCATAAGGCCACTATGCATGGGGGCAAGCAAACGACAATCAACTTTCTTCGAAGGCGCTATTGGATTATCGATTGTCGTTCCTCAGTACAGAAGTTTATTCGTCGATGCTTGACATGTTGTCGTCATAATTCACAACCTACAACACAAGTTATGGGAATTCTTCCCACACCGCGGTGCACCGCAGCTGCTCCGTTTAAGCATTCCGGACCCTATGCGATTCGTACAACAAAAGGCCGAGGTCATCGTAGTTACAAGGGATGGGTCGCTCTTTTTGTCTGTCTGAGCACTAGAGCTATTCATCTAGAACTCGTGAGCGGCATGACCACCGAGACATTCCTTGCAGCTTTACGACGATTTTTTTCTCAACGAGGGTACAGTCTTAGCATCTATAGCGACTGTGCGACAACTTTTTCTGGCGCCAACGCAGTTCTGAAGGAAGACTTCGCGGCTTACCGAAAGCAATTGGAAGCAGGGGCACGATCCGTGTCTTGCCACCAGGCTCTCCAAACTTTGGAGGTATATGGGAGGCTGGAGTCAAGAGCATGAAACACCATCTGAAGCGGACCATCGGGGAAGCAACGTTAACCTTCGAGGAATTTTACACCGTCCTCAAGCAAATTGAAGCTGTTTTGAATTCGAGGCCAATGTCAGCCATATCAGATGATCCCGCTGATTTCGCTGCCTTGACCCCTGGGCATTTCTTGGTGGGCGGTCCAATCACTGCCACTCCGGAACCGGATTTGCACGACATCAAGACAGGAAGACTTTCACGTTGGAAACAAATCCAGCAGATCCAGCAGGATTTCTGGAAAAGGTGGAGCTGTGAATATTTGCATGATCTACAAGTAAGAAGCAAGTGGCAAAAATCAAAACCCAACATTAAAATAGGCGACCTGGTTCTAGTAGGAGATGAACGCGCACCGCCGACGCAATGGCTATTGGGCCGTGTTTTGCAAACACATAATGGAGAAGATGATCTAGTTCGGGTTGCAACAATTCGTACACAGTCATCTATACTATTATATAAAAGCGAAACCATTTTAAACCTTGATACGCACGATCTCAGAAAGTAGTCAACCGATTTATTTGAAATAAATTTTATTATTTTCTATATTGTTATAAGAGTGTTTATGGCTATAATTTTTTTTCAATAATTATTTGTCAAACTTAAATATTATTAATTTTACATTTTTTGTCCATTTTTTTTCATTAGTTGACTTATACAACCACTCATATCTTAAAACCTATACAATAATCAACAAAGATTAGCATTGCTTCATAAAGTCAATATTGTTGCGCAAATTTTAAGCCCAAAATCACTTCTTAGTTAAACATACAACCTGAGAAATAAATAAAAACAAATTATAAAATTATAAACTTTTTGAATTTATTTTATCCAGGAATTAGATTTCATCACAATCGTGAGGTCGCTGCTTTGTTTCATTTCATTATCATTCCAACAATTTTAATTTTCTTTTCTTCCCGCTCCCGCCTCCCATACACTCTCTCACTCTCTTAATATCTGTTCCATATTCCATTCAATAGTTACGTTTTTTCTCTTACCTACCTAGGCCTACCTATGTACATAGGTATATTCAATTTTTCTGTATTGTATAGTTTATCTAATTAATCGACACACACACACATTTTTTTTGTTTCTCTAATTCTATCGTCACATCGCTGAGCAATGTGGGGGTGGGCTCTTTTTACTTGCGATATAAGTAGGTAATAGGTACTAACTATAGAGCAAGTTCTGCATTTGGAAAAAAAATCGAACTCGAGATTTTGATCAAAGTTGACATTACGATGATAGCGAAGACGAATAAAGTGGGTGCGACGATTCCATCTGTTTGTCTATATGCCTGTATGTCCGTATGTCTGTATGTCTGTACCTCGATCTAGAGCCTAAGCCACTGGAGCTATTTTCTTTAAACTCGGTACTTAAGGGTCTTCGGTGATTCCCTAGAGGAGAAATTGAAATTTTTTTTTTAGCTCTAAAACTAACAGTACCATCCCATACACCCGTAATGCATAATCTTACTTATGTCGAAAATGGCTCTAACGATGTTGATAAAAAAAAATAGGTGTGATGTTATGGACACGGACTACATTTTGGTAAAAAAATGTTTGGGGGAAATGTTATTAACGGTACCTGTCATCAACAGCTCTAACGATTTTAACCAAAAATTTTCAGCAGGAGCCCCCTTAAGTTTAAAATAATATTGTATATAAAAATATTCGGAAAAAAAAACTATTTCTAAAATTTATACTACCTAATACTTAAAATTTGGCATCCCAAATTTTGTTCCAGAAAAATTTTAAGGAAATTTGTCATATGAAAAATTACTTAAATATTAAAAAGATTAATCAGACGGCAATTCCATACATTTGAACATTTTTATCTCATTAAATCTATGTTTTATGTTTATAAAATGTATTTTAAATTCCAAAGTACTTTTACATAAGAGCAAGTTTGTGCGATCCAGTCGTGCATTTTATTTTTTAAGTAACTTGAATACACTCAATAGCATTTTGGGTGACAAAAATGGACATTCAATTGACTACAGTGCCGTGCACATGAACTATTCTATAAAAGCGAAACCATTTTAAAGTTTGGGTTGAAAGATTTCAGAAAGTAGTCAACCCGTTTATTTGAAATAATTTTTATTATTTTCTATATTGTTATATTTATAATATGCACAAACATGAACAAGCTCTTTTTTTTCAAGTGTGAAAGAGAATCTAATTCGATACGGTATGTTATACATATAAACTAAAATTAATATTATTGTAGCAAATATGCTCAGTCCCATTGAGAAATGTTTTAATATGCTAATATTAATATTAAGAAAATATTCGTAGTTACGATTTGCGAAGCAACGCGAGTACGGGTCGGCTAGTCAATAATAAAACGAGCTATTTCAAAGCTGGTCGTGCTTCCAATCGACAACGACTCTGTGGATGAACATGGTGGGCGGCCAGATGTTTCGTCGCAATAACTGGACGAGGTGGGCGGAATGTTAAGAAGTACTCAATTCGAAATAATAAGTGGCCACCTTGCCAATCTAAAAATGTCATGAAAAACGTCAAATGCCAACCAAGAATGAGTTGACATAAATTGAATACTGAAATAAAACGTGGTTTGATGAAGTCGTACTTTTCATTTTTATTTTAGCATAAATTAGATTTCAATTTAGTTTTTCAGCTTTTCTCTTAAGTCAATAATTCGCTTTGCAAAGTATTCAAACAGTAGTCGAGGTGGGAATTTAGAAAATGTACTTTTAAACTCATAAGGCAACCTAAAGCTTGAAATGCTTTTAACATTTTTTCAACGATTTGTTTGATGTTTGTTCCGCACAGACGACATTGCACTATATTGAACTAAGATCTATAAAACAATGACGAGTTAATACCTAATTGTACTGCGCCATAGGGATGGCGGTTTTTTCCAATTCACCAGTTTTCGGTTTTCCGGCTATTTTCCAAACCGATTTAATCTGTTTTTAATCGGACAAAAAGACCGTTTTTTTCAATAACAGGTTTTCGGTTTTTTAAATACGTTAAAAAAAAATTGAAGTCTTAAAATATGTATGTTCATATCAAATAAACTATATGTACATACAAACATGTACATGTACTTACATATACCATATAAGCTTTTTTCAGAAAAAAAAATCATCTAGTGAAAGTGTTGTGTTACTTATGTACATACTATTCTTTTAATTGAAATGAAATAAAATGATTTTCGAAAAAAAAACAGACATATACATTAGAGATGCCGCGAATATTCGGCCACTAATTGGTATTCGGCCTATTCGGCCTATTTTTTTGATATTCGGTATTCGGCCGAATAGTTTACAACATTCGGCCGAATACCGAATATTCGGCCTTAGCGAGGTATCCGTTCGGAGCGGAAAATTGTCAGCAACGCACTTTGTCGGAGGTTCAAATTGCTTTCGAGTTATCCTATCTGAAAGAATAATAATACACAAAAACAAATGCGTTGGCGCAATTTGTTCCGCGAAGAATTTGCGTCGGACGAAATCGGAAAAACAATTGCTTCGCACTTCAACGCGCTTCGCCGGTTGCGTTAAAAAAATGTCGGAGAAAAATTCCAAACAGCTGTTCGGAAAAATACCTCGAAGCAAAAATCCTCCGAATCGTACAAAATCGGAGAATTTTCCGCTCCGAACGGATACCTCGCTAGGGCCGATTAAAGAAGAATAAAAAAAGATTTGATATCTTACAAAAAATGCCTTATTTTCATAAATTTTTTTTATTTTAGTATTTAAAATCTACTAAGGGCAAGTTGTGATGAATAATAACTGCTTTTTAGCGTTCGTTGGTAGCAAATGATTATGTATGTACATACGTCTAAACAATTCCAGCTTCTGAAAATAGTCTCTCACTATATACACTAGTACCGGGAGATGAAAGCTAGATTTTAGCAAATAATGTTTTCAAATACGGATACTGTTTTGTGTCTGCCGTCCGATCTTGGAGAACAGTAATTTTATTTCGTTTTCAATGGCAGTTTTTTCAATGGGCCTTATCAACAATCAAATTAATAGACGAATTTAATATTTGAGTGAAATTGACGATTATGTAAAGAGCTCTATAAAGTTAGCCATACATGTTATGAACTTGATATTTTTGTGATCTCTGAATTATGAACGAACTATTGTAAGGCACCTACAAAATAAAATGTAGCATATATGGTCAGTTATATAGTCCATTAAATAATGCTTCATTTTGATCAAATATTGAAGTCGTCTCTTAATTTCATTTTCATCATTTTCAATATTGTCTGTAGCAAAACATACCCAGAAACTTTTTTGCCTTGTCAAAAGTTGCATAGGAGATAGATACACAACATATCGTTGGCCGAATGTTCGGCTGCCGAATATTCGGTATTCGGCCGACGAGCGTGGCCGAATATTCGGTATTCGGCCGAGTCACTATTCGCGGCATCTCTAATATGTATACATATCTAGTTAACACAAAATCTCAATTTTTAAAACGATTTAAACTTCCTACCACTATACTAAATTACTTATAAGAGAAAAGGTGGAAGTGGTGAATAATGTCGCAGGTAGCACACAACGGCCGGTTTTTTCCCGTTTACGCCACTTTCTACACTAGCAGAGCGCGAGTTACATGTCTAACCCCGGTCATTCACCAGCAACATTTCCCACAACCACAATATTATGTTCAAGTCAATTTAGCAACTTCATGTCATACAGTTCCAATTGTAATATTATATTTCACATTCACTATTAAAGTCAATAGCATTCACGTCACCTAGTTTCAGTTTGCCTTATCATCATAAATACTAAACAAATAATTGTATCAATACAGTTCCAATTGTAATATTATATTTCACATTCCATATTGAAGTCAATAGCATTCACGTCACCTAGTTTTCAGTTTGCCTTATCATCATAAATACTAAATAAATAATTGTATCAAATAGATTTAAGCTTGAGTTTGATTTTGAATAAAAGACACGAAAGGTGTTCGCCAAAAGTTGAATAATTGTTTTTTTTTTATGGAAATTCGCGGCTGACTACTTAACTCGCGCACGTTCAGGTTACAACATTTTTATGTTTGTTAATTTAACTCACCCAGGACGTTCTTTAATAAGAAAGAAATGATAGTTATGGCCTATATACAATTAAAAACAGCAGTCAAAACAAAATTGTACCTGTTATTTATGACTGAGTGAGCCCAAAAAACACCTTTTTATAATAAAATTTTGCGTTTTGTAAAATAACCTGACGTTCTGGAATGTTTTTAGTATTTTTTTAGTTTTCAGAACACCTAAATACATAGAAATTAGTTGAAAAAATCCAGACAGCTTTTTTGATGCAGACTTGTGTAATCCTTGGCCAATATTTCTGTTTCTTCATTTCCTTATGTATAACAATAATTGAAATAGAAAAATATTATAGGTATAATAATTATTACTATAACTATAAGAATAATAATAACAATTTCAAAGCCTCGTTTGCCAGCTCAGGATACTCTCCTCTTCTCTTTATCCAGAAATTGTCAATCGTTTTCAAATTGAATTCCATTCTCAGTATGCCATCTGCAGCTAAATCTATAAGATTTTCTTCCATCTTTACCAATGGTAAATTGGCGAGATTGACTGACATATTCAAAAAAGGATTTAATACCCATCTAATTTAATTTGTCCATCTCCACTGTCAGAATCCAGTTCCAGTAAGTTAATAGTTTCTTCTCTAAGTTATGCAAACTCTGTACCATGAAATGAATATGAGAGCTTAATGATATCGATTCATCTGATGAAATTTCTTTGAGCATCTTTTGGAAGCAGGGAAAATAATCAAAACTGTTTGTTTGTAAAGATTCTGACCATAAAGGAAGTTTTGCGAGGAATCCTCTGATTTTATCTTCTGCAGTTATAATGCTTTCTTCTCTCCCTTGGAGGCTCTTATTCAATATGTTTAACTGGTTGAAAAGCAAGAAATGATAATTTTAAGAGCCAGGTGGGATCAGAAAAATGATCCGAATTTCCAGATTTTGAATGTTGTAAGAACATCAATAATTCGGCTTTCAATTTCAGAACTCTTGTCAATACCTTTCTTTTTGACAGCCATCTGACCTCTGTGTGAAAAATGAGATTTTGATGGAGTGAACCCATTTCATCACATATGATCCTAAACAGCCGACTTTGCAAGGCCTTGCCTTTAATACAACATCATTTAATTCAGAAGTTCAGTCACCGTCTTGCTTTCACAGCGTACACTTGTGTTGACTTTCCTTGTGCAGTGGTTATCTCTGACAGATATTTTTTTTCGTTTATACATCTATCTCCTTCCCTCCACAGGGCTAATTAATTTTGCTTTAAAACCGCGTGTTATAGTTTTTGGTGTGTGGTTAAATTTTCTTTTCAATTAAAATGGCCCCGGGGCCAGGAAGAAAAAAAACCGGGAACATGTTCGAATTGTTGGCAGAGCCCAACATTCAGAACCTCTTGCAAAAAGAATAAAAAGCTCTTCGCTAGCTGAATTCCCATTTGCTCGAAATGTCCCTAATAACTTTAAGAACCCTAAATTTGTTGTAATCTCTCCTAAAATCGCTGAGCAACCTTTATCATCATTAAGCGTATTTATCCTAAATAAAGCCATTGACGCTGTGAGCAAAGAATATGAAAATATTTCTCAACTTAGGGATGGAAGCATCCTGATTCTTACTAAATCACAGTCAATCGCTGATAGATTCCTTAAAATCTCCAATCTTGCGCAGGTTCCCGTAACTGTGAAATTGCATTCCAATCTGAATTCTTCAAAAGGCGTTGTGCATGCACCTTGTCTGATAAATACTCCGGAAGAAGAAATAATAAGGGAATTAAAAACACAAGATGTTATCGAAGTTTATAAATTCCAAAAAAAAATCAGAAAATGGTATGCGTCCTTCGGGACTTATGCTTTTCACGTTCGATCGTTATCAACATCCTGCAACAATTGATATAGCCTGGTATAAAACTAAAGTTCAAGAGTATATACCAAATCCAATGAGATGCAAAAATTGTCAGATTTTGGGACATACGACAAAAAGGTGCAATAATTATACACAATGTGAAGTTTGCAGTCTGCCACCTCATGCAACTACAGAATGCACTCGTATTATGTGCGCGAATTGCTCTGATGCTCACTCCTCTTCTTCTAAAGACTGCCCTAAATATATTCAAAACAAAGAGATCTTAACGATCAAAACCAGAAACAAGTGTAGTATGGGAGACGCCAAACAAATTTATAGACAAATGTACCCCAATCAACCAATCTTAAAACCCCAAACATACGCTTTAAGAGCCCGACAAGCTCTTAATGCTTCGGAGAATTCTCTCCCACCTCCAGAAACAAACAATATTGATACAAATAAAACATAAAATATCCAAAATCAAAATAAATCTTCAAACAATAGTCCAAAAACAACTGCACAGACCAATTCTTCTCCAAAAACAACAAAAGCAACTGAATCCCTACCTCTAGCCACTACGTCATCACAACCAATTATTGCACCGATCAGTCAGATTACCTCAAGCCGCCCACTGCCACCGCACCGCCACCAATAAACAACCAAGAAAATTTACTTAACCAAACAATCAAACCAACCCTTCAAAACAACAAAACACAAAACTCACCCCTTTCAATGATAACATCTAATTTACTACAAAAAGAATCTTATTTTATGTCCTCATCTGATATAGATGATGAATAATAACAACCCAAACATTCCAAACATAAGGTCGTGGACATCTCTGGCGGGAGAGCGAACAGGATCTGCAGACATGCAGCCCGCTTGCCCTCTCTCCGGCCAGAGTTGCCTACGGCCAACAATACTTGACCAACAACAAAATTTGTCAACAACGAATACATTTCATAACATTAATAACAATCCAACAGTCAACGCTAACAAAGAAATCAATTTAAAAATTCTCCAATGGAATATCCAAGGGTATTTCAATAACCTTCCACACTTGGATATTCTTATTCAAAAATATAATCCCGAAATCATCGCTTTACAAGAAACTAAAGTTCTTGTTGAAAAAGCACCATTAAAATATAAAAATTACATTGCTTATTTTAATAATAAGCCACATGAGCGAAATAAAGACGGTACAGCTATTTTCATTAAATCTAGTATACCCCACACATACACAAGCTGCCCAAGTGGTATGTTAACCCAAACGCTGACTATTAACCTATCTCAACCTCTAACGATACAAAATATTTACAGACAATCTGACGAAATCATATCTCAGCAACGATACCATGATCTGGCCGCAAACCAACTAACACAAAGCATTGTGTTAGGTGACTTCAACGCCAATAACATAATGTGGGGATCCCCACATACCAATAGGGCAGGTACAACTGTAGCTGAATGGTTACAACATTCTGACCTAGTTCTCTTAAACGATGGGTCACCAACGCATTTCTCTACAAGAAATACGTTGACTGCAATTGACTTGACAATTGCTTCACCATTAATCGCAAATAATGCAACTTGGAAAACCCACAACTATCTGGAAGGTAGTGACCACTTCCCTATTCTTATTGATACAGGATCACCATACACTTTAAGCAAAAAGTTCCAATCCCGCTTTGTTGAAACAAAAGCTGATTGGCACAAATTTTCAAACAGTGTAAGCCAAATTTCTAGCATAATTCCAGTGTCGGAAAATATTAACAAAGAAGCAGCTACTTCTATTCCATCCTCTCATCCTCCCTGCAATGCAAAGCAGCCTATTTGGTTTAACTTAGAAATAAAAAATCTCACCACCGCTAAAAGAAGCGCTTGGCTCAAGTTAAAAAGTAGTCCTACTAACACTAACATCATTTCATATAGACGTTTAGCTGCCAAAATCAAACGTATAGTTCGTGAAGCAAAAAGAGATGCCTGGGCAAATTTCTTATCAACTATTAATCCATCTATGGACTCGAAAACTCTTTGGAATAAGGTAAAAACTATAAGCGGAAATCACTCACGATGTAGCATCACCTCCATCAGACATGGTTCTATATTAGTAACTGATCAAAGCGAAATTGCAAATCTTTTTGCAAACAAATGGGCTGGGTACAGCTATGACGCAAATTTTCCCGATCACATTCTGCAACAAAAAAATACATTTTCCATAGATTTCCCTTCAACCGCCTCTTATCCAGATATCACTCTCCCCGAATTAATGGAATCACTACGCTCAACCAAAGGCTCAACGCCCGGTTCAGATAAAATAACATTTAAGATGTTAAAAAATGTACCAGTTGATGTTATGTTAAGATTGGTTAAGCTATATAACACTATCTTAAAAAATGGAACATTTCCTCATGACTGGAAAAAAGCTAACTTGATTCCAATACCTAAATCAAACACAGATTCACAGTCAATCGATAGTTTTCGACCGATTTCTCTTCTCTCTGTTCTATCAAAGTTATTTGAAAAAATAATTGCGAATAGACTTAAGTGGGCACTTGAAATCTTCTTCTTCTTCCTTTTCTTCGGCGCTGTTATGATCTCGATGTCGAGGGGATCATAACTCTCCCACGTATCTGCTTCACACTAGTGATCCGCCTGTGGGGTTCGCCGGGTTGACCTCAGAAATCGGCGGCAAGCCTCCCGGTTTTGTATTGTTCCATTTCTGAGGCCAACTGAATGCTGGTGTTTTTGCATTTGTTTGTACCAGGAGTGTTTAGGCCTACCTTTCTTTTTATTCCGAATTGGAACGTTGTATGATATTGCCTTTTTGACGGGGTTCTCAGGATCTCTCCTTTGAACATGGCAATACCAGCTGAGTCGGTCGTGTTCAATTTTTTGGGAAATGGTATTCTTAACATGAAGGCTTCCTCGGATCTTCGTACTTCTAATTCGATCAAGCTTTGTAACTCCTGCTGTCATACGAAGCATCTTCATCTCAGCTGCCGTTAGCTTACTCTCATACTTTTTGTACATTGTCCAACATTGTGAACCGTATGTGAGTGCTGGACGCACAACTGAAGTGTAGAGCTTTCCTTTCAGCTTAGGGGGCATTTTTCGGTCACAGAAGATAGCAGAATTTTCCCGCCACTTCATCCACCCTACGCTTACGCGATGATTGATATCGTCATCACAAGTAGCTTCGTTATTTATCATAGACCCCAGATATTTAAACTTTTCACACTTGGGAAGCACTACTCCATTCAAATAAATGTCTGGAATAGGCCTGTGTGGATCAGAAAATGGGCAGCATAGGTATTCTGTCTTTTTCGCGCTTATGCGGTACCCACTTCCTTCTAGAACATCCACCCATACGTCAAGTGCTAGTTGTAGGGATATCGGGTCTTCACTTATGATGGCTCCATCGTCAGCAAAGAATAACTGATGCACTTTTGGATCCGTCACTTTGCCTTCAAGCAGGTAATCAAGAACTGTAATAAAGAGCAGGGGACTCAAGACACTTCCCTGGTGTACACCTACTGTGATTTCGAATTCTTCGGTGACTCCAGCTGCGCATCTTACTTTAGTAACTGCTCCATCATACATGTCCATAATTATCCGCACATAGGTTTCTGGAACTCCTCGTTGCCTGAGGGCCACCCATATTAGATCCCGTGGTTGCCGATCGAATGCTTTTTCAAAATCAACCAATACGACATGCAAATCCTCCAAAGAATCCCGATGTTTTTCCATAATTATTCTTATACTCTGGATTGCATCCGTGGTTGACTTACCCCCGACAAACCCGCACTGGTCATCAGATAGCCTAATTATTTTTCGCAGTCGGCTACCCAAGACTCGCTCAACGATCTTCATGGTGTGTGACATCAGCTTAATCGAACGGTAATTATCACAGCTTCGAGTATCACCCTTTCCTTTATAAATTGGAAGAAGGTAACTTTCACTCCATTGATTAGGCATGCGATCACCTCGTATAAGTTTGGAGACAAGAATCATGAGCCATCTAAACCCGATGTCTCCCATCTTTTTCCAAAACTCTGAGGGTATTTCGTCTGGGCCAACAGCTTTTCCCTTTTTGGAGTATTTTACCGCCTCACTAACTTCTTCGACTGTGACGTCGGATACTTCGCTTAAGTTAGGTGAAGCTATTGGAAAGTATAGCCTTGGAAATTGTTCGTTTAGAAGTCCGTCACAATACTGTCGCCACCTGTGAAGAATTTCGTTGTCTTCCACAAGTAGTTGGCCTTGAGCATTGTTAATGAACTTTGGCGAACAAATCTCCTGGGCATTTCTTCTTCTTTGAGCGGCTATTTTGAAGATAGTTGCGCCCTTATTCGTGTTTTGCCGTAGCTCTTGAATAGCACCAGCTGTCGGGGTAGAAATTTCATCCAGCTCCCGATACAGGTTTTCTGTATTCTTTGCTTGAATTTGGGCGCACTTCTTCTTCGCTTCTTTCTTGCAGTTTCTATATTCCACTTCGAGGCGTGACTTTTGCTCTGTATCATTAGAGGGGCACTTCGACCAAGCCTTGAAAGCCATTTTCTTTTTACTTATAACTGATTTAGCTTCATCATTCCACCACCATGTTTCTTTGCCTTGTTGGTTGTGTCCTTTTGAAACCCCTAACAGTGTTTTGGCTTTTTCTTTGCAAGTTCTCTGTAGGAGATCCCACATACTTTGTGCTGTACTCTCTTCATTTCGAACTATATCGGTGTTGTTATACAGAACGTTTTGCATATTCGAAATAAAAGCTTCGCCTTTTTCCTTATCCAGATTATACCATTTGATCTTCCCAAAAGTTTTTGTATGTTTGTTGTCGTTCACTGTCTCCATAAAAAATTCTGTCAGTAGGAGACGGTGTTGGTGGGCGATCGCTTCTCCTAGTATCACTTTGCAATCTTTTACCCGGGGTTTCATGAAACTAGATACCAAATGGTAATCAATCTGGGTTTCATTTCCACCACTGCTGTAAGTGACCAGGTGTCGGCTTTGTTTGACGAACATGGTATTTAGTACGATAAGACCGTATGTTTTGCACATGCTCAGGATGTCTTCACCAGGAGGGTTCCTGGTGCCGTATCCGAGGCCTCCATGGCAATCTTCATAGTCTTCGTTTGTCTTCCCGACATGTCCGTTCAAATCTCCGCCCACGAACAAAAACTCTTCCTTTGGGATGTCCTTAAGTAGATTGTGAAAGTCTAGCCAAAATGCATCTTTTTGCACCTGCTCACATACAATTTGGGGAGCATATGCAGTGACAATATTCCACAACTTTCCTTTAATCACCAATTTAAGGGACATCAAACGGTCGCTGGATTTCGAAATGGTCAATACGCTGCCTAATAGATGTTTTGCAAGGATGATTCCGATTCCGTTTTTACCCTTTTCCGTTCCATAGTAGAACATCTTATAGTTTTTTGTCCTCGTATCCAAGAAACGGGCCCTGTTTCCCGTGTTTCGCCATTTTGTTTCTTGAACACATAAGATGTCCACTCGCCTTCTTTTCATCATCTCTTCCAACTCGAAGCTTCGACCTGTCATACTGCCAACGTTCCAACTCGCAACTCTCGGATTTTGTATAATCTGCGGCATTACTTTGCTAGCCCCCGGAATCCGTCTAGCTCTGACCCGAGCATTGCTGCTCGGTCCAGGATCAGTACCATGTGTAACAATGGTAGTGCCTGGCGGGGTAGTGTCATTTTGGACGAGTACTTCCATAATGCTTGAATTCACAAAATCCGTTGTAAGTATCGACGTGTGCATGCTCCAGTTTTGTATTTGATCTCTCTTTTACGGCACCGGTGATCTCCAGTCGTGCCAACCCAGGGACTGGCATGCACACTTTTGGGAAAGTTTATAGGTGTTACGTGTCGCTAGGTTCACTTTGCTGTTTGTGGCCTAGATGTATTTACTCCTTTAGTCGCCTTTTATGACAAGCGGGGAGGCGCTGCAGGAATATTCTAACCCGTCCCTGCACAGGGAATAAGTGGGCACTTGAAATAAAACTCAATAATGGTCAACATGGTTTCAGACCATATAGAGGCACACATACTTTGCTGCATATGCTTGATCAAGCAGTGCACACAGAGTTAGCCTCCCAAAACCATTCAGTTCTCTTGTCCATGGACTTAGAAAAGGCTTTCGAGAAAGTAACTTCCTTAGGGGTAATAAAACAACTCCACGACTGGGGAATCAATTCGAACCTATTAAAGGTAATCCATTCCTTCATGTCTAATAGAATAATTAGAGTTGGAGTCAGTGGCTATTATTCATTTGAACATAAAATTGAAAACGGTGTTCCTCAGGGATCTCCCATCTCAACAATGTTGTATAATGCCTATGTTAACTCGCTCCTGAATAAAATAAAAACTGGTGATCGACGAATAAGATCAATTTTGACTTTTGCTGATAACATATTCATTTTAGGTTCTGGAATCCAAGAAGAAGTCGCTCATGCTCTTAATCATACCATACAAACAGCTCAAGCGTGGTGTCAAAATACTGGTGCTAAATTACCAGTTGCAAAAATGAAAGTTTGGCATATATGCAGCGACTCTCTAAGTGCAATACGAAGTATTAAAAATAATAAAAACAATACACCAATTATTCTGTTCCTACGTTCAATTATGCGGTCCAACTTCCCAAGAATTCATTTAATTTAGTATGGTGCCCAGGCCACGTTGGTATCCCAGGTAATGAGAAGGCAGATTCAGCCGCTCGAGAAGCCATCAAAATGCCTTTGATCTTCACCATTCCCCCATTCGAATCATCTATAGTCAATTCAATTTCAAAATACAAAATGGGGGTGGCCGTGGCGCGATGGTTGTGTGCTCGCCTGTCAACCTCAATATCACAGGTTCGATCCCTGCTGTCGTTTATGTCGTCTTAATTCCATTAAAATCTTATAAAGTTGTCATCAATGGGTTACTGGTTTGCTCATTGCATGTTGTTCAGGCATAACACTAACAACATGTGATTGAGTTAAACTAGTATGCCCAACAAGGATGAAAAACGAATAAAATAATGCGAATTATAAGGGACATAGAAATAAGACACGGCAATTCTCCGCTTTGTTTCAGCCGCCATCCCTGGAGATAAAAAATCTGAGACAACCACCTTCAGTCTCAGAACATCGTGCCACACATCTTTCCTATCATTCTTTCTCTTCCGTAATTTCACGCCCACGCTGTGTTGAAACATTTAAAGGGTAATCATAATCCCTTGAGCGTGAGTAGATTGTAAAAAAAAAAAAAAAAAAAAAAACATATGCGAACAGGCAGAAAGACGTTGGAACAGATCTAACTCTTTTTTAAGACACCACAAGACAGCCTTAGGACAAGTGACCTACAATAAATCTTTGACCCGTCTGCAATCCGTGCAGCTCTGCCGAATAAGACTGGGTCATACACTTTTCAACAAAATACATCTTTTCAAAAACGAGCCTCCTCCGCTTTGCAGTTTCTGTGGAGAAACTCTCACCATAGATCACGTTCTGCAAATATGTTCATTAACAAAGCAACACTTCTCAAATAACATCCCACCTTTACAAAAGCTTCTGGACACAACTACTCATCCGGACAAATCCTTATTATTTCCACTACTCAAAAAGCACAAAATCAATCAAATTTCAATTTAAACCTAACTTTTTCTTTTTCTTAAAATTTATTATTTTTAATATATTTTGAATTAAAATATTGTAACCAAACATGTTTAAACTTATAGTAGTTACACGAATTAATTTGTTAAAAAAGAACAACATTATGTTAAATTTATATATATAAACTATAATAACAGCCATTGGGCTAAGTTCCCCGGCGCAATGTATTCCGGACGATACAAATTAATTTGTATTGTTACCTGTGATTTAAATAAATAAATAAATAAATTCTGAAGTTAACACCTTGGATGCCACAACTTGTCTATGAAGAAAGCAGTGTGTCCATGAAATGTTTGGCATTATTAATTTTAATTTTGCAATGAGCCCACTTTTGTTGCCCGTCAAAGCTTTAGCACCATCGCTACAAATAGCAAAACATTTTGTCCAATCAATCTCGTAGTCGCGAGAGCTTTCTAAAAACATATCGTAAACACTGGCCAGTAGTATTAGCAGGAAGTGCTTTGCAAAATAAAATTTCTTCTTCAATGTTTTCCTCTGCTTCAAAACACCAGTAGATTCATCCAGTTGGAAGGCAAAATGTGGACTCTTCTTTAATTTTTCAATTGATTGTTCTTGAATGTCAACGGCCTTGTCACTTATTCTCCGCTTAATTGTATTGTCGGAAAGTGGTATATTTTTAAGTTTATCTGCCTCCTGTTTGCCCAAAATACTTTCAACTATATCAAGAGCCGCAGGCAAAATAAGATTCTCAGCAATTGTATGAGGTTTCCCGGCTTTAACGACTAGGTACGCTTTCTCATTGGCAATTTTTAAAACAGAAAGAATCTATCAAACAAAACAGTAAATCAAAATTACAATACATACATATGTACATATGTAGCAAAATAGATCAAATATGGAAAAAAATCGTAGGTATTTTTCGCGAATTAAAGCCGGTCAGTACATGTACGAGTACATACATACTTACACCGGATGTGCAAGGCTGCAACGGCCTTTTTAGAAACTTGTCCATGATCACTCGTAAACAACACAACACTTAATTTTTAAATAAGTACTTACTCTCAGTTGAAAAAAATTAAATGACAATTCTGATGTGCACTTAAGAATTCAAAAATGAAAATTACTACAAGGCCTACTACAATTTTTTTTTTTGCAATACGGGAGAAAATTTCATCGCGAATAAGTAAAATCTTGTGTAATTAGACTGGGCTTGAAAGGGGTTCAGTATATGTAGCTTTTTAAATAACTGACACATTATAATGGGGTAATGGGGGGTCGCCAAAATGTTGTTACTAGCAAAGGGGTCGCGTACTCAAAAAGTTTGAAAAACACTGCACTAGATGATTTTGAAGCTTTCTGAAAAAAGCTTATATACATGTACATGTTTGTATAGTTTATTTGATATGAACATACATAAATTTTAAGACTTTTTTTTCATTTCATTTCATTTATTTATAGCAATTCCTTACACATTAAGATACAACATCTTTTAAACTAGTGCAAAGTTCAGTAATAGTATACTATGTATTTATATAAAATTGAATGATAAAAAGTTAAAACAAAAAAAGCTGATAATTAAAAAAAAAGAATAAGAAATTGAAAGATTTTGTTCCGATTTTAAAGCAAAAAGAAAAATAAAAAAGGAAAAAAAATAGTTGCATTTAATAAAGAAGATTTAAAGAACAAAAATAATCAAGTAAGCTAAAAGTAATCATCGAAGAGCCTCAAAATATTGCCTTAGTCTCGTCTTGAACCGAGTGCTACATCCCATCATCCTTCAAATTTTTTTTATTTAAAAAACCGAAAACCTGTTATTGAAAAAAAAACGGTTTTTTGTCCGATTAAAAACAGATTAAATCGGTTTGGAAAATAGCCGAAAAAAACGAAAACTAGTGAATTGGGAAAAACCGTTATCCCTATGGCGCAGTACAATTAGGTATTAACTCGTCATTGTTTTATAGATCTTAGTTCAATATAGTGCAATGTCGTCTGTGCGGAACAAACAACAAACAAATCGTTGAAAAAATGTTAAAAGCATTTCAAGCTTTAGGTTGCCTTATGAGTTTAAAAGTACATTTTCTAAATTCCCACCTCGACTACTTTTCAGATAACTTAGGAGATGTGAGTGAAGAAGCAAGGTGAACGATTTCACCAAGATATTAAGGAGATGGAAAAAAGATACCAGGGAAGATGGAGCGTCTCAATTATGGCAGACTACTGTTGGACGCTTCAGAGAGACATTCCAAATTGTTTTCACAATCGAAAATGTACCAAAAGGAGTCTCACTGGGAAAAAGATATGTGTTTAGTGCTTACTAATAAATGTATTTTAGATAAAAAAATAAGTTTTGTTACGCAATTATAAATTTAAAAAAATATTTTTAGTCTTTTATCTTTTATTTAAAGATGATAAATTGTTAAACATAGATACCCATATTGTCAGAAAACGTGACGTTCTGTGACAAAATGAAAGTCATTTTCGGATTCAGCACACCCAAAATCATAAGAATTACGCAAAAAAATCAAAACAGCTCTCAACTTTTTCTTTTTTTTTTGCAGACTTGTGTAATTAAAGGCAGTGCGGGTTGATTTTTTTTTTAAAACCGGTTTTATTTTTCAGCAATCATCACCCGATTAGACACTTCTATCTACATAATATAATATAAATAAATATAATCAATCTGTGAATAAAAAATTAAATTATAACAAGGTAAGCTGTTTCACTTTGATGTTTTTTTAAACAGCAAACAAAATTAAAAGCACAGAAAAAAATTGCTAGGGGCGGCAAAATTGGCTCTGCCCCGGGCGGCAAAAATCCACGCTGCGCCACTGGGATGAACTGAATGCATGTTTGAAGTCCTCCATTTTGTGGACAAAAATTAAGATACTAAATTTGAACAAGAATATGCGTGTCGAATTGCAAAATGATCAATATGGAGAAATATTTTCAAAACAACTAATTGAAATTGGTAATGGTAAAATCCCTGTAGATGTTATGACAGGCTGCATTACATTTCCTGTCAATTTTTGTCAGTTCACAGACTCAAAAACTAAGTTTATCGAAAGGTGTTCCCAAACGTAGCTCAAAATTACAGAGATCATTGTTGGTTGAGTGAACGAGCTATATAAGCTGCCAAGAACACGAATGTAAATGAAATAAATTTCAAAATCCAAAATGAAATTGCCGGTGAATTAAGGACATACAAATCAGTTGATTGCGCAACTAACCAAGATGATGTCGTCAATTATCCACCATAATTTTTAAACTCACTGGATTTGCCAGGATTACCTCCCAATAATCTTTAATTTAAAGTAGGATCGGTGGTCATAATGTTACAAAATATGAACCAACCGCGACTTAGTAACGGCACACGGTTAGCAGTGAAAAAATTACTGAACAATGTGATCGAAGCAACCATTCTAAACGGAAAATATAAGGGAGAGGATGTGTTGATACCCCGCATCCCAATGGTACCAACTGACGCACCGTTTGAATTTAAACGACTGCAATTTTCAGTGCGGCTTACTTTCGCTATGACCATAAATAAACCACAGGGTCAGTCGTTGTGTTTGCGGCGCCAATCTGGAAAACCCATGCTTCTCTCATGGACAGTTGCTGCCTCGCGTCGGAAAACCCACAGCTTTGTTTGTTTAAGTACCAGGTAATCAAACAAAAAATATCGTGTACGATAAGGCATTACAATGAAAATACCAGATTATTACTACTACTACTACTAAAGTCTAGCAATGTACAAAATAGGACTTATATTTGTAAGTAATCGATGTTTATCATGGAGACATAAATCTATAAATATGAAAAGTGATCACTCTGAAATATGTTTTATTACTGTTGTTTTGGAGAAAAAAGGGCAGAACAACGTCTGCCGGGGCAGCTAGTAGAAAATAATAATAGTATGAAAAGAAATAGTTCAATATTAATTACACAAAATATAAATTGGGAACACTGGAGTAGCTCCTTAATCAGTTTATTTATGTTTATCAGTTTCATCTTGTTGTATGATATGCTGTGATGAATCAAGGTTGGAGGTGTCATATGAGTGTGTTGATGTTGATGCAATTTCATTCAGTTCTTGTAGGCTTCTAATACAAACAGCTGCTCCGTTTTTATTTACTGTAATGTGTTTCGAACACAGATGCCTGGACTTTGATTTACGGAAATCAGAGAGTGCTTTCATTGTACTTCGCTTGTCGCTGGCGCTTAAAAATTTAACTACTATGATTGAGTTTGTTTGTGGCTTTACTCTAAAAATTCCGGAAATTTGTGGTGGTTGAAAATTTATACAGTGACACAACAAAAATAAAAGTGTTCTTAAGTTGTTCATTAGCTGTATACGGTATTCCAATTAGTATAGCATCCGCGGCTAAATTATTGATGTTCATTGTTTGAAATTTTAAAATTAAGCTTTCTAGTTCAGAGTGCAATTTTTTCGTTTCATCGTCAGCTGCAGAAACAAGCGCGCAGTGTTCCATTTTTAAGTTGGCTTTATTTATATTCTCTCGGAGGTCGTCTATTTCTATGCAGCGTTTCTCAAGTTTTGTAAACCTTTCTTCAAGATTAGTGTAGTCGCGAGTTATTTTGTCTATTTTATTGGACACATTTTTTCTATGTCGTCCATTCTGTAATGTGCTATTTTGATACCCCTGTACCCTGTACTTAAATGGTTATAACGCCCATCTCTATGTTCAGTTTCGCAAAGTAATAAAACATAAATTTCTTGCCAAAGAGAACCACCGTATTTTTCTCCCACAATTAGAAAAAAAATCTACCGCAAAACTAACACCCGAATGCATTCTCTCCTTATATACATAAGAACTAAGAATCAAAGGCACAAAAGAAAACGAAAGCTTACGGTTAAATCGCGTGATGTTATAAGTCAAAGCGAGACGTCAAGCCATCTTCGGCAAAATCGAAGTTCAATGCCAGACAGTTGGATAAGAATTCTTGAAGTGTTCGCGTCATTGAATTCACTTTCGTAAAACAGAAAAAAAATAAATATAATTGTTAAAAGTGATCTTAAATGAAATCGCTTTAGAAATTTTATAATTCAATATAAAAAAAACTAGCGGCCCGGTACGTGCTTCGTTCCGTATAAAGTGAAATAATAAAACAATTTGATTGTAACATCAAATTATTCATTTATTCAAACAAAAAAATATTTTATTAATTGCTAGCTATTTTAAAACTTAATCCAAAACATTTGGATAAACAATATTTTTTGTTTTTCCATATCAGTTGGAATCATAGGGATACGCGGTATCAAACAAACTTCTCCTTTTGATTTAGCAGTAGCTTTAATCAAATTTGGCAATAACTTTTTCACTGCCAATCTGGTGCCATTACACAGTTTTGTTGGATTAATATTTCGCAATAATATAATCAAAGAACCAACTTTCAGATTCAAGCAATGCGGTGGTATACCAGCCTGTTCCAATGAAGTTAAAAATTCAATTGGATAATTCATCTTGATTCATAACACTGTCAATTGGCAACTGGCAGTTTCGCTTGAATTTGAAAATTAATGGCATTGATATGAATGTTCTTGGGCGCTAAAATGGCGCGTTTTTTCAACCAATCATAATTTCTGTAATTCTGAAGACTATTCGGAAAAACACATTCAATCAATTCATCTATCGATTGCGCAATTGTACAAAAATTGTTTGGTGCAGCGATCAATCCGTTGGTACTGTCGATTTATATTTTGCCATCATCAATTTCTAACAATTGTTTTGAAAATTCATCTGCAGCTAGATCATTTTGTAGGTGAATACGCATATTAATATTCAGTGTCAATTTTTGTACATACATATCTCCAAAGAACTGATGACTTTAAACAGGCATTTATTCCATCAGCAGGAGTTGATCGAGGAATGACAGGCAATATTTGACGAAAATCCAATGACAGTATTATCACAGCACCACCAAAAAGTTGTTGATTACCACGTAAATCTTGCATT
This sequence comes from Chrysotoxum bicinctum, assembly GCA_911387755.1. Classification (NCBI taxonomy): domain Eukaryota; kingdom Metazoa; phylum Arthropoda; class Insecta; order Diptera; family Syrphidae; genus Chrysotoxum; species Chrysotoxum bicinctum. The sequence continues at coordinate 137,340,015 of OU426989.1, read as the reverse complement.
GTTCGATTAAATGCTTCTAGTGATGTTTTATTCGCCATTGTACACTCATCCCATAAAATAATTGACGTTAATCGCAGAACTTTTGCCATAGTAGAATTTCTCGAAATATTGCAAGTTGTAGTTTCAATTTTAATGTAGAGTGTGCAAAAATTGATTATCAGCGTCGGGGTATGGCAATAACGAACCAGCTTGATGATAAATCTGGCCCTGAATCTGTAACATGTATACAATTTTAGGTAGATGTTGGATCAGAATTTTTAAAACTATCGAATACTTTATGATTCGGATTGATATAAACATGGGACAGTCCTGTTGAAATATTTACCTTAAACGTCGGCATAAAATTATCTCTAATAATTTTAGTAGCACCAAAAGAAGTCATTTGAAATGCCGAATTGTATAGTTCAATATGACTCAAAAAGTGATTCAAAGTTTGAGACGTCCCAAAAATAAGTGAATACAATGGTTCGGGTGGAGTTTCTAATGCTGGCTCTCACTTTGCGATTAGCACAACACATGCCGGGCAGGGTTCGAACCTAAATCTACTCCTACGCTCCGATTTTTCGAGATTATCTCCACTTTTTCCACACAGACAAATTGTCTTATTTATATACAAATATGACATTGTTGAAAAAAACCATTAAACCTTTGTTAAAAATTCTTTCTGAATTTGTAATTTGTTTATTTTTACAAAACAATTTTTGAAAATAATACTAAGTTTTCCAATGAAACCTGTGATTTATTTTTCTTTTTTGCTAATAATATTTTTTTATGTTCATACATACATATGTATGTTTCAATTTTCCTGAAAAGTAAGGATTTTCTTTTTGTTTCAAATCTACTCCGAAAATCTTGCATTTGCTCGACTTTTTTTTCAAATTTGCTCCGACATTTCATGATTCAGGTTCGAACCCTGATGCCGGGGTTTCACCTGGAAAGTTAGCCGCATCACAATGTGGACATATTGCGTCCATCATTCCAATGTATCCGTACATACTATAATTAATTTGACTGTTGTAATTAAAAGCAGCATGCATCATTTCAGCCAAAGGAGCACGACGTATTCGTGATCGCCGCGCCGTGCAAAATTCAGTACAGGTACAGGGTCAACAGATCTATTTCGTGCATTACGTTCACGCTGCGATGCAATAGCTTGTGCGCGTTCATTTGCAGTCTGTGATCGTCTTAGTAATGCCACATCATTTGCATTACGCGTTCGCCGACCTATATTTGCTCGCCCGGCTTGTGGCATTATTCCTTCCTATAAAAACGAATAAATCAAATTAAAAACAAATTGCTACATTAATAGTGGTGTATCAATATCGCTAAAAAACTGAGAAAAGTACACGCACACATATATGTACATAGTACATTAATTTGAACAATTAAATTTGACAGCACAATCCATATATGAAAAAAGTTTCAATTTGACAGCAAAATCTCCACTAACAAAATGATCCGACATTTATTGAATTCATTTGTTACAAAAAAATGTGATAAATGAAGAACCGCTCGACCGATTTTGTGCAAACTTCACATAAACCATCTAATAAATAGTCCGAACAAAGCCTAAACATTTGGTTCGGATAGGTGAGCCCGTTCTTGAGTTATAAAATTACAACGAAAAGTGGCATTGATTTTTATATATGTACTAGCTTAAATACACCCGCTTCGCCGGGTGCTATAAAATAACTGATTCAATACAACATACAAAAAAATTTTATTTGTATTGTGTTCAATTTTTAATACATTTTATTCTAGTGCTTTTTGATATACTATATTTTTCGTTTTTCCATCTGTTAAAATTATTAAGGCAGATGGCTTGCCTGCACGTGAAGATGCAACATAAAGTTGCCCATGCGCAAATACTGGAACCTCTAAGTTAATACCGCATATTCCCAAAGACTGGCATTACGCCTTATTAATCGTAACGGCAATAGCAAGTCGTATAGAAAACTGCAGACGTTTGAAATCGAATGAATGATAAGTTGGAATCATTGGAATTCTCGGAATTAAGACAACTTCACCTTTGTATTTCCTTTTTAAAATTGTTGCTTCGATCACATTGTTAAACCACCTTTTTACTGCAAGTCTTGTACTCATATCATTGCAAAGCCGAGATTGATTAATATTGCGTAGCATTATTATAGGCGCGCCAACTTTTAATGGTAGATAATGTGGTGGCAAACCAGGCAAATCAAGAGAATTTAAAAATTCAGTGGGATAATTCACAACATCATCTTGATTCATAACTGTGTAGATGGACTTGTATGCAAAAAATTAAGTTGGTATTTTAGTCAGAATGTCTGCATTGATATCATTTACGTCTTTATTTTTTCCAGCCAACCAATTATGATTATAGAGTTGTTGTGCTATATTTGGAAATACACTATTAATCAATTCTTGTTTTGATTGAGTCATTCTCATTCGACAGAAATTGGTTGGTAGTGTTACTAAGCCAGTTGAATTATCAACATGTAATTTTCCATCTCCAATATCCAATAACTGTTTAGAAAATTCGGCTGCCGTTTGATCATTCTCTAATTCAACGCTTTAGTTAGGGTTAGTTTTTTTACATGCCTCCACAAATACGATGATTTCAAACACGCTTTCAATTCATCAGCAGCTGTAGATCGAGGAATAACAGACAATGTTTGGCGAAAACCACCTGCTAACAATATCAAGGCACCACCAAAAATCCGTTTATTCCCACGTAAATCTTGCAACGTTGCGTTCTATCTAACGCTTCCAAAGAATTTTTGGTAGCCATCGTACATTCATCCCAAATAATTATACTACATTTCTGCAAAACTTTTGCCATGCCTGAATTCTTAGAAATTTTACATGTAGGTGTTTCAGTAGCATGCATGTTCAATGGCAATTTAAGTGCAGTTCGACCGCCTTCCAATAAAGTGGCTGCAATTCCAGAAGAAGCGAGTGCCAATCCAATTTGGGATACTGATCGTATGGTCGGTAGAAGTAATGAAACCAAAAATGATTTTCCGGTTCCACCAGGTGCATCTATAAAAATTATTGCACCTCTTTCATTACGAACAGCATGCAAGATTGTATCATATACACGCTTCTGCTTAATATTTAATTTTGGAACATTTGACCGCACAAATGCCTCCAATTCAACACAATCATAACATAATTCATACCGCATTTCCATGTTGAATAAATCTTGCGCCGAACGATTAGGTGCTATCATTCCCAACTGAGATAAAGCTTTATTTGCAATAATTGACATACAAATATCTTCAATCAAAATAAGAGCTTCGTTGTGGATTTCCGGATTAATTAGCAAATTTGGATTTGAATTAATGGTACTTAATCTACGTAAAATATCATCTGACAATTCATCTTGATGGTTGTGCCATAATTCAAGCGAGTTTCAAGGTGAAAATGTTGAAATTATTATTGCGAGAGCCAATGATCGATTTGATGATGGATCCTTTAAAAGAGAAGCACTGACATTTTAATATGGTTCATTTGACAAATCTGCAAAAATGAAATACATCGAATTCAAAGAATAATGTAATCGATCGAATCATTTAAGCCAAACATTAATTGTACAATCGAAATAGAACTTGTGTATTTGATTTTGTTAAATGACGAAGCAGTAGCATTCTTCTCTTTCTCATTTTTTTTTAAGTCATTATTTTCCAGACATAAGTTAATCAGATATTCAAACTTAAATCCAAATTATCTTCATCCCAATCTATACATTGAAAAACTCCCGTCAAATTTTTTTAAATCACTGGCATATAAAATATATATACCAAGCACAGCGGTGTCACTTTTTTTATTTGCGAAGATATTTTGATTGATGTCCTAGAAGCAGTTTCAAGGCCAACAATTTTAAAAATTTCACTTATGGGCATTTCTTCACGATCATCATCAACTTTCTTAAATTGACCTTTAGATGTAGATGGTTTATCCGTTGAAGGCAGTACACTACCACCATCCTTTGATTCAATATTTTTTTTCAAAGCATCCCTCTCTTTAACTAACTTTACAACAATTTCTTTAATATGGTCTTCCATCCTTTTTTCGATTGTTTCAAGTATTTTTCTTGTTCTATGTGATGCTTCTCGAACTGTTCCTTTTGGTCCTTTTTCTTTTTTAAGCTGTTCTTTTTTGCACTGCCATTGCTTGATAACTCCATCTGATTCTTCCTTATAATAACTTTTTTTGCCTTCCATTCTTCGCTATACTAAATCAAATACATATTAAATTATTGGATATATCTACACACCTTAAAAAATAAATGCAATAAACTACTCAAGAAAAATTCACAATCCACGATTTTTAAAAATAATTTAGAAAACCATTTTACTTACCTTAAACAAATCTAATTAAGCTGAAAATTGAAACTTAAAAAAACTTAACGAAAAAAACAATTGCTGCTAGAACGTTGCACCAATTAAAAAGAAAGTTTTTTCCGAGCCTCACTTTCACGAAAGAAAAACAAATTACAAACAGACATATGCCTTAAAAAAAATTATAATTAAATAATTTTTTCCACAGTCAAAGTGCCGAAAAATCAATTCGAAAGTCTTATATATTTAATTTATTTTATAGTGTGGGTTGTGTTGGTGTATTTTGATAGAGTTTCGCTCATTTTAGATAGTTGTACGAAATCGAAAGGTATTTAGATTACGTCTGCTAATAACTTCGTTTATAATTATCTAATCTTCACGATTGAGGTATTATTTTAAATGTTAAATGTAGCTCGGATTACAAAACTTCGGCTGGACCAATTTTCAAAAAGTTTGTTTCTAAACCATCTCCAAATAGTCCCCTTTCATTTAAAAAAAAAAATTATAAAAATCCATCCAGCCGTATTCTAGTTATAAGGTCACACACAAAAGTTAAACTCGTTTTTATATATATAGATATAGATATAGATATAGATAAGCTATCATTTGATTTTCTAAGACGTTTTATTCTCATTTAAATTTATCCGAGAAAATAAATTCAAAGAGCCCTCATAATTAAAAAGGCAAAACAATCGTATTACGAGAATCAAACCCTCGACTATTCCGTTATCAATCATTTTTATGAGAGATAAATTGATTTATTCAACTGTTTACATTTACCTACGAACAAATCAAAAATAAAAAAAAAGCGGTATGTATTTTGTAATAGTTAACGCGAATCCCAATTGAATTTTTTCTAAGACGAAAAAAAAAATGTTGTTTTAGGAGACTTTTTACTCCGCTCCTAAGGCCTGCTTCTCGGTTGCGCTAGGAAACCACGCAATTCATTTATCCTCTAATACCTGCGCCTAGATTGCAATAGGAACCAAAACTGTACCTCGATTGCGACAAGGAAGATTCCAGAGAAAAAAGTCACCAGGGATTAAAGCAAAAAGCTATAATACACCTGTCATCTATAAAGAAAAAAAAAAACAATTATCTATCCATCTATACTGGATTTTCATCAAGAAAAATGCAGATGAGGATATCGTACACAGGCAAATTTGTTTTGATAACGATCTAAAAACTTTCATTTTTTAATTACCAACAATATTCTTAATATTTTGTCTACAATCATTTTGATCTAAATTTCCAAATTCTAATATTTTAAGTTTCCATAATTATTAAATTTCCAAATTCTATTAAATTCATAGTTTCCATAGTTATTTTTTTGTGTGTAAAAACGAAAAGAAGGGCCGCGTTAATTAAATATCTACGGATTTGAACAAATATATTAATATATATGTATATATAAAGTATAAATTATATCTTCCAAGCAATTTTCGAAAAGAATTTTGTGTAATAATTTTGTAAGGCGGCGATTTTTGTGTATAATAGGCCTATTAGATGAAAAGTCGTAGGATTTGCGCCAAAAATAACTCTAGGTAGTCCAGTGGCGTAGCGTACCATCTCGGCGCCCGGGGCGGGAGACCCATTTTGCCGCCCCCATTCAATACTAAATTAAAATTAAATTTCGAGATCTTACGAGCCTTACGAATGAGGCTCGTGAGACAAAGCTGCATCTGCGGATTCATCTCCATGCATGCGTTTTTTTCCTGCGAAATGTACTCGTTTTGAGATCGATTCCGAGTTTTTTCCAAAAAGTCTTAGAAAAGTCGATTGCGGCTTGGACGAAACGGTCTCTGCTCTCCACCAGGAGAGCTTTTAAAACGCAGAGTTTCTGAGCACACTTATCCACTCTCAGTCCACATTGCTGCAGGTAAATCTGTGCGTCATCTTCTTCAGGTAGCTCTGCAGCTCAAAAGCCAAGAAAAGTGAGGAAGTTGAATGACTGCATGACTGTCAGAAGAAGACTGGCTACCGATCCGTCAATTCTTCCAGTACCTCAAGAACTTCCACAAACTTATTTTTAAGCGTCTTTACAGCTTCACGAGGTTCACTTTTTCTGCAGGCTTGAGATACTTCTGGTGAGTCGACTTCGTCTTGACCCTGCTCTGTGGTGGGACCAGAACGACTTCCAACTTCGACGGCAGGCACGTCTTCTTCTTCTGCCCGTAAAATAAGTTATGCATTCCCATGAATATTGGCCGGAGGACAATTCTAGGCCACTCACGATTGCAGATGGAGGAATCTTACTTACATTGGAATCACTTCCGCTGCTGCTGGATGCCGCCGAAGACGTTAACGTAGCTTTTGAACCAGAACTAGAACTGAAATATTTCGCGTCTTCGCGTCTGCTTCTTTCTTAGCCTTTTTCTTGTGGTATTCCGCGCCGCTTCCTTTAACTCTTTTCATTTTCAAAAACTAGTTCAAAGGTTGAGTGAAGTACTAAGTGCTTACACTCAGAAAAAAAATAGTTATTTTTGTAACTATTGCAATAGTCATTTGATAATTTTCCATGAAATTTATGAAATGACTATTTTTCATCAGAAATAATTCAAAAATCGTTAAAAAATATTCAAGCATAGTTAGAATTAAGCTATGAAATAGTTAAAAATATGAATGACTATACAAAAAAGTAATGTACGAGCCCAAACGCAAAATAGTTGGACTGCCTATGATAAAAAACAAAAATCGCCATTGTAGACCTTGCAGTATGACAAGAAGCTCCATGCTGTTGAAAAATATAGTCTCCATCACTAGTTTGAAGTCGTGGTATTGATGGAAGAAGCTCATTTTCCAGAATATCCTGTACTTGGCAGCATTGACAATTCCATTTACAAAATGTAAATTGTACAAACCCCGCCCCGACATGCATCCCCATATCATTAGAGATGCTGGAAACTTGACCGTTTTTTTAAGGCAATCTTTGTGAAAAACCTCTTGAATTTCTAATGACTCGTTTTCGTTCGTCGCCCACGCTAACTTCAAACCTGGACTCATCACTCCAAATAACGGACCGCCATTGACTTAAAGTCCAGTTTTTACGTTGTTTGGCCCACTCTAGCCGCTTTTTCTTTTGTTTAGGTGTTAAAAGTGGTTTTTCTTTGGCCTATGTTTTTAACGAATTAAAATTGCTCTAATTTAAATAAATCTAAAACAAACCTTATAAAATTTGTATCCAATTTTTTTCATAGTCCGTTTGCAAGTGTCGACTGAAACACTTTTTTTTTATTCTTTCCCTCCATTGAACAGTTATTGCAGCGGCCGTTTGACGTCGATTTTCTTTTATTATTTTTTTTTAAACTCGGCAATCTTGAGGTTTTGCAATTGGTGGGCGTCCCGTTTTTAAACCGATCTCCACATTTCCACTATTTTTGAACTTTGAGATAATGTTTCGAATTGATGAGCGCGGTAAATTGAATTGTTTTGCGATTTTATAGCTCAATAATCCCGTTTCGAAGGCTTTATTTATGGTTTCCCTAAGGTCTCTTGATAATGCAACGCCACGCACCATGGTTGACATTAAACTGTTGCTGGCTTGCATAAAACAGGAGATCAATAAACAACAAAACAAGTGCATGTCATTTTTTTAATAACGGTTAACTGAAAATCTATTTAAATCTTCATAGGCCAACTATTTTGCATTCCAGAGAGAGTAGTCCAACTATTATGCACTATCTTTGTTTGAGAGAATGCAAACTGGAGCCATATGTGCTTTCTCGAATTTAGTTCTGTTTGGTCTAATTTACTTATTAAATGTAATTTATTACATCGACAAAAAAAAATAAAAAACAACTGCTTAGGGACCAGAAAATATAGGCACATAAAAAATGTTAATTTGTTAATTGATGAGTAGGCCAACTATTTTGCGTTTGGGTCGTATTACTATTTTGAATAGTTATGCTTTGCTTGTAATAAACCACCATGGAGAATTCTGACTACTTAATAGTAAGTTTTAACTTTCCAATAGTCAAAATAAGAAAATCTTGATTTTAAACAGAATAATACCTACTTAAAATAGTTCAATATGACTCTGACATAGTAGATAAATAAGTACTCAATTCTTTAACATTTGATAACATTTAATAACATTTTAATAGTCAAGAGATGTCTTTAAATAGTTGAACACGACTAGGGTGTAGTAGATATTATTATGTAATTTCAAAAAAAATATATGGTAACCCTTTGTCTGATAAAAGTTATAAATAAAATAATTTAAATATGCATCATTTTGAAGGCGCTTTGTTTTTTTCGACGTAAAATATTAGAATTAGTAGATAAAATTTCAACCGCACTTATATTTCGGTTCCCATATGTGCAAAATAATAAAAAAAAATACATCGCTATTATATTATGATAATTTATCGACTTACAAAATAAATACTTCCACAGCCATGAAGTTGTTGACTTAGCACATATCGTTTACAAATACTCTGTTCTCTTTTTACCTACCTTTGGAGGTACTCGTAACAACAATGTGCGTATAATAGTCAAGTTGAACTATATGTATAGTTATAGATAACTATTCGATATAATCAAAATAAACTATGTGCATAGTCAAGTTTCATTGGGATTATAGTTATTACCAAAATAACTATTTGTAAAAGTCGAATGTAATTTCTTTATAGTTAATATTAACTAGAAAAAAAGTAAAAAAGTTAAAACAAATAGAAATAGTCATAAATAACTATTTTGTAACTATTTTGTAACTATTTTGCATAGCTGTCGCTATTTGGACTATGGAAATAGTCAAAAAATAGTCAATAATGACTATTTATTTCTCTGAGTGTAGTTTTAGAAGATTCAACAGTATTTAAACTATAAACAACACAATCGAAATAACTTTCTCTGATGCGGGAGGGAGCAAAAACATTGAGCTGGCTGAGACTAGAATAACGTTTCCGTCGAATCCTAGTTATCTTATCATATCTCGCATATGCATATCATATGTTTCGGAACACTCCCTTTCAGTTTCGCGAGAGTTTCGGAACGTTTTGTTTTAGTTTCGCGATCAGCGCGACAATACGGAATGCACTCTTACGGCCCCACTCACCGTCTACGAATTCACGAAAGCGGTCAACGACGAACCACAGATAGGGTGGCAAATTTCAAATTTACATCATTGTTGTTTGTTGACTTGTCAAACGATCTGTCATGAAACATATGATTTCTACTCTACCCGCATCACCGGCGACATTTTGCCGCCCCCCTAGGCCTGCCGCCCGGGGCGGACCGCCCCCCCCCGCCCCCCCTACGCTACGCCGCTGAGGTAGTCATTACTTGTATGCTTTGGAGACGATACATATACGCCGTATTTTCAACTTCCGAAAGGTTTATAATTTTTTTCATTATATCTTTTTAAAAACTATTTTTTTGCATTCTTCTCGTTTTTGTTTCTTAAAATTTTGTTTGTTTCTATAATGATAAAACTCTTTTAATTCAAAATTCAAAAATGAAATCTAACTTAAATTTTGAAATTATAAATTAAATTAAAAATATGGAATAAAATTTTGTAAAGTAGGGTATACACCGTAAAAAAAAACTTCAAGTTTATTTATTTGGGCCATTCAATGAATTTTCCGAATGTGCATGGTTGGGAGGGAAATATAAGGCCTAAACAATACCTCGGTCTCAGACTCATTCAAATAGATCCACATCATCCTTTTGTACCCTTTTCCTACGTTTTTTTAGCGAGCACATATTTTTTGTATAGTTTGGCGAAACAGAGTAAAGACCCAACCGGACTGAAGCCGCCGTAGGTTAAAAGTGCTCGTGAGACTCTGATTTTGGGAAAATTCTATCTCATCCCAGACCCAAACATAACAAAATGGCGCCCAATGTCGTGGGGCTTCTTCCTAAAAGAATTTCCACATATACATATATATCTTGAATTAAAATTCTTTTGAATTACAAATTTTAGTTTGAGTTCTCGAACAAAATTTGTCGAACGTTAAATAATTTAAGATGTTTTTTAGCTTTTGGAATTTCGATCATTGGTTATCGATGGTCTTACCTAAACTTTTTTTTATAAATTAAATTCATTAAATTTCAAAATTCTTATCTAGCGTAACAATTCTATATGGCATCTGGAGTTACGAATATGTACGTAAATAATTCTACATAACCGTCCGATTAATCATATTGATTATTGTATACTTCGATAAAAGAAATACCGTGCAAATTAAGCATTTTTAAAATTCAGTGTGGTTTTTAAGATAAGGAACTACAATCCTTAAGAGTTTGTTTTTTGATTGTCCTTGTATTAAAATCCATCACTATACTATCTGATAAACTTTTAACGTTTATAGTTTTTTTTTTCATTAATTTAAAGGATTTTTTTTTGTCTGAGTCAATTTATTACAATTTGAAACTTATTTTTGATGTATACCCGAAACTTACTTTTCATGATATCTAACCTAAAACATAAAAATTAAATATGTCTGTGACACGTACCCCTGAAAATATTTCTGAAAATCTTACGCAACTTAATCCTTGTACAATATGCAACGAAGCATTCCTTGATAAAGAAAATATTGTTAAGACAGTATGCAATCATATTTTTCATAGACTATGTATCATCGAAACAATTAAACATTCCTCGACTTGTCCAGAATGTATATCTAAGCTTACCCTGAAAGATATTTCGAGATTAGGAAAACAAAATATTTCATCGTCTAAAATAGGAACTTTGCCTAAAAACATAATCCATAATACTCGTTATCAGAAAAGACTTGATTTACAACTACCCTTGATTGAACAAAACCCTATAGATTGGTCTTTAAATCCATCTTCAATTATAGCTATGCCTTCCGTTCAGAATGTTGAAGATTCTTTGCGAAGATCTATAACAACTCAGCAGGCTTTTAATCAATCTGAAATTTTCTTGAAAAACTCATTTGGATCAAGTAGACCAAATTTAAACGGCGCTTGCTCTCAAAATATTCCTTCGAGAACAGCTCAGGAATCTTCACAATTACAAGATTTTTCAAATCAAATTGAAAGTTTGATCGAACATAAATTTGAACAAAAATTAAACTCTATGATGAATCGTCTAGAAGCAATGGTCTTAAACCAAAATAAGAATTTTGAACAAAACAACCGTGTTTTTGAAAACGTTCCAGTTAGACAAGAAACTAATCCGATCCCCAACAGCAGCAGTCAATTTCCGAGAGATTCTCAACCACCACCACAGAGTTTAAATTACAATAGTAACAACTCATTCCAAGGTCATTCAAACAATTTCGTGCCTAGAATTGAGATAAATCGTGTAGCAAATATACTCGTACTCCAAAGCTGGAATTTGCGTTTTGATGGAATTAAATCCGATATTTCCGCTGATCAATTTATTTACCAGGTTACTGCTCTTGCTAAAGATTGCCTGAATGGTAATTTTAATCTTCTTTGTGACAATCTTTACATACTTTTTACCGATCGTGCCAGAGAATGCTACTGGAGGTATAGAAGAGGTGTAGATCGCATCCACTGGGAACCTTTCTGCTTTGTTTTTTGTCAACAATTTCAGGATTATAAAACTGATACCGATATTAAAGAACTTATTTGGAAACGAAACCAAAAAGAAAAAGAACCCTTTGAAGACTATTATAATGACGTTATGAAATTGTGCGACAAGCTCAGATAGCCTTTAATGGACCATGAACTTGTTGACATATTGCACCGAAATCTCCGTCCAGAAATTAGACAACAAACTTTTTATATGGCATTTGCTTCAGTAGCACAGCTTCATTTTCATTTCATTTTCATTTCATTTATTTCATATTAAACTATTTTACATTGTACTTCGAGATTAATCTCATGAATAGTATCAAATTAAGATAACAATAAGTTATGTGCACGAGTAAATGATGTAGACGTTCGTATAAATTTTAACATAAATATGTTCTAGAATTATAAATAAATAATAGATAATTATTATAAGTTAATAATGATAATAATAGTAATATTAAAAAGAACAAACGTTGCAAAATATAATAATTTAGTTTCAGATATTAGATATTCAGATATTCGAAATTCATTCCGACATGTGTTTGAGTAGCTCCTTTCGAAATCCCCCCGACGAGATGGTTCTTTGCAATTGAGATGGAAGATTATTCCACAAACGAATTGCATTGACAAAATATGATCGTTCTTCAAAATTATGTGTAAATCGTGGTAAAACTAACTTAAGGCCTCTAGGTGATTGAAGGAAACTAAGATATTCATTCAAGTACTCAGGACATTTATTATGAATTATATTATGCAGTTTCAGAACTGATCTAAACTTGTAAAAGTCATCCAACCCCATTCCCAATAGCGAAGTTTTATACCGCGAAACGCTTATATACCTTAGCAAACTGTGGATATACCGCAAACAGTCATTGAATGCAACATTTATTTTACGCTTGCATTCAGAATCTAAACAAGAGTATATAATACAATTGTAAGAGAAGATGGGCAAGAGCAATGATTTTACCAGACGCATCTTCATGTTAGGACTCAATAAACTTGAAGACATTCTAAGACTCCTTAGTCCACCGTAAATTCTTCTAATGGAATCCGACGTAGCGTCACAACAACTCATTTTACTGTTTATTATAAAGCCGAGATATTTAACTCGATCAACATAAGGTAAGATAAAGCCATTCAAATTAAGAGAGGGGACATCACATACTAATATTTCGCTTCTTGCACACACCATTCCAAATGATTTCAACGGGTTTAATCTTATTTTATTTAACTCAGACCACACCTGAATATGTAAAAGATCTTCATTTACTCGGGCTACGCAGTCTTCTAACAATCCAGGTTTCCTAGACAGATAAATTGTTACGTCATCTGCATAAATATGAACATTACAATTTACAATAAAATCAGGAAGATAATTTATGTAGGCACAGAAAAGAAGAGGACCTAAAACCGATCCTTGTGGGACACCTGTGTTAACAAGAAACGGGCTAGAACCCCCGATTTCAGTTTCGACACGTACTAAACGATTTCTTAAATAATAAGAGATTAGTTGAAGGGCTGAGCGTGAAAATTGAAACTTATTTTTGAGTTTCCACATAAGAATCGAGTGATCAATGCAATCAAAGCCTTTTGCAAAATCAAGCATCACCATTACACTGATTTCATCACGATTCATTGCTCTTCTTAAGTCAGAAGTTACTTTTAATACGGCTGATTCACAACTATGCTTCTTTCTAAAACCTGATTGCCATACTGATAGGCTATTTCTTCTGTCCAAATTGTCTTGTATCTGTTCAGCCAATATTTTTTCTAACGTCTTCGACAGAAATGATAAAAAACTAATGGGTCTGAATTCCGAAGGGCTTTTTGGGTAAGGGTTTTTTGGGATTGGAACAACTTTGGCATTTTTCCATTGCTCAGGAAATTGGCAACTTTAGATACAGTAATTGAATATATGCACCAGGAAAGGGAGGAGAACTGGAAGGATTTATAAATTTCGGTGACATATCATCGGGTCCCACTGCGTTTGACTTGACCGAGCGAACTGCTATCTCAACTTCCAAATCACTTACACACCTAAATTCAAAAGAGTCATCAGAGGAGAACTCACCAAATTCAAACGATACCGCCTCAGAAGAGTCTGGGGAAAGAACCAGGCTCATTTCAGTAGGACTATAAGAGCATTTGGGTTTTTCATTATCAATAACGCCGTAACTTTTCAAATTTTTCCATAGGACCTTTGAGTTTAATTTAGGGTCAAGACGTTTCATAAAATATTAGCGCTTGACATTGCGTATGAGTGAGGTTACGTTGTTACGAGCAAAGGTATATTGACATCGATTATACTCCGTCCGATTTCTTTTGTATTTTTTGAAGAAGTGCTCTCTTTCCTGAATAAGCCTTTTAATTTGAGGAGTAAACCATGGACAGCTATGAAGCTTTAAGACTTTTGTTACCACAGGGACATATGTGTCATAGAGCTCAGCAATTATATGCGTTAATAGAGAAACTTTCGAATCAATATCTGGGGCGTTATATATGTCAATGAGACCAGATCTATTTATGCTTTGATATAAGTTCAATAAATCAGTTTGGTTGATCGATCTAAATCTTAACGTTTTAACAGAGTTGCTTCTTACATTAAAATTGAATGAACAGAAAAAAAGATCATGTATAACATCTGATGTGAGTCTTAGCTGATCGTTCCCTAAAACATCCTCTACTGAATTAGTTAAAAACATATCAATTAAAGACGGATTATTTACAGACTGAAAGCAGGTTGGCCACCGTTGGTTTATAACTACGAGCCCGATTTTATTACACGTATATTGAAACAAATTCGTAGTAGTATTCCTTTCCAAAAAAATTACATCAAAATCACCACCTACGAGAATATTTTTATAAGATGTACTTAATCTGGTCAGCGTATCTTCAAACTCATTTAAATTTTCGACTTTGAATTTGCATGGTGGGCAGTAAATAGTAACCAATAAACACTTTTCAAATTCATTTTTAATTTCGATACATAAAAATTCAATAGGGCATATAGAAGATGAAAACACAGATTTTGTTTGCAAATTGTCCCTAACAAACATGCAAACACCCCCTCCAGTTCTGTCCCTACGATCATTGCGGTGTAAAGAAAAACCTGGAATTGAGACAAGTCCAGATGAAATATCAGAATTTAACCAAGTTTCCGAAACCATGATTACATCCATTTTTGATGTACCGAGCATTTGATGTAAAATAGTGTGCTTCGACCGAAGGCTTCCGGCATTTAAGTGACAAACATTTAGACCATTATGATAACTACACATAACATTAAGAACGGATCTTAATGTGTCAGGATTCAATCCACCAATCATATACATACAAACTCGTCCAAGTTCCTCCGACAGAAGCACCCCCCACACATATCAAACCAGCAAAAATATTATAAAAAAAAAGTAAAAAGAATCAGTAAAGGCAACATTATTGTTCTCACTATGTACAATTCATTATATCATGAGCAACGCAAAAATATTAAAATATAAAAGGAATTCCAAAAAGAAAAAGAGACAAATAAACAAGAAAAACTGATTTTTTTTTTAAATTAAATTACTTTGGCAACCATGATCAGAAACAAACAATCAGCAAATCAATAATTAATAATTATTAACTCATTATGTACATGTATATCTATCATAAAAAAGTACTTGAATTACATCTCAATGGCAGCGACATCAGGAGCAGCAGCAGCACCATCAACGTCATCAGGTGTAGGCGAGGAGGATTTGCGTTCGTTATTGAGTCTACTTGTTGCAGAATCCAATGAAAGAATGTTGTTGATGAGGAGTGGTTGGCTTGCAGGGGAGATTTTTATAAAAACTCTCCCGTCTCTTGTGAAAACTGAGTGCAAGCATTTCTTTTGTTTATATGCATTTGCTCTTTTAAACAAGAAATGATTTTGTTTGGTTAAACTCTCATAGATTCTCACAAACTTATTGCTGTCATAACCGAGATCATTGAGAGAAACAGATCTGTTGTTCCTTTTGAAAAAAAACTGCAGCGGCAATTAATAATTGTTTTTTGATCATCGCATGAGGCAGTTTTACAATTATGGCGCTGTTTGTCGATTTATTCACAGGTGTGGTGCGGAAGATGTGAAAAGGCATTGCTATCGTTTGGTCGAGAATTGAACATATTTTATGGAAGATGTCAACAAGGTTTTCATTCTCAGTGTAGGGAATTCCATGAAGAACCACATCTCCAGCTATGCTTTGTCTAGCTAATGTGTCAATTTGTTTTTGTAAGAGATCGTTGTCTTTCACGTAGGTTTGCGTCTGGGACTGCATTAGTGACAGCTGTTCATGGAGAGCATCAATGTTATTGCACTCGGCTTCACATTGAGTGAGTCTACCATTGCACGCAAGAAGGGCATTATTTATTGAACTATACCGTTCATTAAATTTTTGTTCCACAGCTTCAATTTTAGAATTCAATTGAGTTTCAAGTGACGCTATGCGTTCTGAAATACTTTTATGCAACAGATTTATTTCATCTTTAATTTGCTTCACAATGGATTCACTTATATTTTTTGTCAGAACATCGAGTCGCGTTTCAATTCGCTCCCATAGCTTTGTGGTTGATACCGGTGTGGATGTCTTAGGCGATTGGGTGAGAAGTGGGGAAGAGTGAGAAGCTTTCTCAGATCTCAACTTTCTCTGGCGCTCTTGAGTATTTCCACCGGGCATATTTTGTAATTAATTTAACACAAATTTTAATAAGGAAAAATGGTAGAAGCTTAATTTGGGCAAGAGTACGATAACTTAGGCGCCAAGAAATTATAACGGTTTTCTGTAGAACAGTTCAATACAAGCATTTTTTACTATGGGAGGGGGGGGCTATCTCCCCCTGTTTGGGAGGTAGGGGCAATTTTATAAAAAAGGTACTAAAATGGAAACAAAAATATTAAAAGATAACGGTAATACTTCAATTAAGTATTATACCTTTTTTTAAAGCCAGTACTCTGATCTATTAGATAATTTTTAAATCAAGTAGAATCTATGCACAGTTTTTGAAAAAACAAGTTTTAAACTCAAATTTTGATGAAAAAAAAACATAAAAAAAAGTTTAAAGTTTAATTTTTCAAAACTGCAAGGTTATATATTATTATTTTTCCTAAAATTCGTTGCTCTAATTTATTCTTATTCAAAAACTGAAAACTAGATGATTTTATGTTGTCTAGTTTTTGAGAAAATTGAAAATAACTAAAACTACTTTTTTATGGGATATTTGCTTTTTTGCTTGCTTACGCATTACGGCGTATAAACAGTGAGATATGTATGGGGTTCATGCTGCCCCCCTGCAACCCCCCTGCTTGGGCACACTATAGGATTTGGGGTAGGTGCGAGATTGGGTGTATGCGAGGTTTCTTTTGCATTTACAGAATCTGAATTTAAAGAAACTTTGAATTTACCCTATGGCCTATATCTAATGTCTACTAAATATACATTATGTACGTAGCCCAAAGTTGCACATTTAAAATGTTCAGACATGAAAATTTGTTACATTATGAAAAATACACATTACCTTGGTACTACTGTACGAATGCAGCAAATTTATATAATTCCTTAATTAATACGAGTATGTTTATTGTTTGTGTCTAACATTTTTAATGCTAATGTGGTACAGGTTATTGTTTACCAAGGTCATTCGTTATTCAACCTTTGTAAGAGTGAAGTATTTTTTTTTTTGAATAAAGAATGGCCACTTAGCATCCATTATTTCATCCTAAATTAAATAACTTTTCAATATTTCAAAAAAAATATTTCAAAAGCATCGCGTTCTTAGAAGAAATTGGTCTAATTCCAACTAAAGCGTCAACTCCCCTCAACTCCAACTCAAAAAGGTGACAAAAGTTGTAAGAACACAATATTATTATTATTATTTATTCATCAACCAGAGCATATTATACTCTTACAGACTAAGATACATAAGTAAATATATAGTTAAAAATTTGTAGGTGGGTATATAAAATTCAAATTACATTTAAATGATTTACATTGACCGAATGAAAGAGCAAGATTTGCCCAATTTCGATGAAACATTATATTATCTCGAAAAATATGCCAGGGTAGTTTAATTGTTCTAAGGCAGAGATTTGCGCACTTCAAGACATCAATGAAAGAAAGATTGTCTAAAGCTGCAAGAAAAGAAGACGTTTTTCTTAAAAATAATAAAGCTTGGTTAGAAGGAACCTTCGATCTTTTAGGAAAAAATACAAATTTGCCGGGAAGATTTGAAGATTTAAGTGAGAGGAGTAATAGGAGAAAAACAGAAGCAATCCGTTCTTCACTTAGCGATCAAATAATCGTTCATGCAGCTAAAACAACATTTCAGGCTCAAGAAAAAGAGATGCTTCAAAGATATTAAGTGAAACTCGTGCAGGAAAATACCGAAAAGCATTCAGAAAATATGATCAAGAAAAAAATACTTCTCTTGCACCGATACAAGCTTTAGCAATGTTCGTTGAAGCCGATTTAAGTAAGCGGCAATATGAAATAATTAAAAATACCAATAAATCCTTTTTTCCGTGTTATGAATTAGATAACACTGTTAAGCGACTATCAATGTCTCTACAAGAAATTCTCTGTTCTCTAAAAGATTATGGAAAAAAGTCTTTGCAAATTATTTGTAAATGGGGTTGTGACGGATCCAAGCAAAACAGATATAAACAAAAATTTGAAGATGAAGATGCTTCAGATGCAAATAGCTTTATAACATCTTTTGTACCGCTCCAAATACTTTGTGGAAAAGATAGCAAAAAAGTGATTTGGCAGAACCCGACACCGTTATCTTTCTACTTTTCACTTTTTGTTGTTAATACAGTCAAACTTCCTAAGGTGCAACGACAAAAAAACTTTTCATTTCAGTTAAGCTAGTTTTATCTATGCAAAAATTAAAATTTCAACGAATTTTTTCTCAGATATCCGGGTTTTTCAGTTAAGCGAGTTTCAGTCAAGCGGCTTTTACTGTAAATGTGTATTTTATAAAGGGGAATAATTTTCATGTATATATATATGGTTTAAATCTAAAATAGCCCAAAAAATAATTTTGGCCGCCTAAATCTTTAAAATCGACCTATGTGCGCCGGTTCTTGAAAGTACCACATTCAAATTATACTGGGATAGGTCAATAATAACCGACCAAACTATTAGGGCTAACAGATCAGACATAGTCGTCTTCGACAAATGTGCGAATAACATCACCATATATGATATTGCTATACCTCTGAGCCATAATGTACAATCGACATACAGCGTAAAAATTGGAAAATATACCGAGCTGGCAAACGAGATGAAGGCGATGTATCGAGCTGAAAAGGTCCACATTGTTCCAATTGTGATTTCGGCAACTGGACTTATTACTAAGGCTCTAGTCTCACAGATGGAAAAGGAAAATCTTCTCAAAGAATTGGAACAAATGCAAAAATCAGTCATCCTTAGCACATGCAGTATAGTTCGTCGCTTCTTACAATCGTCATAAAAAATTACAATAGTATATTCAACAGAGCCTAATCCCTTGGCATAGCCCGGGGTTGAGAAATTTAGAAACTCTATAATAATAATAATAATAATAATAATAATAATAATAATAATAATAATAATAATAATAATAATAATAATAATCCCCCCCAGGGATAGGCCTTGGCGCCGGCGGGGGGGCTTAAGCGCTTCATCTACGAAACCAACAGCTTCATCGACTCAATGTCATAAAGCCGAGGTGGAGGTGATAAGCGTAACCAACTATCCCAACCCATAACTGTTTATGGAGAAAAAACATGGAAATGCAAAATCAGAATGTATCAAACAGAGTAGGGATATCTACTCAAACGTCGGCAGATTCTGCGACTGCCGGCGCGGGCTTGGCTCCGGAAGGAGATGAGTCGCCAGCAGAATTACATTTAATAAACACAGCACAACCAACAATAGATACTCGCCCATCAACAACACCTGCGTCTAGTGTTTTGATTAACTCAGGTTTTTCAACCACAAACGCGGGACTTCCAAGACAGCGCATAAAGTGGTCAACAGAAATGAATAAATCCATTATGCGCTGTTACTACATATCAACAAAAATTGAAACAGAACTGCATGTGTATCGAGCGGAAATGAGAAACCTGTTTCTGAATCTGTTTCCGCAATACATACACTTAACGGAGCAAAACATAGCCGATCGAAAAAGGGCTATCGTAACAAAAAAACTTTTAACGGATTATGAGCTACAAGCGCTTAAGCAGGAGGCAACTCAGCACTTAAACCTAACACCTGAAAACTCATTGCAGGAGGAAGTTCAACGCAATAATGCCACTGAACCTCAAGAACCACCATTAGCAGCTGCAGCGAATATTAATAACTCGGAACCATTGCCAATAGAAGAAACTCGTGAAGAACCCATCGATAACTCAGTCTATAACACCCTAGATGAACATTTCAGGACAGCACTTTTTGAGTACGAGAATAGCAGCCCACTAGAAAGAAACACCTTACCAAAGCTGAAGTCATTTAAGCAAATTGAGAAACTCACGAACATATTAAATAATCGAATTCTGCCAGAACATGTTTCAAGCAGAATAAGCTTTGAAAGACTGCACCTTCTTCTCTATGCGTCTGCCGTTGCTGTCGCTAAAACATTAGGGAAGAAAATACAAAACATCTTGCCAGCTTCTGCAAGGATACCAAAAGTTCAAAGCTGGGAAAGGCGCCTTGAGAACAAAATAAAAAGGCTCAGAGCGGACATAGGAAGGATCAATGCGTTCTTAGCTGGATGTAGAACCAACAAAGTAAAAAAACAAATTAAAACTCTTTGTGCCCAAAATCAAAGTATCCCACCTACAACCGGAGGAATTGTTGACATAAAAGACAAAAAAGTACAACTTCTCGCAGCTACCTCAAAGAGACTTGCTAGATATAGATTATCCAGAGAACGGAAAAATCAAAATCGAAGATTCTCAACAGATGAAAGAAGCTTCTATAGAAGTATTGTTAGGCCACACGCAAACGAAACCGATGGCGAAATGGCTAACATTGAAGAAGCAACCACGTTCTGGAAGAAAATCTGGGACAGGTCAGATGAGCATGTCCACAGGGCACCTTGGTTGGTAAATGAGAGATCCCAGCATGAAAACACAACAGCGATGACATCATATGGAGTTTCTGAAGAGGAGGTAGCGGTAGCCATAAAGGCAGTCAGCAACTGGAAAGCCCCTGGTCCTGATAGGATCCAAAACATCTGGATCAAAAAGTTGTCTATCTTCCACAGACCCTTAGCCATGCATTTTACATTATGGCTTGATGAACCGGAAACCATGCCTGGTTTTCTTATGCAAGGGAACACTTTTCTTCTTCTCAAAGGTAACCCGACCCCAAATCCAGCAGGATATCGACCGATTACATGCCTGTCTACAATATATAAACTCTTTACAAAACTCATTACTAGTCGAGTTTACAGGCATTGTAATGACAACAATATTATGACAGAGGAACAAAAAGGCTGTGCCAAGGAGTCGCAGGGTTGTAAAGAGCAGCTTATTGTAGATTCAGTTCTAGTCCGCCAAGCAGTACAGGGAAAACGCAATTTAAGCATGGCATTTATTGATTACAAAAAGGCATTTGACTCAGTCCCCCATTCTTATCTGCACGAGATTTTAGAGGTTTACAAAATTGACCCCAAAATTAGAAGATTTCTAAAAGTTGCAAGTGAACAATGGTGTGTAATACTACATTTGGGAGGCCAAACCAGCGCAAAGGTCAACATCAGGAGTGGAATCCTCCAAGGAGATGCCTTCAGTCCCCTATGGTTCTGCCTCTCCTTAAACCCTCTTAGCAATCTTCTAAAGTCCTTAAACATAGGATTCAGCATTAAGGCTGAAACGGGTACTCAACAACTTAATCACTTGCTCTATGTTGATGATCTCAAATTATACGCAAACTCTGAAGAAAAAATACACAGGTTGATAAAAACTGTTAAATGCTTTAGTGATGACATCAAAATGGAGTTCGGGTTAGATAAGTGTAAGGTCGTCCACCTTAGGAAAGGTAAAGTGCAAAGCGATGACCCTGGGTACTGTATTGATGAACAAAATGTAATTTCCAATCTATCCGATGGGGAATCGTATAAGTATTTGGGACTCATCCAGTTGAAAGGAATTTGCGACTCAGACATCAAGTCAGGTCTTATAAAAGAATTCAATCGAAGACTGAGACTTGTTCTCCAATCCAAACTCAACGCTGGAAATATATTTAAGGCGATAAACACCTGGGCAATCCCAACACTCACTTTTTCATTCGGCGTTGTTAAATGGTCCGATACGGATCTTGACAACATAATGCGATCGATACGAACCCAGCTAACCAAACATCGGTTCCACCATCCAAAAAGTGCAATTGAAAGGATTGTCCTGCCACGATGCGAAGGCGGCAGAGGACTTATTGACATCCCCCAACTGCATCACAAGCAAATTCTCAGCTTAAGGTCTTATTTTGGAGTAAAGTCTCGAACATCATGTTTCTTAAACACCATATGTCTGGCAGACAAACACCATACGCCACTTAACTTGCGATCACAAACATACGACATCCCACCTAACGTGCAAACTGAAGCAGCACTCATAGATACGTGGAAAAACAAAAGCCTACACGGAACGCATCGCAAATCTTTGGAGCAAGAAACGATTCATAAGCCCACTTCAAACCTATGGTTAACACGTGGAAAGCTATTTGCCGAAACCGAAGGATTTATAATCTCGATCCAAGATAAAGTTGTTGCAACAAAAAACTACAGGAGGATAATACTCCACGACATTATGCCGAATGACCTCTGCAGGCGATGTCAAGCAAGTTCGGAAACTATAGATCATATACTAGGTGGATGTACAAGCTTGGCGACACACGACTATACGTCTAGGCATAACCAAGTTGCCAAAATCGTTCATTCTAGGCTAGCCGTAGATCTTAAGTTGGCAGTAGAAAAACAACCCTACTACAAATATAATCCTCCGGCTGTTTTGGAAAACAATGCTTTTAAGTTGTATTGGGATAGGTCAATTGTGACAGACCAAACCATCAGAGCTAACAGACCGGATATAGTAATGTTTGACAAAATTTCGAAAAAGATCACTATCTATGATGTTGCGATCCCGCTGACACAAAATCTTCAGGCAACATACAGCACGAAAATCGGGAAATATACCGAATTGGCACACGAGATGAAAGCAATGTACCGAGCCGACTCGGTCAACATCGTCCCAATTGTAATCTCGGCGACTGGTGTGATCACGAAATCCCTTATCGTGCAGCTAGAAAAAGAAAAACTGAGCTCTGAGTTGGAACAAATGCAGAAGGCCGTAATTTTAAGCACTTGCAATATAGTCCGACGCTTCCTACAACTTCAATAATAGAAAAATCTCCACCAAAACAAAAATAAGCCCACAGAGCCTAATCCCTTGGCATAGCCCGGGATAGGTATTTTCCAACCTCATAGAGGTTGAGAAATTTAGAAACTCTATAAT
Source organism: Chrysotoxum bicinctum (assembly GCA_911387755.1). NCBI lineage: Eukaryota > Metazoa > Arthropoda > Insecta > Diptera > Syrphidae > Chrysotoxum > Chrysotoxum bicinctum. The sequence goes on along the minus strand of OU426989.1, from coordinate 137,316,675 downwards.
AATAATAATAATAATAATAATAACAATAATAATAATAATAATAAGTTTTTACAGAAATGTTTTAAAGTCAAATTCAAACGAAAACCACGGAGAAATGGCTAACATTGATGAAGCAACATTATTTTGGAACGAAATTTGGGGCAAGGCGGAAAAACACGAACAAGACGCTCCCTGGCTGATTGCAGAACGTCACCATAACGAAAACATAATGGAGATGCAGCCATGCTCTATAACAGTTGCCGAAGTAACGTCAACTATTGGACAGGTGTGCAACTGGAAAGCCGCAGGCCCCGACAAAATCCAAAACATATGGATCAAAAAGCTTCCGATTCTGCACCAGCTCTTAGCCATGCACTTCTCAAAATGGCTTGATGAGCCGGAGAGCATGCCTCCTTTCCTCATGCAAGGAAACACATTTCTTCTCCCAAAAGAAAATCCTACATCAAATCCAGCAGCATACCGACCTATTACTTGTCTTTCAACAGTTTATAAACTCTTCACGAAAATAATTACCAACCGAGTATATGCACACTGCTTTGATAGCAATATCATAACGGAAGAGCAAAAAGGTTGTACTAAGGATTCTCAAGGATGTAAGGAGCAATTGACCATCGATTCGGTCATAGTACGTCAGGCTACACAGGGAAAACGCAACTTAAGCATGGCTTTCGTTGACTATAAAAAAGCTTTCGACTCCGTCCCTCACTCCTATTTGCATGAAATCATGGAGATATACAAAATAGACCCTAAAATACGAAGTCTTTTAAAAGTTATAAGTGTAAAGTGGTGTGTAACGCTACATTTAGGAAGCCTAACTAGTTCAAGAGTGAGCATCAAAAGAGGAATTCTCCAAGGAGACGCATTTAGCCCTCTTTGGTTCTGCTTGTCTCTTAACCCACTCAGTAAACTGCTTAAATCGGTGAATATCGGATTTAACATCAAAGCCGAAACAGGCACCCAAACGCTCAACCACTTACTTTACGTCGACGATCTCAAACTTTATGCCAACGGTAAAGAAAAAGTTCATAGACTTCTAAATACTGTTAAGAGATTTAGTGATGACATAAAAATGGAATTTGGGATAGAAAAATGCAAAATCGTTCATTTAAAGAAAGGCAAAGTTCAAAATGACGATCTGGGCTACCAGATCGATGAAAGAAATGCAATATCTAACTTGTCCGATGGTGAATCATACAAATATTTGGGGCTCATCCAACTTAAAGGAATTTGTGATTCAGCTATAAAGACAGCATTAACCAAACAATTCACTGAAAGATTGATACTCATTCTTAAATGCAAACTAAACGCTGGTAATATGTTTAAGGCCATTAACACCTGGGTCATCCCTACGCTAACTTTTTCATTTGGGGTAGTTAAATGGTCAGAAACGGACCTGAACAGTATCATGAGAACGATTCGAACCCAAATGACAAAGCACCGATACCATCATCCTAAAAGTGCAGTTGAAAGAGTTACCCTACCACGCTGCGAAGGAGGCAGAGGACTTATCGACGTCGTGTATCTACATGATAAGCAAATCAACAACCTCAGATCTTACTTCCAGGAAAAATCACAAACATCAAGCCTCCTGCGCACTATTTGCCTGGCAGACAAACAGTATACGCCTCTTAATCTTCGCTCACAAACCCACGAGTCTACATTAAATGTACATACGAACGCCGCTCTTATCGAAAACTGGAAAAACAAAAGCCTACATGGCCCTCATCGCAACCAGCTTGAGCAAGAAAGCACCCATCTGCACTACTCAAACATATGGCTGACGAAGGGACAATTGTTTCCAGAAACGGAAGGATTTTTCATCTCAATCCAGGATAAAGTTGTCGCCACCAAGAATTACAGAAGGAATGTGCTCAAAGAACCTGTTGAAAACGACCTATGCAGACGATGCCAGACCTCGTCGGAAACAATAGAACATATATTAGGCGGATGCACTAGTTTGGCTTCCCACGACTACACAGCACGACATAATCAAGTTGCCAAAATCGTGCATTTGAGTTTAGCTAGAAGCCTCAACCTGGTAGTAGAAAACCAACCCTACTACAAGTACAGTCCTCCGCCGGTTCTTGAAAGTACCACATTCAAATTATACTGGGATAGGTCAATAATAACCGACCAAACTATTAGGGCTAACAGACCAGACATAGTCGTCTTCGACAAATGTGCGAATAACATCACCGTATATGATATTGCTATACCTCTGAGCCATAATGTACAATCGACAACAGCGTAAAAATTGGAAAATATACCGAGCTGGCAAATAAGATGAAGGCGATGTATCGAGCTGAAAAGGTCCACATTGTTCCAATTGTGATTTCAGCAACTGGACTTATTACTAAGGCTCTAGTCTCGCAGATGGAAAAGGAAAATCTTCTCAAAGAATTGGAAAAAATGCAAAAATCAGTCATCCTTAGCACATGCAGTATAGTTCGTCGCTTCTTACAATCTTCATAAAAACTTACAATAGTATATTCAACAGAGCCTAATCCCTTGGCATAGCCCGGGATAGGTATTTTCCAACACCACAGGGGTTGAGAAATTTAGAAACTCTATAATAATAATAATAATAATAATAATAATATAATAATAATAATAATAATAATAATAATAATAATAATAATAATAATAATAATAATAATAATAATAATAATACAGACGGGTTACATAATTATTGGCTTAAAGCATTAGTCGCACTTCATGAGGTTATAAGACATCAAATTAACAGTTTCATACAGGACCCAACGAAGATGCCAAGATACTTATGTGCTTATGTGAGGGAGTTACATATCTTATCCCTAAAGAGGACAACACCCAAGATCCAGCTAATTTCAGACCTATAACTTGTCTCAACACTCTTTATAAGTTATCAACATCATGCGTAGCTGAAATAATTACTAAACACTGCAATAACAATAATATTCTTGCCGAACAACAAAAAGGTTGTAGGAAGGGCTCGTTAGGATGCAAAGAACAACTGACTATAGACGCAGTAGTCACCAATCAAGCAATCGCCAAGCAAAGAAATTTATATGCAGCGTATATCGACTACAAAAAAGCGTTTGACATGGTCCCACACAGCTGGCTGTTAAGTATCTTAAAGATATACAAAATAAACGAGCACTTAGTACGCTTCTGCGATACTATAATGTCAAATTGGAGCACAAAACTACGCATAGGTACGATAACATCTCGTAATATAACAATCGCCAGAGGAATATTTCAAGGTGACAGTCTGAGCCCACTATGGTTCTGTCTTGCGTTAAACCCATTATCCTCGTTGCTTAACAAAAGTAAACATGGATTTGAAGTAAGGAATAATGTACAAAATGAGAGATTAACTCACCTAATGTACATGGATGACATCAAACTCTATGCCAGTACGTCTAGTAGTCTAGAACAGTTACTTCAAATAGTTGAAAAATTCTCAATCGACATTCAAATGGAGTTTGGAATAGACAAATGTAAGACAGTCAACATCGTTAGAGGCAAGATGTCCAAAGGTCTCGAATATACCACCTCCAATAATGAGACTATTCATTCCATGGAAGAAGGCGATGTTTATAAATATCTTGGTATGCAGCAATCTAAAATAACCAAACACATGGATATCAAAAACAGCTTAGTTTCATCGTTCCAAAACCGCCTGGAAAAAATCTTCAGGACAGCTTTGAATTCCAGAAATGTTACATTGGCCATCAACTCATATGCTATTCCTTTTGTAACGTACTCCGCAGGTATAGTCAAATGGAGTAAAACAGACTTAGAAGACCTCGAGAGGAAAATAAGGACGCTCATGACAAAGTACCGCTATCATCATCCTAAGGCCGCGATTGAAAGACTTACACTCCCAAGATCCCGTGGAGGAAGAGGAATAATAAATATCAGAGATATGGTTGAAAAGCAAAATAAACACCTCTTTGAATATTTTTTAAGAAAAGCTGAATCATCTTCGCTTCATAAAGCAATTCTAAATGCAGATCAGAACTTCACACCAGCAAATATGCAGGGCAGAAGTCAACGGAATGAATCAGCAAATACCATCGAAAACTTATACCTCAACTGGAAGAGTAAACCTTTACACGGAAGACACCCAAATGAAATTGATGAACCTAATGTTGACACCGAAATCTCGAATTCTTGGCTTAGATTTGGAAACTTGTATCCAGAAACAGAAGGCTTCATGATTGCAATCCAGGATCAAGTGACACCTACAAGAAACTACCTGAAATACATTGTCAATGACCAGGCCATCCAAACTGATAACTGTCGACGATGTGGAGCTGTTCATGAGACAATACAGCATGTTCTTGCAGGTTGTACAAACTGTTATGTTCATGTACTTAAGTAAAACACGTCTTTAATATTTGGGAGTTTATTAACAACTGAGCATAGATAATTCAATATAATATCGAGTAGGTATACATACATATATAAAATATTCTTTACATGGAGAGTTGCTATATGCATATATCTATGTGATCATACGCATATACTACAACATCTCTCCTCTTCTATTTGAATACTTTATATATATATATATATATATATATATATTTTATAAAGTAATGAAATTAAGAATTCAAGTTTTAAACAAAAATATTAATATTATAAATTCAATAAATTCAAAAAAAATAATATATGTATATATATTTTTTTTATATATATCTCATCTTACATCGCATATCTTTCTGGTACCTTCATGATTCGTTTTGCTTTTCTTTGTCCTATAGGGAGTCCTTTAGGTTCCTGTGACAAGGTCTCTGGTGAACTTTGAGGCTGATGTTCATTAATTTGGTTTGGTGTTGATTCATTCAATGGCGATGAAATTACGGCAGGGATGTTTTGAATGTGCTGGCGATTTCGTAAATATTCTGTATCACCTACTCGAACTATAGCTGCCCTTTCCGAGACTGGATTAACTACTACTCCTTTGGACCACACGTTATCACGAGACTTCTTTAATTGTACCATCACATCCTGTCCCATCTCCAATCTGGGTAAAACAGTACACTTTCTGTCGTAGTATTTCTTAGCTATTTTTCTTCTCTGAACAATTTGTTCCTTGACATTATTTTGGGTTTCTGGTCGTAATTTTGTTTGTATGACTGGAACGGAGCATCTCGTTCTTCTATGATTGATGGTGTTTCGATAATCTAGAAGCATTTTCCAAAAGCAGTTTCCAGATTGTTTGGCTTTCTTCATTAGGTTCTTTGCTATTTTTACCGCCGACTCGGCTTTGCCATTTCCTTGTTGGTGATGCGGAGAACTTCTTGTATGTTGAAATTCCCATTGCTTTGCGAAACTTTGAAATTGTTCGCTTAGAAACGGTGTTCCTCCATCTGTAGTAACGATCTGTGGAATTCCATGCCTACTAAAATTCTTCTTGCAGACTGTTATGATCGACTGTGTCGTCATTGAAGATAACTCATCAACTTCAAAGAAATCTGAAAAGAAGTCGACGGTTATCAAAAAAATTTGTTTCGCATTACCTATTGTGCTTTCAAAAATATCTAGACCGACTCGTTGAAAAGGTAAGTCGGGCAAAACTGGACATTGTAAGGACGGGCTTCGTTGGTTGGGCTGGTTAGCCAGGCAAATTTCACAGGTAGAACACATGTCTTTCACTTGATAATTAATATTCGGCCAGTAAACAGCATCCCGCGCCTTCTTCATACATGCTTCTATTCCTTGGTGGTTGTAGTGTATACGTTTAAGAATTAATGGCCGAAGACTTAATGGAATGATTATTCTATCTCCTTTCAGTAGTAGATCATCTTGCGTTGTAATTTCCTCTCTGAATGTCCAGTAATGTTTCAATTCCGGTTCCAATCTGCTGGCTTCTGTCGGCCATCCATGGAGAACTATTTTTGTTAATTTTTGAAGAGTTGTGTCTTTTTTTGTTTCAATTTTGATTTGCTCAATCCGTTGTTCCGTAATGTGTACGTCTTTTATGTCTTTAATTACATTTATCTCTGCCATTTCCATCATTAGTTCCTCAATTTCTGAGAATTGGTATACTTCATCTTTCTCTGACCCTTCCGAAACTGAAGACTTTAGTGCCGCCCGAGATAAGGCATCAGCAATATACATATGCTTTCCTTTTTTGTACACCAGATCGAAATAATACCTTTGTAGACTTAATCTCATTCTTTGTAAACGTCTTGGTGTTTTTAGAATTGGTTTCTGAAAGATGGCTTTTAAGGGCAAGTGGTCACTTTCTACTGTTATATTTCGTCTACCGCAAAGATATTGGTCAAATCGCTTAAAACCAAACAGCACAGCCAGACACTCTTTTTCTATTTGAGCATATTGTTGTTCAGTCTTCGTCATCGTTCGGGATGCAAACGCTACGGGGTGCCCTTCCTGCATCAAAACAGCTCCAAGTCCATACTGGCTGGCATCACACTGCAGTGTTACATCTTCATTAACATCATAATATTTCAAAACGGGAGCCGAAACTATCATTTCTTTCAAACGACGAAACGCATTTTCTTGCTTATCGCTCCAATGCCATTCTTTGTTTTCTCGGCATATCTCTCGTAATGGCTCTGTAACGAAAGAAAGATTAGGCAAAAATCTTGAAAGATATGTACAGACCCCAATGAAAGTTTGTGTTTCTGCTTTGTTTTTTGGTGCTGGCATTTTAACAATCACCTCGACTTTTGATTTGTCAATTTTTAAGCCTTCCCGAGTAAGAAGATGTCCAAAATATGGTACCTGTTTTAACAAGAGCTTTGTTTTCTTACCATTTAACTTCAGGTTGTGTTTTCTTAATCGGCTCAAGAACAATTTAAGATTTTTGTTATGATCTCTGATGGCTTCATCAATAGAATTACCTATGCCAAATATAAGAAAATCATCTGCTATGACTTCTATCCCATTTCCAATTAATCCACTCAAAATCTCATGAACAACCATTTGCCAATACTCCGGAGCAGGGGCTATTCCAAATGGCATGCAATTCCAGCGCATCCTTCCAAAAGGCGTCCAGAATGTTGTCAAGTCCTTGCTTGATTCGTCTAATGGAACCTGCCAAAAACCATTTTTTGCGTCAAACGTACTAAAGACTTTCGCCTTACTTAAATTAGGCAATGTTTCGTCAATTGTTGGAATCTGATAATTAAAGCGTTTAAGCGCTTTGTTCAAATATGTAGGATCTAAACAAATACGAAATTTCTCATTGCGTCTGATAAGAACTAAATTGCTTATCCAAGATGTATGATGGTCTACTTTACTAATAATTCCTCGTTGTTCCAATTCATCTAGTTTCTGTCTAAGCTGATTCCATAAGGGTACTGGTATGCGTCTTGGGACATCTTGCTTAGGAGGGACCTTGTCATCGACTTCTAATTTTATGGGCACATCAATAACACCTTCACCTTCAAAAACATCCGCATACTGTTTTAAGATAGCTTTCGCCGAATCGTTTTCATATTCCATCAGAGCATTGACTTGAATAATATTCATCTCTATCGAATCGGTAGCTCCTATAATTACATCACAATTTGTGTTTAAGATTTGAAAACACAAGTTATGGGTTACTCCATTTACCACACACTTTAGGCTACCTACCCCTATTGGATTCAGAATATGTCCTTTTAATCGTGTAAATAAATCTATATTCATAATGTTGCATGATGCACCTGTGTCAATTACACATTTCACACTTTCGGTTTCTTGGCATCTACTGTTCTCTTTAACAAAATCTATATTTTTTCTAACAATGCTCTTCTTAGCTGTACTTTCCTTTTCCACTGTTTGCACTATTAATATTTCGTCATCCGATGAACTGTCGTTTATAACTGCATTAACATTTCCCCTTCTATGATTACTGCCTGCAAATCTTTTTTTTTTATACTCAGTATTAACAGTTGCTTTACATACTGAGCTGAAGTGGTTTCTTCGATTACACTTTCTGCATATTTTTCCATATGCCAAACATTTACCTCGCTCGTGAGAGAAACCGCAATAATCACATGGCGCAATATACTCAAATTTGGATCGTTGAATAGTTTGAGGGTGTTGGTTTTTTGTATATATAATCTTATTGCTCTCATGTGTTTCTTCCTCTGCTTCTTTGTTGCCAACTTCAATCGACAAATTTTTCATTCTTAGAGAAGTCTGTTCAATTAGTTTGCACATTTCAATCGCTTTTTTCAATGTTAAGTCTTCCGTCATCAAAAGCTTTCGCCTCATGTCATTGCTGCTAATTCCAGGAATCAACCGATCACACACAAAGTCATCCTCTTCATTAGCGGGATATGAACAAGTTTTAATTAATTCTCGCAGTCGACAAACGTATGCTTCTATACTCTCGTCATTACCTTGTTTTGCTGTGTAAAACAAAAACCTTTCATACCTCGTATTTACCTTTGGTCTAAAATACGCCTCCAGAGAATCTAGAATTCCTTTCACTGTTTTCTTCTCATTTTCAGAAATTTTCAACTGTGAAAGAATTCTGAAGCACTCGTCCCCCATGCACGCTTTTAAGATCGCCACCCGCTGCTCATCCTTTTTTTCGATTAGATCAGCAGCAATCTCAAAATTTTCCCATTGGTCCCTAAATGTCTTCCAATTTTCCACCTGATTTTCGTTCGTGTTCATAGCACGAGGCGGTGGTATACTCATCACTGTATTCATTTTAGAGACTTTTAATTGATTAATCGGTTCTGTTTTAATTTCTTTATTTTTTCTCGTTTCACTTTCTGACGTACTCATGCTATTGTAATTCTTTAAGTTAGTGGCACAACACCTGACACCATGTTATGTTCATGTATTTAAGTAAAACACGTCTTTAATATTTGGGAGTTTATTAACAACTGAGCATAGATAATTCAATATAATATCGAGTAGGTATACATACATATATAAAATATTCTTTACATGGAGAGTTGCTATATGCATATATCTATGTGATCATACGCATATACTACAACACAAACATAGCAAATACATCCTACAAACGAAGACATGATAATCTTGGCAAAATTGTGTATAAAGAGCTGCTAAAAAAATATGGAATTGCACCGACATCCGCAACAAACATCCCATATTTCAGCTACACACCTTAGTCAGTCAGAGAAAATAGAGACTATGTCATATACTGGGATAGAACTGTCTTAACAAATACCAGCATACAATTTAATAGACCGGACATAGTTATATATAAGAAGCTCCAAAAACAAATCACGTTTATTGACTTTGCAGTGGTAAATAACAACAACATGGATGCAACTTACCTCAGAAAGATCCAAAAGTATATGGCCCTGGGTAATGAACTCAAGGAACTATGGAGAGCTAACAGCTGTATAACTATACCCATAGTGTTATCAACAACAGGATTGGTGCCAAAAGCCACAATATCAGCTCTAAAAACTCTTGAAATACCAACGAAACTGATATACGATATGCAAAAAGCGGTCATACTGGATAGTTGCCGGATTGTCAGGGAATTTCTTAATATTCAATAAAATAACGACGCTACGAACAGATGGCATGTTTGGTTTATACCCGCATGTCCGTCAGAGCCTAGTCTCTTCAGGACAGGTGAATGTTATCCTACCAAAGGTAGAGATAGTGCAAACGATAAACTCAATAATAATAATAATAATAATAATAATAATAATAATAATAATAATAATAAATAAAAAAAAAAAAACAAATCGATTTAATTGAAATAGTTTTTTCAAAAATTAGTGGAGTTGAAGGACATTGGTGCCAATTAAAAAAATAAAATGCACGACGTACTCACACGAACTTGCTCCTATGTAATAGACTAGGAATTTTAAAAAAGAATGTTATTAGAGAAAACTGTTCATAAGGATAAAATTAATTTTTTAAATTCCTTTAGTAGTAAGAGACAAAAACTGAATGCTATGCAATTATGAATTTATGCAAGAACAAAAATTATAAGTCGTTGTAGTGGTTTCTTAAAAAAAACTTGTATATACAAACTTTTTACAAGATTTTTAAGAAAAAAATTTGGTACGCCAATTTAAAGTTTTTATTATTGTTCGAATAAAAATTAAATTTAGAAAAAAAAATATTGAGCCGTTTGTGAGATAACGAATTTTCATAAAAAAGAAAAAAATAGATTTTTTTTTGAGAATTCAAAAAATATTTATTTTAAAGTTTTCTAGGTGAAAACCATTTTTTTAAATTTTTTACCATTTGTATGGTGGGTACCTTTATTCTGAGGTAAAATGAAATTTTTTTTCTTACATCTTGTAGATTATATTAACAAACTTTTATTTATCAAGTTTAAAAAAAAACTAGCATAGGGTTTTCGAAATATTGAGTTTTGAAAAAAAAATTTTGAAGTTTTTTTTAAAAATCCAAAAAAAATTTTTTTGAAAATTTGAATAAACAATTCTATTTAAATTTTTGAGGAGCTTTAGCAAAAAAAAATTATCAAAATCGGTTGTACCGTTTTTGAGAAAATCAGAAACAAAAAAAATGGTTCCTTGGGGGGTACCCTCAATAACTGTTTTTCAGAAAATTTATTTCAACCATTACCTAGCTTTAACTAAATGAAATTTTTTTGTGTTTTTATTTTTTAAACGTGTCGAACGGTTTTTGAAAAAAAAAATATTTATAAAATTTCGAAAAAAAATCGTATGGCAGTTATTTATCGTTATTTTTAGTCTTTAAAAAAAGAAAAAAACGTGTTGGGAGAAAAAATTACAACCCATATTTACCAAGTTTGAAGAAAATCGGCCGAGACGTTTAGTCTGTAGTCGAACCGACAGACAGACAGACAGAATTGCCAGACCCACTTTTTTAGTCTTCGCTATCATCGTAATGTCAACTTTGATCAAAATCTCGAGTTCGATTTTTTTTACGAATGCATAACTTGCAAGGATGTAATCTCAGTTTTGATTTAAACATAGACAACATTTCGAGCTGCAAGGCCCTTCTATACGAAGTAATTTCGAAGATAGATGAGAAGAGTAGAGCTGAATATGCAGATGAAGCTTCCAACTCCATTTATAGAACAGTATATAGCAGACTGAACCACTACTTGACAGACAGAAACTACTTCAAAGATGATAATAATATCAGCGTGATTTCTACAATGGTCAGACTTCGTAGTGAATTACTCAGAAAGAAATTTATCTATCTATCTATCTACTCAGCCTGAACTTCATACCACATAGATCCGATTTACCGTTGGAGTGTAGCATATGCAACTTCAAGGAAAGAGAAGATATCATTCATTTCATAGGAAAGTGTCCAACTCTAAGAGAATCCAGAAGAAGCAATCTTGGCAGTGATTTTTTGTCAGAAGAAGAAGTTCTTGCCGAACTAAATGAGATGAGCGTTGCAAAATTGTATGAATATTGTAAAATTGCGTTAAGGTACAGAGGAAGAATAATTCATGAAGATTTCTGAATAGATAAAAATTAGCTTTCTAATGTATCGTTTTTTATTATTTTTTCAATTGGTTTTCATTTTTTCTTTAAAAGTAATCAAATCAAACTGTAATAATCAGTAATATTGCTCTAAGATGTGTTAATTGTTGTCAATCTGGCAGACGGCAAATGCCATGTCATAATGATTTTTTGTACCTATATAAACATGTATTGTAAGAAACCAATTTATAATTTAATAAAAATCTTTTCTATCTATCTATCTATCAAAACTTGCCTTATAGTACCTATAAGTCGCAAGTAAAAATAACTGGATAATTTTCTGGAAAAAAATTAAGGTTTTGCAAAACTAAAAAATATGTACAAGGCAATTTACACTGAGTAGTGTCGATGAGTATTACATTGACCACTTAATACCTAAAGAAATTTGTTCTTTAAAGAATGCTCCATTAACTTCAGTTGACGTTGAGCGATCATTCTCTATGTACACACAATTTCAGAGACCGAATCATCAAAGTTTCACGTTTGAAAATTTGAGAAAAAAAACTTTGATTTATGCGAATAAAGCATACGAAAATTTTGAAGATTAGATTTAAAACAATGATGGGTGTAATTCAAATTCTGCGCTATTTTGAATATTATTTTTTGTTTGTTTTTTTTTTCTATTTTTATTGAAATGAAGACTTTTATTTTTTTGTTTTTATTGGTACACTTTTGTGTTCCTCGATAATAAAGACTGAATTTGTTATATAAACCTAACCTCCATACAGATGTTTCGCAAGGGATATGGTTTTAAATGCATATTTTAGGTGCATATTTTACATTTTGAACAGCAAATTTTAAGCGCATATTTTGCATTTTTAAGTGCATGAAAATCCTAGCCCTAGTTATAATAGGCTTGGAATAATTACTAATCTAGGATTACCCGTTACTAAGCATCTGCTTTCTAAAATTTAAAGCATCAATGCTAAAATATTTTGTTAGTTTAACAATTCGATTTTGGAATCCAAATTAAATTGACATTGGTTGTCGGGTCGACTACGACAATCAATGCTGCAGTTTTTAACATTTCTCAGATTTATTTGGATGCAACTTGTATTTTATAGGGAAGTTTTATTAATTTGTTTTGAATAAAAATAAGTAAGTCATTAGCTTTACTTTAGAGTGAAAATAATCATTGATATTGCTTATTTAATTCTTAAAAATTCTGAATGGGTTTCACGTGTTGGTAGGTATACGTGTCTTTGAAATGTAATGTGCTTCACTAAGGCTCCCAGTATTAAACGATGTATCTAGTCTGTTACTTTTAGAACCAGGAAATAAAAAAGGCTATTGTATTCTTCGAAAGATTGCTAGCTTCATGAGACATCGTAATAAACAGTTGACGAATAAGGATGACTTAATATATATGCCGCTTTTTTCCAAACTATTGTACACATATTATTTTTATAAGAAGAGGAAATCCCATATTAGTTTGTTCTTAAGGCAAACAATAAAGAATAGCTTTGCGTTCTTCATTACTTACATTTTCACTTAACAAATTGAATGTTCCGACTCTTGGAATTAAATATTCAGTCAAGCTTATACTTTGTATCACAGTTGGTCCGTTTCTGTTTAGAGTTTTCCACTCCAATGGTTGGCCATCGAGCGCAAATACCACTTGCATATGAAGTGTGCCATTTTTTCGGGTCTTCGGGGGAATAGTTATCACAAAATCCCTGTAAAAAATTGTATTCATTGCTTTGTTATATACAAAAGAAAAAAAATTAAAACTTACTTTTGAAAAGGAGCAAGGTAATCGAAATTGTTTAAATTAAAAAATTTTGTGGTTTCTGTTGCTATAGGGTTGCTCGACACTGATGTAAAGAGTGCTAGTTGCATTTTTGGTTTCTTTGCCAAAAATGACTGGTAACAAGGCACTGATGAACATTTTAAGCTTGTGAATAGTTGCGCCATAGTCCACATTGAATTGGCAATATAAATTAGGAAAATGCATCCTAAAACATTGGTAAATGATGGGATATACATAATCAGCCTATATTTTTACATGGAACTCGACTTTTAATTAATACAATCCTCTTTAAAATTGGAAATCCGCGTCAACGCGCACTCAAACTCAAATATAAAACAAATAGTGGAAGCAAGCTGCAAGCAATAGCAATCAAATCTAAACTTAAAACAACCAAAGACTATCGATATAGATGATGTAAAATATCAGCTGCGAGATGCCCAGCTCCCTTGTATATAAACCTTTGTATTTGTATTTAAACCACTGGCCGCGTTTGCCTATCCAAGGGTATCCGGATCAGTGGTACCACTTTACTTCAATTGAAGTAGATCTGCTTCTTTTTTTTTTAAATATTTTAAAATCTACATTGTCTATATGTCCGCGCAGGTGCATATAATTATATGTTACACATCATTGGTCGCGTTCGGGTACGTATCCAAAGGTATCCGGATTTGTTGGTGTTGTTGTAATCCCATAGGAAAAAACAACTGATTATACTACGTTTTCACCAAAGGTAAATCCGGGATTTAAGTGGATTTACCATAAATCTCCTTTAAATCTCGTAGATTTACCATACAAATATAAATCACCTCAAATGAAGATTTAAAATAAATCTCCTTGAAATCTTCTCGCAATCAGAAGATTTGCAAAACAAACAAACCTTATTTTGCAGAACGCACCTATGAACACCCACTTTCTTCATTGACAATCAACACAAAATAGAAATATCTGTTTTTTTTTCCTGTTACTACCCAATGCAATTTTTTTTCGCTTGTCCAAATTGACAATTGAATGACAAGACAGAGTGAAAACGTCAAATAAATCTCATTTTCTTTGGTGAAAACACTTCAGGATTTATTTTAAATCTCTTGCCTTAAATCTCGGATTTATTTTTGGTGAAAACGTAGTATAACGAAACAGCTGATGTCAAGCAGAAATCTAAAGCTATCCAAAAATTTTTGGTATACTTAACTATCCAAGGGGAATTTTGAAGAACAGCTGACATTTCAGCTGATTTATTTTCTTTTGTGTCGAGTACAGGGTTGGCCGAACTATAACTTTTTAACATTTGTTGCGTCTAGTACTAATTTACTAATTGATAAAAGTAAAGTTTGTTGCATTAAAGATCTCATTCGGATCCTACTGCAAAGCTTTTATTCTTTGAACTTCAGATTGTTTCTTGATATAGGAGGTATTAAACTCAAATTCTTTTAGGATTTTCATAGACATACAAAGACATGACTTGTTATGGGATTATATGGACATATTTAGAGCTGAGTTTTCAGAAAAGGATTCTTTTAAGACTATAAGCTTATACAATCTTATTGCAAGAAGAGAAAATAGTTTTGCTATAAGATTTAAGTAAATTTAAGTAGTTTTAAGCAGCAAAAGTGTTTACCTCTTAAAATAAAAATGTTATGTAATCCAGGCTGGTCAAAAAGCTACATAATTATTGGGCTGAAGGTGGATTTACTACACAATTAAAATAGAAAATGATCGTACTGGAGCTCTCTTCGACAAGTGTGCTCCACTCCTTAAAAATAAACAGTTTCAATATAATTACCAGTTCTTGGTTTTTATTATTTTTAAAAAGTTTTTTTTGGTAATATTTATATGTATGTACTTGTACGTACCTCGAAACGACAGCGTCTGCTCACCAAATGCGAACAAGCACTAAAATCTCAAAAAAAGAAACCTCGTTGGCGTGAGATGATTTGTGGTTAAAAAATCTGCCCAAATTCAGCATTAAAAAATATTTTTAAATCATGTGTTCATAATCCAAATCCTTTGATTATGCCAAAGAAAATTGTTTGTATGCAAAAATAAACTTCCCATCTATCATGTATCATTCCTACAATTCCTCATCTTTATGGTAAATGAAACATTTTCAGTTTTTGTACAAACCTTCATAAGATCATAAATGTGCAAAATTGTTTGGTTTTCATTATTCTATTTTTTTTATGAATTAACTACGTATGTAGCAGACGTAACAAATTGTAGTAAATTAGGCATGTAGTTGAATCGGCCAACCCTGGACGATTCACGTCTTTTTTTGACTTTGACAGTAAATGGTACCTATCCGGTTTTTGTCGTTCGACAAACGTATCGGATACTAAAGTATCTTAGATACCCTATCGGACTACGAGGTGAACGCGACCATTGACTTACTAGATATGGACTGCTAGTAGCCAACTTCACGATGGTTCCACTTTTAAGCTTTCTTCCTAGTGACAATGCGCGATCAAAAGATGTCACTTAAAAAAAGGAACTAATTTTTGACAATTCAACTCCACCGGTTGTTGACAAATCAAAATGAACTGTCATTACTTTTCTTTTAATTTTGCAATTGCAATCAATTTGCAAATTTAGTCAGATTAAATGGTAAGAAAGATGGGTGCAAATCAATTAACTGGCGAAACTCGCAGTGTTTCTATAGATAATCCGACAACAGCAGGTGTAATAGATGTATCCGACGAAGTTGTGCAACGACTCAAGTTGGGAATTAGCAGAGTGAAACACCAAGAGAAGCAAGAAACGAAAAAAACAGAAACTATGCGAGCCATCCCAGTTACCGAATCCGAACGAGCTGCACCCTCAACAGCATCACCAGTAATGCAAAAGCCAGCTGTAGTATCTACAGTACTTCCAAAGACAACATATTCAAACCCAACACCACCGCCATCATCGCAATCGATAACAGCAGTAGGGTTGTCATCATTTCCACGGCTTACAGGGGAACCAACTATTACTGCCATGGAAATGCGACGTCAAAAAGAAATACAACTTCGTGAAAACGATCAAATGTGGCGAACTCGCATTGCCCAGCTAGAAACTACACTAAACAAAACAAATGTCGTCATGGAAAGAGTATTCAGCAGTTATTGAAGATGTACGAAAGCGTTTTGAGAATGTTATTGTGCTTATCCGGGCGAGACACTAAAATGTGCCGAGGAGGCGGCAATGTTTAGGAATTGTGTTGCAGTTCATCGTATAAAAATTCTGGATGGTGAAAAGCAGACAGCAGCTATAGGTGCTTAAAAAAATAAAGAAGTTGCGGTCACGTGGTAGTTTGTGTCACGTAACAAGTTTAAATTACTAAATAAAAAAAGACAAAAAAATCGTCGATCTTTGACGACTATCGCTACTTCCTACAAGTAGCAAACTTCAAGATTCCCAATTTCGCCAAGAGAATGGTCAGACTGAGTATAGGTCGATGTATTCTAGAGAATACGGTTGTTAATTTCTTAATTTATTTTTAGACACCTCAAGCACTCGCTGGTGGACAAGGATGACGATGTGCTCCTGGTAGTTGCTGATTTACAACGTGGTGACGAAGTGGACTATGAGCTACGACTGCTACGACAGCAGTGGCGTAGATAGCGGGGGGATCAGGATCAGGGGGATATATCCCCCCCCCCCCCATTGGGATCGATAATTGTTCAACATAACCGGTCATGAACCAAATAAGTTAAAGAAACGCACTCTGAAATTTATTTTACGTCTCTCACCAATTCATAATAGGTAAACGTGCAAGAAAAAGAGCTTCCATCCAGCTATATATATTAAAGATATTAGCTACACTGCCGGTTTCAACGTCAACTCTTGTCAGTAAAGAGAATAAAAACAATACAAAGAAGCATGACCAACGAAGTGAGATTATTGAAAATATGTCTATTTTAATAACAGTGTGATCAGCTTTGGATGTTTACTTATTTGCAGGATCGTTTGAATGGTTTGGCTGCTCTAGCTATTCATCGCGAAATACCTATAATAGCAGACGAGGTTATAAGTGTTTTATCTAAAAAGAACAGAAAACTGGATTTTATTTTGTGATTTATTTTTTAAATTAATATTATTTTACTTAATACAGTGCCTTGCATAAGTATAACTGCTCCTGTAAAAATGCCTTTTGTAGAAAATTAAAATGGGAATGACACCCTACTATTTTTTATTGAATGGCATCACTACACTAATCAAGTAATACTGCTTTTAAACGAAGCAATATTACCTTGCGATTTTTAAGCCCGTTGGAGAGAGACGTGTGTGGTGGCGGGGTTACACAAAGCGGAAGATGACTCCAAAAGAGAAACTAAGATTAAAAATCGCTTTCGTGTAAAAGCAGTATAAATTGAGAAGAAAAAAAAGTTTCGTTAGTTTCTCTTCTGGTGGTTAAAAATTAAAACAGATTTTTTTTTGTATTGCAAAAGTATAACCGCTTTTTTATTTTGATCTGTTTTTTTTTTTATTTTAATTAAATTTTTTCGGCTAAATTAGTAAAGGACATAGCTGCCCCTATTTTCGACCAATCTAAAAATTGTTTTTGACATACTGTTGACAACGTTATTTAATATGGAATCGTCTATACAGTTCCATTCTTCCACAATCGCCTCTCGCAGCTCAGCAACACTGTATAATTGCCTATATGGGCATACATTTTGCGGGTCAAAATTCCCCAAAGATTTTCAATAGGGTTACAATCTGGAGAACGTGCCGGGAACACCATAAAATATATGTTATTCGATTCGTACCATCCCAAACTTTGAAGACTAACGTGAATTGGGGCATTATCATGCTGGAAGACATGCCGAACTCGACGAAATCGTCTTAAGTAGGGTACCAAATTATCCTGAAGCACCTGGGTGCAAGCAGAACTGTTCATCTTTGCAGAGGTGGAGGCAAGTGCAACCTTACCACGGTCGCAGAAGGCCCCCCAAACCTTACAACTGCCACCGCCAAAGTTCCTCTTGAAAAAAAAAACTTTTTTCCTTTCTCAGATCGTGCCAATATCCATTAAAACCACCTGAACCATCAAGATTAAACTTTTTTCGTCACTGAAAATAATCTAAAAAAAAAACATTCATTGGATTATGCCATTTGGAATAACAAGAGTTAAGTGTAAATTAATGGAATGTTACTACTTATGGTTTTCCAATTCCGTTTCATGTTTTGCTGGGCAAATTCTTATTTTTTTTGTAGACTGTTGTCAAATTTGGATCTGGCATCATTTTGCACCGAACAATCACTTTACTGCCTTTTAAGGCACGAAAAACCGTTGAAACCGAAATTCCTAAGCCCAATTCGTCACGAACGTCCGGCAAATAATGCGCCGAACTGGATGCAGCATTTATTAACGCCTCTTATCTCGACGTGTCAGCTTCTGCAGATGCCTGGGTCTTATTTTCGTCTCATAAAATTCTGGATCTTGTAAGAAAGTTTGGACGACACGATCGGATCTTTAAATTTTCCTACCAACAGCCCTTAAGCTTAGGCCAGTTAACCGAAAAGCTTGAATTTTGACTTTTTCCGTATCGCTTAAATGTTTACCATGCGGCATTAGCTGTGTTTTATTTTCCCCGAGATCTGATCCGGATTGGATTTTGTTTTCAAAATAGCATGTAAAACAACAAATACAAACAAAACAGGGCCTTGTGTTGTTTTTGTTATACATGTAATTTTGAATGAAGATCCAATCTGGATCAGATCTCGGGGAAAATAAAACACAGCTATTGTTTCTTGTCATTTCGAAGCACATAACTGAATGAAGCTTCAGAGAGGTTTGCATTGTGCGGTTATACTTTTGCAATATACAAAAACCTGGTTTTAATTTTTAAGCACCAGAAAAGAAAATAACGGAACTTTTTTTCTTCTCAATTTACTTGATTAGTGATGCCATTCAATAAAAAAATAGTAAAGTGTCATTCCCATTTTAATTTTCTACAAAACGCATTTTTACAGGTGCGGTTATACTTATGCAAGGCACTGTATATCAATATTTATTCTACATAGTTCACATTCAAATTAATGCGTATAATATATGAGACTGTCAGTGCAATAGTGGCGTAACCCATAAAATTCACTTTAGAGCTACGAGAGATTTAAGAAACAGGTTTTCTTTAAACATTTTTTGTATTTTTTCTTTGACATTTTTGATTTATATAAAAACGTGGAAGAGTTTAAAAAAAGGAATATTTTGTAGGGCAAGCTTTTTTTTTTAAATTCAATTTCATTTTGAAAAAAAAGTGAGTTACGCCACTATTGCATTCATGGTTTTCTGTAAAAATAAAGAAAAAAGAAAGGTTACGCCAAACTTATTATATTTTTTTTTTATTTCTCTCATAGTTCATATTTTAACAAAAAAAAATTATATGTACATTTTTATCGTCTGATAAATCGTCAAATATTTCAGCTGGAATACTTGTTGGCGTTCTTAAATTATTATAAAAAGAGTGATGGATTGGTGATATAAATTGAAGTATGTAGTTCAATTAAGTCTTTCTTTTTTTATCGTTTATTTTAGGTTGTTCAAGCTGGTTGAGTTTTTTAATATTAACGGATTATTTCTTTTTTACATTTACCTCTTCGAGTAAAACATCAATTTCATTATAATAGGGGTATTCATGTAAGCGCGGAAAACCCTCGTAAACCTCGTAAACCAGATAATTTTATCTCCGCAGAAACGAGCTGTCAAAATTTGTATGGGAAAAGTTTCTGCAAATCGCATAGAATTATCTCACAAAATTGCTGCGGAAAGTGCAGAAATAAACCTCGTAAACTAAAGAAGTATGGATTCTGACTTTTAATTTGACATTTCACAAAATATTTCCCACATTTACGCAAGTATTTCTTAGGGGGTGTTCATGAAAACATGCTGCGGAAAGTTATATCTTTCTACAAAGCGGAAAATTATCTCGTTACATGAATACCCTTAATATTTATAAAAAATGAAAATGGTTTACTTTTTTCGAAATGTAACCACTTAATTTTAAGTCATTCAATCTTGGAATTTGAAATGGACAGTTTCCTATTTGTGATATTTTCTTCGATAAATTTTGTGGAAAAAAAATCTGATGTAGTCATTTTCACAATTTCAAATGGGTTTCTCTTTCTGGCCGAGGAAATGACGTTAACACAATCATCTGGGACGAAGATATCTTTATAATTTTTTTTATTCTTTTCTATTATAACAAAATCTTGGTCACATGGCAAATAGGAATGGCCACTAACTAAAATTTTATGATCGATTTCTTCAACCATAAAATCGGGATGGGATAACAAAAATTGGCACAACAGTGAAAGTTTTATATTTTTATTTTGGCCCCCACATTTGTCAGAATACATAATAATTTTTTTCTAAGAGAAGCATGAAAGTTACGCCACTATTGCACTCAAACTATGATCAAATTATTAAATTCAATAACACCTTTTTGAGTGCCATCTAGTTTTGAGTGAAGATAGCTGCATATAACTATTTTTGTATTAAGATATATTATATTATATATTAAAAGACCCATTTTTATGAAAAACTTGTTTTTGAAAAAAAGTGGGTTTCGCCACTATTGCACTCATAGCCTCATATTATCTTTGAAAAATATAATTTTTTTATGGCATACATAATGAATTCAGTGAAGTCTTGTTATTTGGTTTTTTTTTATTATTAAAACTTTAAAAAAAATGAGCGAACTAGATCTATCCCCCCCCATAGCGAAAAGCTATCTACGCCACTGTACGACAGAAGGGTATTGAGGGCATCACAGTCATGCCAATGAATCAACTGAAACAGGAATACAGCACCTTTGATCAGAGGAGGCGGCTAGGCGCCAGCTATGAGCACTACTTGTGCGAAGGGCGTATAATGGGTCATGTCGGCAAGCTGATCGAAAACGTAAGTTCTTCAAAAAAAAACATAAATCCCCGTATTAAGTCTGATTTCTCTTAAAGTTGGGCCAAAAGACGAGGAACACCTTCCACCCTGTGAACCTCAATGAGGACAAGGACATCAAGGCTGAGTTCGAGAAGTCGCTGAAAAAGACTGCTATGCGGCAGTTGACCAAATGCTCATTGCAGAGTATTCCTGTGGGAACGCATAAGTTCACTGCAGAACAACTGGCCCACAATATCGAACTGATAGTGGCTCAGCTGAAGCAGATCTATCCGGGTGGATTGGGAAACATCCGTAACCTTTATCAGAAGATTGGCCTTACCGGAACGTCGTCGCTGCCTCTGTACATGAGCATGGCGCAGGCCCCAGAAGAGACGCCGATGGTGCTTGGCCAACGAGAAGAGAGGATGATCAAATTGAAACGAGAAGCCAACGAGGTCCTCTCTAAGTTCTCTATGACAAAGGAGGGTAAGTTGATAAAGTTGACATAGGGCGTTTTCCTAAATGCAGTGTTGCAGCGCATCGTGAATTTTGATGCTTTTTTTTATTAAATTGCTTCAATAAAATAACGTTATTTAATACGAATTCTAAATTTTAGAGGTTTTTTAAGGATTTGTAAAAGTAAATATTGAATTTTAGAGTAAAGATAAACGTTGTGAGGGCATCAAAAATCCACGATGCACTGCAACACTGCATTTTGGAAAACGCTCAAAGTCTGGGTGTGGAGAAGAAGAAAAAGGTGCTAGAAATGAAAGCTGCCTTGAAGGCTGACGAAGGTGAGGAACCTGATAAGAAATCAAAAAAAGCCGAGGACGGAAAAAAGAAGAAGGTCGAGAAATCAAAGGAACTTGGCCTGCCAGAAAATGAAGAAGAAGACGATGATGATGAAGAAGAGGATGTTATTCAGCTGGGAAAAGGTTCAGATGATGATGAAACAAAAGACGATGAGATGGCAAATCTGGATGAGGAAGACACAGAAAGTGGAACAGAGATTGTGGAAAATAGATTTGTCGGCGAAGATGATGAAGAAAGTGAAGAAGACGATGAACAAGAGGTGACTCAGAGTGATGAAGATGATGATGACGAAGATGAGGATGACGATGATGAAGACGAAGATGATGATGAGAAGAAGACCGATAAGGTTAGCAAAATAGATTTGTGAAAAATAACGCAGTTAAGGATTTATAAATAAATATTTTACAGTTGAATGAACTGTAAGACTAACGTGTCTTGGCTTTTTTCTTCTTTTGTTCTAGATTTACAACAGAAGATTGATTTAAAAATTAAATGAGAGTTTCAGCAACTAAAACCAAGTCTAACTTTTACTGCGTTGGCGAAGATTGAGCTTTATTGGTCCTAGGCTTTTGAAAAACTCTGTTTATGAAATCTATTAAGACCATCAAAAACAAATAAAAAATAAAATGCACGACTGGGTCGCACGAACTTGCTCCTATGTAATAGACTAGGAATTTTAAAAACGAATGTTATTAGAGAAAACTGTTCATAAGGATAAAATTAATTTGTAAATTCTTTTAGTAGTAAGAGACAAAAACAGAATGCTATTCAATTATAAATTTATGCAAGAACAAAAATTATAAGTCGTAGTGGTTTCTTAAAAAAAAGCTTTTATATACAAACTTTTTAAAAGCTTTTTAAGAAAAATTTTGGGACACCAATTAAAAGTTTTTATTATTGTTCGAATAAAAATTAAATTTACAAAAAAAAATATTGAGCCGTTTCTGAGATATCGAATTTTCACAAAAAATTAAAAATAGATTTTTTTTTTCAAAAATTCAAAAAAATATTTATTTGAGGGTTTTGAAATGCAATGTGTTTTAGACTTTTTAGAAGCTTCTCTATAAAAATATTCATTAAGATCCGTTATGTGGATAATGAGAAATTCAAAATTCGAAAAAATGGTTCTATCGTAGGTACAAGCTGTAATATCTTAATTTCAATTTTTTTTTATTAAATTAAAGATCGTAAAAATTAATTGAAAGAAAAAAAATTTTATCAAAATTCTAGGCGCCGTTTTCGAGAAAAATACGATTTTTGAAAACCATTTTTTTTTAAATTTTTTAGCATTTGTATGGTAGGTACCTTTAGTTTTAGGTAAAATAATTTTTTTTTTTTCACATCTTGTAGATTATATTGAGAAACTTTTATTTATCAAGTTTAAAAAAATCTACCATGGCGTTTTCGAAATATTGAGTTTTGAAAAAAAAAATTTGAAATTTTTTTTAAAAACCCAAAAAAATTGTTTGAAAATTTTAGGACGCAATTCTATTAATGTTTTTGGGAACTTTTAGCAAAAAAAAATGATCAAAATCAGTTGTACCGTTTTTGAGAAAATCAAAAACAAAAAAATGGTTCCATGGGGGGTACCCTCAATAACCATTTTTCGGAAAAATTTTTTCAACCAATACCTAGCTTTAATTAAATGAAATTTTTCTGTATTTTTATTTTTAAAATTTGTTTTTGAGGAAAAAAAATGTTTATAAAAGTTCGAAAAAAATTCGTATGGCAGGTACCGTTATTTTTGGTCTTAAAAAAAAAGAAAAAAACGTGTCGGGGGAAAAAATTAAAAATGATATCTACCAAGTTTAAAGAAAATCGGCCGAGGAGTTTAGCCTGTAGTCGATCAGACAGACAGACCCACTTTTTTAGTCTTCGCTATCATCGTAAAGTCAACTTTGATCAAAATCTCGAGTTCGATTTTTTTTACGAATGCATAACTTGCCTTATAGACCTATAAGTCGCAGGTAATTAAGTTTAAAAAAGGGGGAACCTTTGTGGTGAAATTTAACTAGATTCAGGGAGTTTCTCTTTATAGATTTCGGAAAAGCCGGACGAATTTGTTAGTTTGTCCTACAAAAGATTTTTGACATATCACTAAAATGTTTAGCTTCCTGTGGGTGCTAAATCTACACTTGCGGAACGCTTTAAGGAATGTTAGTTTTTTACGATACCAATTGCTTGAATTTTCGGTTTTTAAGAAAATCTAATTTGTGAACCGATTCGACGGCTTTGTGATGTCTTGTCATATTTAATGATTTCTTTAGTAGGATAATCAAGAAATTGCCCCTTATAAACGTGCTTTTAATTTCGTCGCATTAATATAATTTTATGGCTTTAATGTTTGAATATGATTTCACACACTCTTCGCATGTTGGTTGGAAGCAACATGCCTGCACTAGTAATGCCTTCCAATTGAGACGCCCAAAAAATTTAGTAACCATTAATGAATGAATTATGTATTCGGGAGTGAAATTTGAAAAATTTCATTTAGTTAAAACTAGGCAATGGTTGAAAAACATTTTCCGAAAAATTGTTATTTTTGGTAGCCCCCTTGGGTCCATTTTTTTTTATCTAAAACTAACGGTACCTACCTTCCATACAAATTACTGACTGTACCTACCATAGAACGATTTTTTCGAATTTTGAATTTCTCATTATCGGCATAACGGATTTTTATGAAATTTTTTATAAAGAAGTTCCTAAAAAGTTAAAAAAAACATTGCATTTCAAAACTTAAAAAAATATATTTTTTCAATTTTTAGAAAAAAAAGTCGTTTTGTACATAAAAGCTTATTTTTTTAAGGAACCACTACAACGACTTATAATTTTTGTTCTTTGATTTCTTCTTTTTTGAAGAATACCTCATCCTTCAATCCGTTTATCGTAGAGAATGTCGAACAATCAAAATTAAAATGACTGTTATTTAATTTATTATTTAGCGCAGCCTTGACGCCGTCCTTGTCATCTTCCAGTGCGACATCAGGGCCTGCACTGTCACCCGCCTTTCCATGCTTGGTCGTCACATCGCCAGGCAATTTCTTTTCGTCGATACAATCAAGCAAGCCAGCGCCACCTTGAATAAACCATCGGTTAGAGCCTGATTAATTAATACCACTAAGCTGTATTATATTCTCATTACAATTATTAAAAAGAAAACAAGCCTTTCTATTAGTTTATCTTTCCAAAAAGGCAAAACCGACTGCATTTAATGCAAGATTATCATGTTACAAAAAAATATTACAATTTTATTGATCTTTTGGACCGAAAATTCATGCATGGCATTTAAATTAATTTTATTGACTACGTAAGCACGTTTGCCGCAAACGATTTACGATTCAAACGAAAGCAAATATCCAAAACGCCTTATTTATATGAGTATTGTTCTTCGATTTGAGCTTCTTTATAGCTGTCAGCACCACTTCGAGGTGATTTCGCTTTTGTTTTCTTGTCTGCGTTAAATAAGCAATTATAGAAAACTTTAGAAGAGTCATTAATACAACTTACTTTAAGGGGCAAAAATTCTTTCCGTTTCTGTACCAAGCATAGGTAAAGTTGATTTAAGGGTCGTGGCGGATGTATTTTCTGCCAAATACGTTTTTTGCCTTCTCGCTTTCAGCAAGGCTGGATCAACATCATGTGGCTATTAAGCGAAATATTGGTATTTAAACTAATGGTTAATAAAACTGCAAATATAAAACATACCGCATTATGTCTTGCAGATTCTTAACTTCCCTTCAAATTTCCTGAACGCATAGTTCTTTGTGCATGTTGGCCAGTTGATTTTTGCTTTCGAAAAGAACCGATTTATCTACTCTAAGTTCACAAATGATAACATGCTCTTCATTTGCACAATCAACCGGGCGACCTTTGCAAAATGTGTTACGATCAAGAACCGAACAACGACCAATAACCAGCTCGATCGGTACAAGTTCGTACAATGGCACACGAACAACTTCATTTGGATAGAAACGCCTAGATGGTTCATGAAAAGTTTCATATGGTCGTAGAAAATGATGCCCAAAAATAACACGCTTCCCATTTTGATCCTTCCAAAGCCTCTCCACTCGAAAAATGTCACGCTCTGAATAGTCTATTTCTCCTATGGTCTCATACGTGTGCTTTTTAGTTGAGCAAATAACGCCATTCTCATCCTTAATAGGAATGTCACGCAGGACGTAAACCGTATCACCCTGACGAATTTCTAAATCACCACGCATCAGGGATAAATAGTATCTATGACCATCTTATTGAGACTGTTTTTGCCAAGAGCTAGCTCTACTAGTTGATTGTAAACGTTGTCCTATGTTTTGAAGTATAACTCTGAAATGTCCTTAATAACATAAAGTTTCTCTGGCTTTTCGTTATGAAATTCTCGCGTTGCAGATAGTAGACTTTCTAAATCATCGTCAAACTCCACCGGAACTTTGTAATAACCTTTCTCGACGTTAGCTTGAATAGTAGCGAAATCAACAGGTTTAAGTGTGTTGACTTGTTGTTTTGCTGATTTTCCCTTTTTCTTTATTAATGTTGGATATAGTTTAATAATTTCCGGTTTATCAGTGTCGTCTAAAAGAAGAAAAATAAACAATGAATCAGGGCGTTAATAATCAACTGTACAGATACATACCCTTAATTTCCTCTAATGCTGAACATATGTATGTATATCCCTGAAAACAACTGCCATTTTGGCCATTTTTTCAACCTCATGATCCTGAACAGCTTGTGCTAAGCCACGAGTTTGAATACTTCTCGGTGATCGCAAAGCTGATATTTGCACAGCAATAGAAGAAGGTGTGGAAGGTCTTCTTTGAAGAGCAACTGTTCCAATTTGTTCTGGTTTACTCACATCAGATGTTGATCCCTTTGACTTAATCCGACGAACCTTCAATGAAATAAATATTAACGTCTTTATAGATACACAATGAAAATGATTTGTACTTACCTTTTCAAAATTCCTAATTAAGAAGATTCTCTGCAACCCAATCAAACGCTTGTCTTTTTCCGACAACTGCTGTGACATTTGAGTCATTACAATATCCTTGGATTGAAGACGTATAACATCTTTACGTGCTGATCCCTGCCTCTTTCGCTGGCGTCCATTTCGCCTTCCGTCTGCCTGTCCTGCAGAGTTATCAACCGGTTTTGGTGATTCTAAAAGAGGTTTAATTCGCTGAGATTTTCCGCCAATAACCCCACGACATTGTGAAATATTGCAGCGACATTCTTGACCCTCGGATGGATTGAATAGCGAAAAGTTATAATCGTAGCTTATCTCTTCACCAGCTTCAATATTCCGTGCAGCAAACAAAGCCATTCGCGACAGGCCATTTACAGACCATTTTTGCATTTCACAATTAGGTGAACAAGAATGATTCACAAATCGCCCATTTCTGCCCATTCGATGGCCATCTATTACTATTGATAATGCCGCTGCTGAAGCTGTCGGAACGGGTGGTGGCGGAGGAGATGCTAAAATACAAATTAAAATTAAATTTATTTTGTTTAATGCAAAAACTTACCACTTAATCTGATTAAATTTTCAAATTTATTGGAATTCCAAAATTAAAAAAAAATATTGACAGTTCATTTTGATTTGTCAACAACCGCTGTGTTGAATTGTCAAAAATTAGTTCCTTTTTTTAAGTGACATCTTTTGATCGCGCATTTTCGTTAGAGAGAACCTTAAAAGTGGAACCACTTTTTTTGAGGATTTGTATGAAGAAAATAAGCGACTAGCAGTCCATATATCATTGACATCATTGACTTATTATATATGGACTGCTAGTTGTGTATAATTCTCATACAAAATTTGCACCCAAAATGGTCCAACGGATACAATCGAAACTAGCCCTCGTGCCGACACTAGTGGCAAAAATAAACAACATATTTAACGCCATCTCTTGTTCTACTAGTGCCAACAGAAATGTTTACTCATAGAAACTAAGGACATCTATTGACATTGCTTTGAAGAAACGGTGCTAGTCTATGGTTAGAGAGATAATCGGCTGAGAATAGTGCTAAGGGATCTCGAAAAAAATCCCCTTTAAAATATTTTATGAATCATTTTGGTTTACTTAATGATTTTATGTCCGCGCAGGTGCATATAATTATATGTTACACAAAATAGCGAACTCATTTTAGGCAATCGTTTAGTTTGTGTCAAAACACAAACTTTTTAGTTGCTCGAACCCAGCAGTTGAGAAACTAAAAATTGAATGTGCGCGCCTAGCCTTACAGTTCTAGTTTAAGATAAGGTGCGTTTTATTATTCACAAATCTATCTGGATGCGGATCTGGATTAAGTTTTAACATGTATTACAAAAACAATTTGGGATCCTGTTTTCTATCGGGATCTATTTCAAAGATCCAAAAATCAGTTATTACACCGGCGAGTAGATGGCTTTTTATGGCAATAAGGTAGTGTAAGCTATAGTGTAAAGAAAAAAGACAAGAAATAATTGAAAATGTACAAACCCAAGGATAAAAAGAGACGGACTTATAACACTGCTGTCACTAAGATCCCTATCGTTTTATTTTCAAGGGAAGATCCAGATCGGGATCCAGATAGATTTGTGAATAATAAAACGCACCTATTGGTGTCCATCGATGGGGAATGGTGTTGCGAATTTAGTGAACAAGTATTTTAATAAATAATTAACAAAATGTTAAAACTATGACAGTTCTATAAACAATTGCACAAAAAACTAGCCCATGTAATCAAAATTCTGTCCCAATTATGTTTGCTGTCAATGGGCCTGCACACACGAGATGAACAATTTTTGGACTAAAACCTGTTTTAGTCTATAGTCCAAGCACACACGAGATGATTTCAGACTGGGGGAAGAAATGTATACATGAACCTCTTTCATATGTGTTAGTATTTCTATGTGTATTTTGTTGTTGTGTAACGGGGTAAAGGGATGAGGACCCGTGGATAGGATTAGGATAGTTGTAAGGAAAAAGAATCGGAAAAGGAAACAGGAAATGGATAGGAACAGGAAAGGACATTAATTTGGACTAGGATAGGATGGGACGGGTACGAATGTTTGACAAAAGGGGCGGTGGCATGCTGGCGACGCACGGCTTAGCTCGCCGGATGTAGGGGGGAGATCTTGCCCCTCCGCCAAACCTCACCTCGCTACAAAAACAAACTTTCATGCCAAAATCTAAACTATCCCACTTATTGGACTGCTACTCTCAGAGGTGGTTGCCGATGTTGTTGCAACCGATGGCCTAACCCTCACCTCTCCTCGGAATCTGTACGGCCAAATGATATACCAGATTCCCCTTATGCGATGTCATTCGACTACGACATCACTCCGCACCGTTCAGCATCCGCTAGCCCTCCACACCCCCTGGAAATTAAAAATCTATTCCATCATCTTACTAGAACTCACTTGTTCCAAAAAAAGACTATGTATTGGCGTGGCTTACAGAGCATATTTATTAAAATGGAAAATGAATGAATAAAAATCTCACAATCTTACAAACATATCAGGCTTATATTAAGAATTGTCTAAAAAAAAAGAATTCTAGTATATAAGAAAATCAATAAAATTATTATGAATTTATGCGTAATTCGAAAGCAAATTTGGAAATTTAGAATTAAAGTATTACTTGAATTAAGGAATTTATATGACTAATTATTCGAGAATCTTTTTGGATTTCTAGGCGAATGTGCTTATATCAGCAGCGACTATCGTTTTGGGCCTTTTTGCCTCGCTGGGGTTGGCACGTCGCTGGTAACCCTTTTAAAGGTACCAGAGAGGTGTCCTACTTCAGCACGCTACAAATCAACCCAAACAAAATCTCGGTCCGAGCCCAGTCTCGACTGCCACTCTCCGCGAATAATAAAATATTTTCGTGTCCCGAACCTACCTAACGAGCGCTCTATAGGGGTTTTTTCTTTCTCACACAATAAAGTGCTACCTTCGAATTTTATCTTTTCGTCGAGACGAAACTAGCTTCGGCCTGTCGAGAAACGCTGCCTCTACAACTCTTCAACCCTCAAAACCCAACAAAAAGGTAAATAAATATATATAAAAATGTAATTAAAATTATGAAATTTATATTAGATAAAATGGATTAAAAAGATGAAAATGATTTATATAAAAAAAAATAATGAAAAGGTAATGATATCAAAAAAAGAATCAAATGAATATTTAATAATTTTCAAATTGCCAACGCACAAAAATCGAAATGCCGAAAAGTAGGCAATCCTTCTTTATTTGCGACTCCTGGTTCCTGAAGTCGATACAATTTTTTTCTTCCGGCGTTTGGATTTGATGACTGGTTTATTTTTAGTGTACCGGTTGGTGAATTTGATATATTTTATTTTTCGAAGTAAATATTCGATGCTTCGAATGGGTTGGTGTATTGGTTGACTTCGCACAATGGTTTTTTTTTTATAGGGTAGTCTTTTTAAAATGACTTACCAAGAAAATTCGCATATTAAAAAAAATTTACTCATCCAGGATAAAATTGTTTTCCTTTTTCTTTTTGTTTCTGCTCCTTATTACATTATTAGGTCTAGTTATTTATGGCTTTTTCGTTATAGGTGCAATTCTACGGTTTTTTGTGGTAACCGGTTTTGTAGATTCCGCAAAAAAAACTGCAGCGGCACCGACTCCGCTCTTGTCGGTTACCGCTTATCCACCGAACCCTAAACCGTTCAGGTTTTCATTATTTTATAAATTAAATTCTGGCACAAAACACTCACCTATTTGCAAATTTAGCGATTTATAATTCTAATCGTTCGAAATTATTTGCTCCAAAATTGCGACGTTTTCACACTAAGAAAAATTAAATTAAAGCCTACACTTAATACTTTTCGTTTTTATATATACAAAAAAAACTTTACACTTTACCCCAAAACTATACTTTCATTAGGTGTCTATCCACTCAGTCTGAATTTAACTTTTTAACTAAAGGTAAGTTTCTTCTCTTGTTGGTTTGACACCGACACTCATCGACACAAAAACACTACTTCTTTGTTGGGTGAGGTAAATAAGCTCCGTTTTGGTTAACACCATCAACTTGGAGGAGCCCTCTTCCCACGTTTCCTCCTCTTCCTCAATGAAAAATAAAAAGGAAAAACTCTCAAACCTACCGTGGTGTGTTCACCACCCAACAAGTAGTTTCCATCAAATTTTGGAAGCTCTATTTTAGGCAGCTTCATTGTAGCAGCGATTGGCATCTCTGTTGATCGATGTATTGAGTTAGGTTTCTCCATATGCTCGCACAATTCCATAAGTACCAGCTCAACACGATCCTGCATGTCAAAATATAGTTGAATATCTTCAACGGAATTGTGTTCTTCCATTCCTTTGAACAGATCCATAATTTCACCCCAATTCTGTTCTATTGATTTGAGTTTTATTCTACAGAACGCATCGCTTCTTCCGTGAGCAATTTCTACGAGAACTTTTTCCAACGACTTCTCAAGGATGTTTATAAGTAACACAAACCTTTCCTTCGTAGTCATTATAGATGGTTGTTCTAACGGCTTGGCTGTAATTTTCTTATTACCATCTATCCGTTTGGGCACTGGTGGTGTCTCCACATTGTCCTTTGGAACAGCTCCAGTATATTGGTTTTTCTTTGAACCATTCACATTTGATGCTTCCCCAATGTCCTTGTTTCCGAATTCGCTGTCTTCTTCTTCTATGCGGCGGTTAAGGTCACTTAACATACGCTCTGATATTTTGCGTATCGCCTCATAATAATCCTTCTTGAAATAAGGATGATCCAACTGGTCTGAATACTTTTCTCGGATAATACTATCCGTCTCGTCAAACAGCTTCCAATTTTGATCCAAACTATCTCGACGCTCTACCAAGTATTTAAGGGTTTTTCGGGCTTCGGAATCCTTTGCATAATTCCGGCTCATGCGGCAAATTTCATCACCCACCTTTTCTTGGCATGCCGAGTAGTATTCCAAGTCCTTGATTGCACCTTCTAGTTGAGTCATTTTTTTATTTTTCTTGTTTTTTTTTTATTGTCAAAACACTGTTTTATATTTCTTAAATTTTTTACTTGATCACGAAACACACCGGTTATGAAAGGAAAACAAACAAAAAACGATTTAAAACTTCAAACAATTATTTAGAATACAGGCAACTAAACTTTTTTAGTTTTGTCCTGTCACGGTCGCCAAATAATGTTAACTTCAAAATCGGAATCAAAAAGAAATATATAAATCAAACACGACACAACTCTTTGGTGGATTTACAACGAATGAATTTTATTTAGAATTATTTATTATGGCTAGGAACAAATTGCAAGCATGCAAAATTACTTAAAGCGTGAGAACAAACTTTTTTCATGATTTAAATTATTGGAACTCGAGAAGCGTGAACCTGGAAACATTGGCTTGTTCTCATACTTTAAGGTGTACAATAAAATAATGATGATTTGAACAATTGGAACTCGAGAAGCGTGAACCTCAAAACATTGGTTTGTTCTCATACATAAGTCTAGTGTGTACAATAAAATAATGATGATATATTTAAACACTGTTGATAAGGATCAAATTTATTTTTTAAATTATTTTGATGGTGAGAGATAAAAACAGAATGCTATGCAAATATGAATTTATGCAAGAACAAAAGTTATAAGTCGTTTCAATGGTTTCTTTGGAAAAATAAGCTTTTATATACAATGTTTTGAAACCATTTTTAAGAAAAATTTTGATACGCCCATTTCAATTTTTTTCTATTGTACGAATGAGAACCCCTTGAAATAATGGTTAGGGCGTTGGACTGTCATGCGGAAGGTCTCGAGTTCGATTCTTAGCCGCTGCTAGAAAGTTTTTTTCAGGGGTGTACTGCCTCTTGCGAGGAATTGACAAATCCTCCAAGAGTATATCTCTTGTCATGAAAAGTGCTGCTCATTAGCCGTTCTGAATCGGCAGAAAATTGTAGGTCCCCTCCATTCCTGGTAACACGCACACAGGAATGGCTGAGAGTTGTAAGTCACTATAGGTCCTGGTTCTCCTCGAGCTGTTGCACCACAATATTTATTTATACGAATGAGAATTAAATTTCCAAAACAAATAATGAACCATTTTTGAAATATCGAATTTTCAAAAAAAAATTATTATTTTTTTTATTCAAAAATTCAAAAAATATTTTTTTTAAAGTTTTGAAATGCAATGTTTTATACATTTTTTAGAAAAATCTTTATTAAAATTTCATTAAAATCCGTTATGTCCATAATTAGTTATTCAAAATTTGAAAAAATGGTTCTATGGTAGGTATAAGCTGTAATATCTTAATTTAAATTTTTTTTTATTAAATTAAAGATCATAAAAATCTATTGAAAGAAAAAAAATGTTATCAAAATTCTAGTCTTTGTTTTCGAGAAAAATAATTTTTTAACGATTTTTTAACATTTGTATGGTGGGTACCTGTATTTTTAGGTAAAATAAATTTGTTTTTCTCACTTCTTGTAGATTATATTAAAAAACTTTTATTTATCAAGTTTTAGAAAAATCTAGTATATATAGGGTTTTCGAAATATCAAGTTTTGAAAAAAAATTAAACTAAAAAAAAAAATAACTATTTTTGAAAATTTTAATACACAAATCTGTTCAAATTATTTCGGAGCCTTAGCATACAAAATTATCAAAATCTGTGGTACAGGTTTTTAAAAAATCAGAAACAAAAAAAATAGTCCGATGGTGAGTAACCATTTTTCGGAATTTTTTTTCAACAATTATCTAGCTTTAACTATTTATATGAAATTTGTTTGTATCTTTACTTTTTAAATCTGTCAAACAGTTTTTGAAAAAAAAAAATATTTATAAAATTTTGAAAACAATTCGTATGGCGGGTACCGTTATTTTTGGTCTTAAAACAAAAAAGAAAAAAACATGTGGGGGGGGAATGCAAAAATAACCACAATCGGTATTTTGACAGAATTTAATCGAAAATAAATTGATTTATTTTTCCAAAAGAAAACCAAATTACTTTAATAACTCAAAATGTATATAATATTAAATATGTTATTACAAAGCAACCAACATACAACTATTATTTCAATGAGGATTTTAAAACCACATCTTCAAATCAAGTGTATGTTTAATAATAAACACAATAAAACAAATTAAACAGAACTATATTTTTTTCAGTAAAAATCACCCCTTGTTTATGGCAAAAAATTATTTGTACACAATATTATCAACTTGTAACCAACTCTATAAGAATAAAGTATACGCATAGTTAGCTAGAAGTTTCAAATTACATATTATGTGAAATGTTTTGCCAAAATCCTTTATATTCTTATTGCACTATACCAAGCTGGATCGCAAAAGTTTTTTTTCTGTGTTGGAGAATTTCAAAAATTTACAATAAGGAGCGTGTATAACACTTATCTTGACAAAATCGATTGCGCAACACGCTTTTGTGTGTTCCGCTTAAGGATAGAACAAATTCGATAAATAGAGATTGGGCCTGCACACACGAGACTATTTCATCCGGACTAAGAACAGTTTTGTTGGCAAGGGAACCGAAGTGTGCAGTATGAAACGGACTAAAATTTCAACCCGAAATTTCGTGGATGAACGAAGACTGAAACTAACACATACACAACATACAACAACTGTTATGGCAGCCTTAGAGGACAACCTAAAACTACAGTGGTGTAGTCATCGCTGGTAGTATCGTCAAAGGCAAAGAAACGATAGTTACAACCTGCGCTACAAGGTTCAGCGACTGTATAATTTGGTCTGAATCGAGCCTTTACTACCAGCGATGACTATATTCATTCTATTTTACCAGAAATATGAACTTACCTGTGCTTCCGCAGTAAATATACCTTTGTTTCTAGGCAATGTGGGACTTAATCACCGTATACGGGTACTCTACTGTTGAGATGGAATTGCCTGTAAGTCATATGTTGTTGTTCCGGCATCCTCCTGTATTTGTGTTGACAATTTTTTTGTTTTTTTTTTATTTATTACGATTTAATTTACAACTTTCACTTCACTTTTTGTAATTATCGCGAATTTTGTCACAAATTTGCAGAACAACGAATAAAAACAGCCCGGCAAAACAAAAATTCTTCAATGTTTTCATTGGGCCTGCACACACGAGATGAACAATTTTTGGACTAAAACCTGTTTTAGACGGTGTTCACATTGGACTCACTCCGCTGACTTATTTTGATGTCTCTGTGTTTTTTCTCGTTCGCACTTCATGGTAAGAAAGAGACGGCAAAGTGAGGCAGGATTTTTAAAACAAATTGAAAATTAATGGATTTTTTTTGACATTTGTCTTGGTGACATAATATGACACACGAAGATACAGTGTATCACAAAAGTAAGTAAGCACTCATTAAAAAAAAATATAATCAAACACTATTTGGAAAATAAATCGAAGTGCGAGAATGGTAAAACTAATAACAAAAGTCCATCTACAAAATACACAAAATAATAACCAAATAAAATAACATTGGAAGTTTGCAAAATGACCCTCGATCAATGACAATGACAAGCAGGAATGCCGTATTATTGTTAGGAAAGTGAAGAGGAATCCCAAAGTAGGCCCATCAAAGATATCAGCAGAAATAACCAAATAAAACAGGTAAGTCATATAACCCTCAAACTATTCGACGAGTGCTCTACCAATCCGGTTATCATGGTCGAAGTATTAAAGAAACCTTACATAAGTAAAATAAATCGCCAAAAGCGGCTCTTCTTTGAAAAAACCCATTAATCTAAACAAGCAGAATTTTAGAACACAGTTTTGTTTTATTTGAAATGTTACTTTTTAGTTCGAAATACATATCAATTATAGACAAAAATATTAAGTTTTTTTTTTAACATTACTATCGATTGTTTGAAGGAAATGATCTTTAAACTAAGAGGTGCTTACTTACAAATTAGCTTTTATGGCCTTTAGTCCACAAAAATTGGCGTTTCGTCCGGGTTATCTCACATGGACTCATCAGTTGACTTGTGAGGACCTTGTCAATACGCAATTTTTGTTAAGTTCAGTTCATCTTACATGACTACTTGGCTGATTTATTTCAGTAGTATATAGAGTTTGTATTTTAAAAAACCTTCATATAAATATTCAATGCCAGGCCACGGGCAAACAAAAAAAATTCCAACATTAATGATTACAATTCTAATCTTTGTTGGATATAGTTCACATTGGATTTTTGTCAAAAAATTCATGTAAGATGAACTGAACTTAACAAAAATTGCGTATTGACAAGGTCCTCACAAGTCAACTGATGAGTCCATGTGAGATAACCCGGACGAAACGCCAATTTTTGTGGACTAAAGGCCATAAAAGCTAATTTGAATCAATAATTCAACAAGTCCAATAATAGTGCTAAGTCTTCTACTTGGCTGATTTATTTCAGTAGTATATAGAGTTTGTATTATAAAAAACCTTCATATAAATATTCAATGCCAGGCCACGGGCAAACAAAAAAATTCCAACATTAATGATTACAATTCTAATCTTTGTTGGATATATGTAGTTCACATTGGATTTTTGTCAAAAAATTCATGTAAGATGAACTGAACTTAACAAAAATTGCGTATTGACAAGGTCCTCACAAGTCAACTGATGAGTCCATGTGAGATAACCCGGACGAAACGCCAATTTTTGTGGACTAAAGGCCATAAAAGCTAATTTGAATCAATAATTCAACAAGTCCAATAATAGTGCTAAGTCTTCTACTTGGCTGATTTATTTCAGTAGTATATAGAGTTTGTATTATAAAAAACCTTCATATAAATATTCAATGCCAGGCCACGGGCAAACAAAAAAAAAAAATTCCAACATTAATGATTACAATTCTAATCTTTGTTGGATATAGTTCACATTGGATTTTTGTCAAAAAATTCATGTAAGATGAACTGAACTTAACAAAAATTGCGTATTGACAAGGTCCTCACAAGTCAACTGATGAGTCCATGTGAGATAACCCGGACGAAACGCCAATTTTTGTGGACTAAAGGCCATAAAAGCTTTTTTTTTTTTTTTTTTTTTTTATAATCTACCCGCGCTAAAGGGATTATGATTACCCTTTAAATGTTTCAACACAGCGCGGGCGTGAAGTTAATGAAGAGAAAGAAGGATAGGAAAGATGTGTGGCACGATGTTCTGAGACTGAAGGTTGTTGTCTCAGATATTTTATCTCCAGGGATGGCGGCTGAACTAAAGCGGAGAAATGCCGTGTCTTATTTCTATGTCGCTTATAATTCACATTATTTTATTCGTGTTCATCCTTGTTGGGCATACTAGTTTAACTCAATTACAAGTTGTTAGTGTTATGCCTGAACAACATGTAATGAGTAAACCAGCCATGGGTTGATGACAATTTTTAGAAGGTTTTTAATGGAATTAAAACGACATAGACGACGGCAGGGATCGAACCTGTCATCATGACGTTGACAGGCGAGCACACAACCATCGTGCCACGGCCACCCCCATAATTTTGAATTTGAATCAATAATTCAACAAGTCCAATAATAGTGCTAAGTCTTCTACTTGGCTGATTTATTTCAGTAGTATATAGAGCTTGTATTATAAAAAACCTTCATATAAATATTCAATGCCAGGCCACGGGCAAACAAAAAAATTCCAACATTAATGATTACAATTCTAATCTTTGTTGGATATAGTTCACATTGGATTTTTGTCAAAAAATTCATGTAAGATGAACTGAACTTAACAAAAATTGCGTATTGACAAGGTCCTCACAAGTCAACTGATGAGGCCATGTGAGATAACCCGGACGAAACGCCAATTTTTGTGGACTAAAGGCCATAAAAGCTAATTTGAATCAATAATTCAACAAGTCCAATAATAGTGCTAAGTCTTCTACTTGGCTGATTTATTTCAGTAGTATATAGAGTTTGTATTATAAAAAACCTTCATATAAATATTCAATGCCAGGCCACGGGCAAACAAAAAAATTCCAACATTAATGATTACAATTCTAATCTTTGTTGGATATAGTTCACATTGGATTTTTGTTAAAAAATTCATGTAAGATGAACTGAACTTAACAAAAATTGCGTATTGACAAGGTCCTCACAAGTCAACTGATGAGTCCATGTGAGATAACCCGGACGAAACGCCAATTTTTGTGGACTAAAGGCCATAAAAGCTAATTTGAATCAATAATTCAACAAGTCCAATAATAGTGCTAAGTCTTCTACTTGGCTGATTTATTTCAGTAGTATATAGAGTTTGTATTATAAAAAACCTTCATATAAATATTCAATGCCAGGCCACGGGCAAACAAAAAAATTCCAACATTAATGATTACAATTCTAATCTTTGTTGGATATAGTTCACATTGGATTTTTGTCAAAAAAAATTCATGTAAGATGAACTGAACTTAACAAAAATTGCGTATTGACAAGGTCCTCACAAGTCAACTGATGAGTCCATGTGAGATAACCCGGACGAAACGCCAATTTTTGTGGACTAAAGGCCATAAAAGCTAATTTGAATCAATAATTCAACAAGTCCAATAATAGTGCTAAGTCTTCTACTTGGCTGATTTATTTCAGTAGTATATAGAGTTTGTATTATAAAAAACCTTCATATAAATATTCAATGCCAGGCCACGGGCAAACAAAAAAATTCCAACATTAATGATTACAATTCTAATCTTTGTTGGATATAGTTCACATTGGATTTTTGTCAAAAAATTCATGTAAGATGAACTGAACTTAACAAAAATTGCGTATTGACAAGGTCCTCACAAGTCAACTGATGAGTCCATGTGAGATAACCCGGACGAAACGCCAATTTTTGTGGACTAAAGGCCATAAAAGCTAATTTGAATCAATAATTCAACAAGTCCAATAATAGTGCTAAGTCTTCTACTTGGCTGATTTATTTCAGTAGTATACAGGGTGTCCCACAGTCACCGCCCCAAATGAAAACCATGGATTCCTGAGGTCATTTTAAGTCGAAAAACTTAAGAGGTCATTTTCTCGTTTTCGTCCCGTTTTCGAGTTATAACGGTTTTTATTATTTTTCCATTAACTGGCTTTATCTTTGCCAAACTGCGTCCGATTCGTGAGATATTTTTTATAATCAATCAAGAATTTATTACAGTTTTAGTTTGTCCAAAGACTTTTTTTTCTGCGGACAACCGTTTCTCCGCAATTTTCCATCAAACCCAATTTTTTCGTTTTTTAAATAGTTTTTTCACTTTGATATCAATTTATTCAAAAAAACACGTTAATGAGTATTAATTTTTTTTACTTATTATTAAAGCCCAGTTCATTTTCTAAAATTTAATATTTTTTTTTCCTTAAAAAGAATACTAAATGTAATTAACAAAAAATAAACAAACTGAGTGAATTTAAAAAAAAATAATTTTTAAATACAAAATTAACTTTTTCTGAGCTATTGTGGTTAAGAAAAGGACAAATAGATAAAGTTAATTAGTAAGACCGTTAACTAATGTAAACAGTAAACATTTGCATTATGATTTGAAGGTTGTAAATGTCTTTCTCGCGTGAACTAGTGTCCGCGTCGTGTTCTTTCACTTTATACTCTATTTTGGATTTGTTATTCAAGTTGTAGTTTTTTCTCAATTATTTGCGAACAATGGATTACACTAATCAAAAATATCTGGAAATGTTATTAATATACGCTGAAATGGGACAACTTTATCTATTTGTCCTTTTCTTAACCACAATAGCTCAGAAAAAGTTAATTTTGTATTTAAAAATTATTTTTTTTTTTAAATTCACTCAGTTTGTTTATTGTTGTTAATTACATTTAGTATTCTTTTTAAGGAAAAAAAATATTTGTTTTTAAGAAAATGATCTGGG
This sequence comes from Chrysotoxum bicinctum, assembly GCA_911387755.1. Classification (NCBI taxonomy): domain Eukaryota; kingdom Metazoa; phylum Arthropoda; class Insecta; order Diptera; family Syrphidae; genus Chrysotoxum; species Chrysotoxum bicinctum. Next base: position 137,277,008 of record OU426989.1, on the reverse strand, counting down.
CTTTAATAATTAACGAAAAAAATTAATACTCATTAACGTGTTTTTTTGAACAAAATGATATCAAAGTGAAAAAAACAAGTTAAAAAACGAAAAATATTGGGTTTGATGCAAAATTGCGTAGAAACGGTTGCCCGCAGAAAAAAAAGTTCTGAGACAAACTAAAACTGTTATAAATTCTTGATTGGTTATAAAAAAAATCTTACGAATCGGACGTAGTTTGGCAAAGATAAAGCTAGTTAAGGGAAAAGAGAGCAAAAATCATAAAAACCGTTATAACTCGAAAACGGGGCGAAAACGAGAAAATTACCTCTTAATTTTTTCGACTTTAAATGACCTCAGGAATCTATGGTTTTCGTTTGGGGCGGTGACTGTGGGACACCCTGTATAGAGTTTGTATTATAAAAAACCTTCATATAAATATTCAATGCCAGGCCACGGGCAAACAAAAAAAAAAAATTCCAACATTAATGATTACAATTCTAATCTTTGTTGGATATAGTTCACATTGGATTTTTGTCAAAAAAATTCATGTAAGATGAACTGAACTTAACAAAAATTGCGTATTGACAAGGTCCTCACAAGTCAACTGATGAGTCCATGTGAGATAACCCGGACGAAACGCCAATTTTTGTGGACTAAAGGCCATAAAAGCTAATTTGAATCAATAATTCAACAAGTCCAATAATAGTGCTAAGTCTTCTACTTGGCTGATTTATTTCAGTAGTATATAGAGTTTGTATTATAAAAAACCTTCATATAGGTGCTTACTTACTTTTGTAATTCACTGTATATTTGTAGTGGCATAGCAAATGGCCAACAATTATGACAACTACAAGACGTCTGGAGTGTTCACACTACTTTTGTGTCTGAACACGACAGGGTGGCCTTACCATTGTATATATAAACTATAGTACTCTCATGAAGAGGAACGAACGACGCGGTGCCATACGAGCGTATTCCATAACTTTTTACGTAGAGTTGTGGAGAGTAAGGACAGACGATAATCAGGAAGGGGTGATAATATTTTCGGTAAAAGCAAACCGAAGGTTCAGAACAAAGCGACGACAAGAAAGCTATTTTTTGTTTTGTTTTTATTCATTTTCTATACAAATAAGTATGATGTGGCATTTTTTGCTTCACGCATAGAGAAAAACGGTATATTGTTGGAATGAAGGTTTTATTTTTTTCGTTCGCTGTGTTGTATCTATGTTGGAGCAAATAAATATATGTATGTAGGTACAAGTATAGGATTTTAATTCAAATACACGATTACCACTCAGAACAATTTTTTTGTATAGGTAGGTAGTTAGATACCTAATTATTTTTGTAAGCAGATTTTTAAAATGCAGAATTTCGAGAATTAGAGTAGGTATTAGAGTTCTGAAATAGGTACAGAAAAATTATAATGAAAGCTAAAATTTTGAAGAGTAGAATTTTGGAATGCAGATTTTTGGGAAATGAAATTTTGCAATGCATAAAACTTAATACTTAAGTAAAATTTTGAACAACAGAAGTTTGAAAAAGGAATTTTGGGGAGAGTACGATAACTTGGCCGCCAAGATTTGATAACGGATTTTTGTAGGGGGGTCAAAAATAAGCACTTTTTACTATGGGGGGGGGGTCTATCTCCTCCCGTTTAGGAGGTAGGGGCACTTTTAGAAAAAATGGTTTGAATTGAAAAAAAATATTAAAAAACAACGGCAGCACCTACAATAAAGTGCTATACTGCGTTTGAAAGCCAGAAGATTGTTCTATAATCCTGCATTTAAATTAAATTACTCATGTCAATGGTTTTTGAGAAATTCGCATTTAAAGTCCAAATTTTGATAAAATAACGTGAAAAAAAAAGTTTAGACCGATTGTATTCAAAATTTTGAAATGAAATTGTAAATTAACTTATATGTGATCCATGTATCTATCAGTTCTTAATCGAACACAAAAAACCGCATGGTTCTATGTCCTCTAGTTTTTGAGAAAGTACCTATGTAGATATTATAAAATTCAAAAAAGCCTAATCCTATCAAGAATCAATTTTCATAATTATTCCTACTTAAATCTATTCAAATTGGTATGTGTGTCCATACAAATAAAAAGCAACGTTGTATTTTGGTTAGATATGCCGAAATTGAACAACGTTGCTTTGTTGCGTATGAAATAGCAAACACAAAACAAAAAATATTCTTGACAAAAAAATATAACAACAAAACACACAGAAGATCCCTCAAAAGGAAAATGATACAAAACAAATTTTATTTTCTCTTTCTCGTCTTTCTCATTGCCAGAGCTGATAAAATTTTCTCGCTCTTCCTCAATTACTACCCCACCCTAAATCAAAAGTCTCCACGACAATATTTTCCTACGACAGCGCCCTCGGTAGAGTGTATTCCATACCACTTTTTTCTGTTCCATGAGAGTACTATAGTTTATATATACAATGGCCTTACGTCAAAATGACTTGGTTGAGTAAGTCCAATGTGAACAGCGTAGTCTATAGTCCAAGCACACACGAGATGATTTCAGACTGGGGGAAGAAATGTATACATGAACCTCTTTCATATGTGTTAGTATTTCTATGTGTATGTGTTGTTGTTGTATGTTGTGTATGTGTTAGTTTCAGTCTTCGTTCATCCACGAAATTTCGGGTTGAAATTTTAGTCCGTTTCATACTGCACACTTCGGTTCCCTTGCCAACAAAACTGTTCTTAGTCCGGATGAAATAGTCTCGTGTGTGCAGGCCCATTGAGTTGAAGTTCGATTTTCCGAAGAAATGACAGCTTCAAATTAATCGAACATACAAATTAATTCCGAAACCATATGAACAAAATGAAAGAATGGAATTGGCGGCAATTTTATGATCTCTTTAAGCAGCTAATCCACGATCAACCAATCCCACCTGCACAAAAGCTGTATTTCTTACGTGCAAATGTTACAGGAGAGGCACATAGTTTAATACAGCATTTTCAACCCACTGACAAGAACTACGAAGTAGCTTGGAATACTCTTGTCGATCGTTTTGACAATCGAAGGCTCTTGTTAAGGGTAGGTGTCCATTGAAAAAATAGGTTAGACTTTTGCGCTAAGCTGTATAACTTTCACAATTTTACGAATATTTCAATGAAATAAACGGTCATCGATTAGAAAAATGTTAGTCAAAATACTTTTGCAGTTTTGAAAAAAATATAAAAATATTGTGTGCCTTAAAACTGCCACACAAGTGGAAAAATCATACATTTTAGTAAGGTCCTTATTCAAATGATAGGGAAATTCCGAAAATATTACTTTTTTATTTTTTTTATATTTTTTTATAGAAACAACATATTCCCAAATCACGTATCGTTCTTCTTTTTTTATTCTGTTTTATTATTTATTCAAAAAAAAATATATAAAACTATGAAAAACGAAGGAAATTCGCATAGTGGTATGAATGCTCTACTGGATAAAACTTCATAAGTACAGTTGAAACTCGATTATCCGGGATTCGATTAACCGGGACGCTCTATTATCCGTGATAAATATATTTGACCTAAAAAACTCCAATATCCGTACAAAACTCTATTATCCGTAAAAGAAACAAAAGTGTTTTCTGTCTCGAAAATAAAGACACAAATGTATTTATTTAAACTCTATTATCCGTAATAAACTCTACTATCCGTAACATGAAAACAATACCGAAAAAATTTTTTCACTTCTAAAAACTAACGGAATTTTGTATCTGTTGCATTGTATTTAATAGACACACAAAACGAAGTAACGGGATAATACATTTTTGGGTTGTGGTTTGTGTTGTTTGTTATGGATTCTGTTCAGTCTTAGTTGGAAAATTTTAAGTGACGCGTGGTGATAATGGCTTTTTCTGTGTTAAGTACAAATAAAAGATCACGAAAAGTTTTATCAATTAAAAAAAAAGTGGATTTGATAAATGAACATTGTCAAAAAAGTGTGCCTGTAAAAATGTTGGCTAAAAAATACAAAATCGGCACCCAAACAGTGTATGATATTATAAAAAATAAAGACAAGATTTTCAAATTTTTCGCAGACAGCTTCACTATAAAGGGATTGGAAAGGCGCAAAACTCTCAAAAAAGCTGAAAATCCCAAAGTAGACGCAGCAACGTATGAATGGTTTCGACAGGAACGATTTCGAGGAGTTCCAATTTCAGGACAAATGATAATGGAAAAGGCAAAATTTTTTCATGACAATCTAAACATAGCCTCTGACTGTGTATACTCTGAAGGATGGCTGGGAAAATTCAAAAACCGCCATGGAATTCATGGATTAAAAGCGATAGGCGAAAAAGAATCAGCTGACTACGAAGCTGCTACGCTTTTTGTAGAAGAATTGTCTGAACTCATTCAGAAAGAGAATTTAACCAATGAGCAAATTTATAATGCCGATGAAACCAGCCTTTTTTGGAAATGTTTGCCCCAAAACACTTTGGCATGTAATAATGAGCGTTCAGTTGAAGGATATAAGGAATCGAAGGAACGACTCACTGTATTGGTTTGTTCTAATGCTTCAGGAACTCATAAATTAAAATTAATGGTTATTGGCAAAAGTGCTCGTCCAAGAGCTTTAAAAAATGCTGGAGAGCTTCCCGTTGTCTACAAAGCCAACAATCGGGCTTGGGTAACCCAAAAATTATTCATTGATTGGTTTAATAAAAACTTTGTCCCAGAAGTTAAAGAGCACCTGGAAAAAAGCAATCTTGACAGGAACTCCAAAATTTTATTACTCTTGGATAACTGTCCAGCCCACCCAGACGTTAATGATCTCAAAGCCTCAAATATACAAGTGAGGTACTTTCCACCAAACTGCACTTCTCTGATTCAGCCCATGGACCAAGGCGTCATTCGAAGCCTAAAGTGCCATTATCGCAAAGAGATTATTCGAAAGCTAGTAAGCTCAGAAAACAGGAACATTTTTTCCAAGTCATTTAATATCAAGAATGCTTTATGGGGTGTTTCTAAGTCCTGGAATTTCGTTACCACCGATGTTCTGAAAAATGTTTGGCATAATTTACTTTGTCCCGAAAATGAAGAAGAAGGTAAGTTTTACCGAAATCAAAAAGTTTTATTTTACATCATATAAATTTTTAAACTTCCTCAGAACAAGACGCAATTGACGAGGTGTCAACAATTATGGAAGTCGCAGAGGATTTTGATGTCAATGCAATAAGAAATTGGGTGGACTCAGATGCGAATGCTTCACCATTTGCTGTTTTATCAGAGAACGAAATTATGGAGATGATAAATAACCCTCTTGACAAAGAGCCGGAAGTTCTTTCTGATCAATCCGATGATGTGGAAATTTCAAAAATTCCAGTGGTTGATGCGATTAAGGCAAGTTCTATACTTTTGAGTTTTTTAGAAGAGTCAAATTGTCCTGGAATAACACAACAGGATATAATGCAAGTTCACCGGATTAACGTTAATTTACTCAAAGAAAAACAACGAGTAAAATTTCAAAGACAAACAACAATGCAACAATTTTTTTAATTTTTTCCCAAAGTTTTTCTTAAAGTTCCTAATAACCAACCTTGTGATTTTGTAATGTATGTACAAACAAAAATATGTACTGTATTAATTGTTAAGTTTTATGGAATAATTTTATGTTTGCTTTTTCTTTTAAATAAAAATAAAGAATTAAAATATGAATTTCTTTTTATTTGTTTTTTTTTTTTTTGAAAAAAAAAAGTTCTATTATCCGGGATTTTCGATTATTCGTGATGAGCTCGGTCCCGACCATCCCGGTTAATCGAGTTTCAACTGTATAAAAGATAACGAAGTAAAATTCACTCTTGTACAAAGCCAATAAGTATGTGCAATTACGTTAATTTTTTTTTTATTTGTTTTTTTTTATTTTTACAGTAACTTTTTACTAACAAAAGTCAAAAAATATACATTTTTTTACAAATATTTTGTTCTCTACCCTGGGAAATTGAGAGTTATATTTTTTAATTTTTGGAAATAATTTTTTAATCAAAGATTTATATTCCCTGAACAGCGTATCGTTCTTAAAAATTTAATAAAACTCATCTAAAGTTCAAAAAAATGCAATTCAATATGACAGTATTTGTAATGCATTTGCAAGAAAAGTATTAATAATACAGTTCTCACATATTTTTTTTATTTTTGTTTGATATTTTATTTACTAAATTCAAAAATACAAAATACTTTTTTCACTCAATATTTATTTAATTTTATTTTTATAAAAGAGGTCTATTTTGCATTTTTTAACAAAAAGTTCCTTTGCACACGCACACAAGTAAGATTCAGTTCACAAGAATTCCACTGCAGTATCAGCGCTTTGAAAGAGAATATTTGTTATTCTCTGTGCAAAACAATTTTGCCCGCCGATCCGCTCTCTTGATTCTTTTTTTTTGTCTGGGCTCATTTAGTTTTTTATTCTTGTTTATGACTTGTCATCTTGCATCTCGTGTTACAAGAACAGAAAAAATAAAAAAAAAAACGTGTGAGAAATGATTGTTTTTAGTAGGTATATGATGCAATGACCATTCTACATTGTCGGAGGTAGGGTGGAAAAATGTTCTTTGTGTATGTATAAAAAAGAATATAAGTAGGTTATCACACATTCGCTGTCATAAATTTTGTTTTTTTGTATTTTTTTATTTGCGATCTATCATCATTCTATTGTTTTTTTTTTGTTCCTTCTATGGAAAGCCATTTTAGGTACACACATAGTAATAAATTGCGATGCATAGTGATCTTCAACTTTTTTTTTTTATTTGCCAAAGGGTGTGTACATGATGGAAGAAAGGAAATCTGCGATGTTGTGTATAGAATAAGATACATATGCATATAAGTATCTACAATAGATTTTGTGTTGTTTTTTCCGATAGGTAGGTTCATAGGTAATGTAGAGGTGCAACGCCTTGTATTGATTTGGGTATCGTAAGGATTGTTTTGATTTAATTTTGCGTAAGTAGGTAATGGATGTATCAAAAATATATTAGATTAGTACATGTTAATCCTGTGAATGAACGCAAATTGCATTTCACTGTAAGCGAATACGCAACAACCAAGGGATATGGCCAGTGGATGGCGCCAAAATATTATGTACAGTATTATGCAGGTATCTATTAATCTAAATACCTATGTACATATTTATATAAATAAGTTAAGAAGGAAAATTCGATCACTTTTTGTTTTCTTTTCGGTGGTGACGTATTCCACTGGTAGAAGAATGGTGAAAGTATATAGAAAGAATATGGGAAGGGCGCTTCTTTTATGTATTTTTGTTGGTTTTACATAGGAAGAGTTGTCTCCTTTATTTTAATATGTCATGGTGATAGATAATACTCTCGTTACAGTTATTTTCTGTTGTATTTTTATTGTGCAAATCTATTTTGTACATACCTATAAATATTTTTTTGCAACAACTGCCTCCAAAAACAAACAAAGGAAACAAAAAACTCAAGCAAAAAAAATTGATAAAAAGTAAGCAAATAGAAAATACATACATATGTAATACCTACTTCGTTTTCATTAGGCCACATTATGTAATTTCGTTCAAAATTTCGAAATGAGATAATTTTTAAAAAAGGACAATAGGCAAATCTGGCCTAGTTCTAATAAGAACGACCTTTATATAATATACATATGTATGTTCATATATTCATTATCACTTAGTTTTTAATTTGTAAAAAAAAAACAAGTATTAGTTTTCCAATAATGTTGTTGGTGTCAAAATTAAAAAATGATATAAAAATAAGAGCACATTTTTTGTTTTTTTTTCGATGAAGATTTTGACATGTTTGAAAAACCAATATTAAGTTCGTTTTTATTAAAACGTAGCCAGTTATCTGTACATATCTGCCCATCAACATTTTTTTCTAACACGTTTTACTTACGACCACCAATTGTTATGTTGGTAGTTGACAAATTGTGAATAATTTCGAAATGACTAAATGAAATTCGTTTTTTTTTTTGAACAAGATCAGTTTTTATATAAAATGCATTTTTAGTTTTTGCTTAACAAAATAGAAGCTTAAAATTAGTGTACTAGTATACAAAGTAAAATTAAAATACAATGATGTTATTGGAAATAAAATTGACAAACTTTTTTCTACAAAATTTGTTTCAGTTAATGGGAACCAGTGGCACCATTTTACTTCAATTATAGTAGATCTAGTTTTTTTTTTTTCAAAATATTTAAAATCTACTTCTTACTTCGCACCATCAGCCAAATACTGAAATCTACCTCATTTTAAAAATCTCTGTTTCAACCTACTTCAATTTTACACAAAAAAAATCTAAATCTACTTCTTTTTCTCTATTTCACTCTAGGTAGTATTTTTTTTATATCAAACGCGCACTCAAGGTCAAGGGGTTATGAATAAAATCAAAATGTTAAACACAGTGCAAGAAATTAGGAAAGTAGGATTAGATGAGAAAGGAAATACCGATACACATTGGTTTTTAATGTCTGCACATTACGATGAGTGGGAAATATTGAGCCGCGTAAAGCATTCCAGATTCGTGTAGTGCGGCTAAAAAAGGAATCACTGTACTTGACAGTACGTCAGAAATTGGGCGAAAAAGATGAGCAGTCCTAGAAGTATGGGTATTACGGTTGAATTGTTTGAGGGGGAGAACGCAACTGGCTACTTCACTAGAGCACTGTTTATGAAAATTGCGGCGGTGCTCGAGAGATTCAAATGTTTCAGTTAGACAACGGTCACCTATAATTTTTAGAGATCTCTTTTGAATTCTGTGCAAGAGACTAAGGAGGGTTTTTAGAGCACCTGCCTAGTGGGAATTGCACTCGAGCTTTGGACGAATATAGGCCTTATAGATTACAGCCAGATTAGTAGGTGTAAAAAACTTCTTGCATCGGCGGAGAAAATCTAAACACTTAGCGGCGTTTTTGGTTACGTCAAACATGTTATCACTTCACAAATGACGGTCTGTGATGCACATACCTAGAAGCTGTTCAGTCTCCTCAATGCAAGTGCCAAACAGCATTGAGTTTTCGAAGCTTTGAATTCTATACGTTTTTTGATTCCTCATTGCTATCAAGATCAGAATTTAATGAGCTTATAATACTCTGCCGTTGGTAGTCCACATCCGAAGGACAAGGATGTGAATCTAAAAACGAATATGAAAAGCTGAGGTTACTGTCGTCAGCAAAACAATTAAGCGGAGCAACAGTTATAGACAGAAACTGTCGGAGACAAAACGGACTCCTGGGGCACACCAGCATTTATTTATTTATTTATGTATTTATTTATTTATTCATCAAGCAGAGACACAGCTCTTAAAGACTACTTAGAACAATAGTCAATTTATATAAATAATAATAAATAAAACAAAACAAAAATAGAATGTACAATTGACATAAACCACCGAAGTTTATTATTAATAACAATTTTTTTTTAAAACAGTCCCTACTTACATATAAATTAAAATCAATAGCATTACAAACAGAATTAGCTTGTCTTAAACAGCGAGTTAAGGGTTCATTGATTCCATAATTGACCCTATGAAAGGGTACACAAAATAAACGATTATTACGTAATTCACGACAAGGAACATGAAAGCCAATCAACGAAAGCAAGTAAGGGCAATTGATTTTATAATTTATTAAATCTCTGACAAGCATTACACCGAAATAAATACGTCGTGATTCTAGGGATTGAATGCCCAATATCAGATTTGAAACGGTCCAAAACTACTTTGTTGTGGACACCTGCAAAAAGAAAAATACATATTAGTATTAAGAAAATTAAAAATATATATTGGTTGGGTATAAATTGATTGTTTATACTAATGTACATACCGTGTAGATACCTAGCTACCTACTGAAATCGGTGGCTAGCTGGCTGCTTGATTTTGTTGAATGGGTTGATGTTCAAATTCCATCTGTTGCGTATGTGAAAGCGCTTGCTGCTGTTGTTATCCACCACCATTCATATTCATAAATGGTAGAATTTTACTACTCTGTGCTCGAGGCACACCGAATCCAAATGCATTCATGTGTACACTTTCCAACAGGTGTTTCTGGTGGCCAGCAGTCTGTTATTGCTGTTGATTCTTAAGGAAATCAAGTAGTCTCGACATATTTGTGCCAAATGGATTGTTGCTCAGTGGACGATCGTTCTGCTGACGTACTTTTTGTTGCTTTTGCAATGGTTGTTGTGTTTTATGCAGAACAAGGGCGCTTTGGGAAGGTCGACTCAAATCGGTTCCGCTGTGGAAGTTATTACTTGTGCCTGGGAAATCGTATGGACCGTTCATTTGTGACAATCCAGTGTTATTGAGTGAATTGCGTTTTTGCATTTCTTGAATTCGAGGAAGCTCTTCCTGCTGTTATTGACGCTGCTTTTAAGCCAGCAACGGCTTCGGCTTGATATTTTTGGTTGTTTTCAGCTGGTTGAGACTCGAAGTGGTTTTCGTATGGCGGATGGCCAACGTTGCGGCGTGCGTAGGCCGATTGTTTTGATGTTTTTTTTGTTCTGGAAAAGAATATGAGAAATGAGATAAGGGTTGTTTTTTTTATTCTTTTTTGTTAACTTACCTTTTTATGTGTACTTATTTATTAAATTGGTTTTCTTTTCGTTTAAAATTCCCCCGGCAATTGTGTTTTTTTTTTAGAGCAGAATTTTTCTTTAGCCGCCGCCGGTCATTATAAAATATGTCTGTGATGTTTTTTTTTGTTTATAATTGATTCCCTTTCATGTTAGGTTATTTGTTGGTCTCATTTCCGCACTACGCGAAACTGCGTGAAACCATAATGGCCGCAATAATTATTGCAGAATATATACGCTTTGAAAAAATAGATGTCACTTATTTTTGTAAGTTTTTTTTAAAAGATCCGATTCGACCGCTAGGAAAGAATTTGTTTTTGGGATTTGTGGCCTGATAGGTTGCGAATTAATTTGATTGCCGGTTTGAATCTAACGATTATTCCGTTGAGTTGAGAGGATTTTTTTTTGGAACGGGTAAAATTTTAAATTAGAATTGAATAGTAGTCATAGTTGTGGAAACCGCCGCGCGATTTAGACGGATAATAGCAGGAAAAGTTAAAAACCATTTTCAAGAAATAAAAAAATATAGAAGTGTGATAGAATATATGTAGAAAAAAAAATATTCATCATAATCCGAAATTATAAATTTTGAACTGAAATTTGAAAATTAAAGTAAGTTAAAGTGCTAACGTAGGAAAAATATGGTTAAGTTAAAAGAAATATAGAATTCTTTATAGAACGTGTGGGCACTAGAGTTTTGCCATAAAAGTACCTACCTACCTACATATTCAACGAAAAATTATATACATACCTGCTACACCCAACTATAAATTGAAGATTTTTCATAAGTGAAATTTGAAATTGGGTAAGTGAATTTTTATATCAAGCGATTTAAATTAATCAAATAAAAGTTTATAAAAGAAAAAAAAAATTTAGATTAAAAGAAGTTAAAAGAAGTTAATAAAAAAAAAAAAAAGTAAAGAGTATAAAGAAAAGAAGGAAAAAATGTAAAATCGTGGTTTTAAAATAAGAAGAGAAAAAAAAAACAAAATATTAAAGATTCTATATATGTATATACATATATTTATGTACATATATAGATACATATCTACGTATTGACATGCAATGAAAAGTGATACAAACCTTTTATGTTTCTTTTCGCTGTAGGCTTAAAAGCTGTGGCGATCACGAACTAAAAACCCCTCAAGAAGTCGTGATCGCCTGTTCAATTTTTTCACACGGGTCATTATTTTACAAGCTTCAAGAAAAGAAGAAAAAGAAGGTATTTTTGTCGTGAAGAGAAGAAAAGAAGAAGAAGAATTTGTTTTCAAGATAAGAAGTAATCTGAAGAAAAGAAGATTTTCAGCAGAATTTATTACATGATTTTAATCTTCTTGATTCTGAAATTATAAATAATTATATACTCCAGACTTCAGTGACATTACTCGATTGTGTTCCGGTGATCCGGTTGGAATTTATAAAAATAATTTTCTTTGATTGATAATTTCCTGTTAGTCCCAGTTTTGATGATATTCTATGTAAAAGTACATAGGAATTTTGATATTTTTTTTTTGAGTTAAATCTTACGGATTTTAATCTTGTTTCCTTTTGTTTCTGTATAAAATTGATAAAGCTTACGTTAGAATTATCCTTTCATGTCATCAGGTACTCTTAACCTACTTTGAGCTCGAGTTAGGCAGGGCAGCTGATAGGATACGTGTTATTTAATTTTGTTTTTGTCTAAAGTTTTGGTTCTCTAAAAGGAAGCCGAGTAAATTCCGTTAATTTTTTTTTTGTTAAACAAGTAAAAAAAATTCCTAAATACTTAAATTTCCTTTTTTTTTGTTTTTAGTTATTAGTGGTCGTAATTTTTGTAACTACAAAACAGGCTTACCACCCCTCTTTTATTGCTTCAATGAAATATTTTTGTTTGTGGTAAAAATCAATAAATTTATAAAATTAATTTTTTTTTTGTTCAGGGTTGCCAACCCAACCTTATTTAATTATACAAATTTTCTGCGTTAGTTGTTATAAAAACTTAAAACGTTTACTTAAAAATTCATGTTTCTTTTTTTTTATTAATTTTAGAGTTATTAATGATTAATAAAAATTGTACATTGAACCATGATGGTTAAATTAACGTTTTTTATTCAAGCACATAGCTTGATGGATTGCTAGGTTTTTATTTTCAGGGGATGTGGACGGCGACGCAAGTATTTTGGTGAAAGGTAAGAATGAACTGAGCGAAAATAAATGGTAAGCGAGGTAAAAGGGGAAGTTAAAAATACAGCCTTGTTAACTTCCATGGTAGGGTGGGTCAGGCCAACGCGGAATACCATCTCAGCGTCCTCTAGGGGTAAATGTCCGTCCGTATATAAATTTATAACAATCTTCAATTGTTTTAAATTCCTTTTTATTAGTTTTTTTATTGGCATGATATGTGTTTACGTGGCAGTTGAGGGTTGAGTGTTAGGACAAGTTCCCACCCATTTTCGGCGAGCTCTAGCCGAGCAACGCAAGCATGCCAAGTCCAACCACTCACCCATAAAATCATGAATTTTCAATTTTTTTTGATCAAACATCTCAATATATCTGCTACAAATGGCGCCCAACGTTGAGTTCTTGTTTATTGTTGTCCTTTCTATTTTTTTTTCTCAATTCTAATTGTCATCTCATCGGCAACTCGTATGTCATGAACAAGGAAGGTTTCAAACGTACCTTTTCATCTGCGACGAGATAACAAGATGAGGATGACAATTAAAATTAATCCCTTTTGTGTTTGTGTTAACATTTCCTTAAGTGTTAACATTTTACTTTACTATCTTTCTCCTTTTTTTTTAATTTTCCACTCATTTGTCTCGTTTATATTCAAAGGATTTGTGGCCAGTATGGTGACGAAGTGTTACAACTGTTGCACAAATTCCTTTTCCTTACTTTCTACCTTTTTCTATTTTCTGGTTATCTGACAACTTCAAGTCTTCTAGTAAAAGTCTCAGGCTTATCTAGAATTGCGGGAGCTGCCAGATAACAAATACTTTTGTCCTAGTTAACATCTTTGTAAACCTACTTACCACCTAGAGGAAATTTTTTTTTAAAGAAGTCCGTCCGACAGTCCAATAGTAACATACAAAAATCTACCTTTTTCAGCTCAGTTCATTCATCGGCAATCAACTACTTTCATCAAACAAATGTTGCCCGAAGCATCCCCGCATCATATATGTACAAATCCAAAAAAAATTATCAGACGATGTGGTGCGATGGTTGTGTGCTCGCCTGTCAACCTCAATATAACAGGTTCGATTCCTGCCGTCGTCTATGTCTTCTTTAATTCCATTAAAATCTTCAAAATTGTCATCAATGGGATGCTGGTTTACTCATTACATGTTGTTTAGGCATAACACTAACAACATGTGATTGAGTTAACTACTTAACTAGTATGCCCAACAAGGATGAAAAACGAATAAAATAATGTGAATTATAAAGGAAATAGAAATAAGACACGGCAATTCTCCGCTTTAGTTCAGCCGCCATCCCTGGAGATAAAAAATCTGAGATAACCACCTTCAGTGTCAGAACATCGTGCCACACATCTTTCCTATCCTTCTTTCTCTTCCGTAACTTCACGCCCACGCTGTGTTGAAACATTTACAGGGTATTCATATTCCCTTGAGCGTGAGTAAATTATATAAAAAAAAAAAAAAAAAAATACAGTTTCAAAAAAAAATTTCTTTTAAAAAAGTTATTTTGTCGAGTTTATTGAAAAAAAAAATTCTTTACGAATTTTGCTTTTAAGCAAAGTTACATAATTACATAATTTATACAAAATTTCTAAACGTTTTCAGGTTTCTTTTTCTTAATCTTGTTTCAAATTTCTTAATCTTGTTTTTTTTTTGAGTACTCAATACAAAATTGAAAACATATTCTTTCATATTTTTGGTAAATTTGGTATTAAAAATATTAATAATATAATCTTTCTTATAGACAAAAGTAAGTTGGTTATAATACTCGAATATACATAATATTTCTTTTTCTTCAATCTTACATCGAAAACTTAATTCGATATATACTTAAAAAACTAAAATATTTTTCCTTTTTCAAAAAAACTATATATTTAAAACATACTAAATTTAAATGGACTCAACAGATAAATACAACAATAGTAAAACTTCTAAGACAGGTACTATAAACAAGAAAGGTACAAGATCTTCAAGTAGATTAAACCCTGCAGAGGAACAAAGGTTGTTATATAGTCATAGTCCGTTAGTTCACAACACGTCAATCGGTTCAAACGTTAACAATAACAACCAATCAATTTCTAATTCTTATCCCGTTCCACAATCCTCCAATCAATCGGATCGACCCCAATCAACAGGCGAAAAGATTGTTGAAAGTTCAGGTCAGGAATCGAGATTTTCATCAAATTCAAATAATAATCGGAATATATCAACTAATAACATCATGAATCATTCTAATATTCAACCTACTCCTCGAGTTCAACGAACACCAGTTCCAATTATTCCCCAAGCTCCTTTACCGAATATTTTGGAGAGTGGTGGAAATTCGAACGGTTCTACTGAAATAGATTCCATTTCGGCTCCTTCCTTTAGTAGCCTCAGCAATTTAGGAGCAGGGTCTATTGATCTTGACAATAGCATTCAGACTGTACGGAATCATGAAATTTTAGACAACGGAAATGGAAACAGGTCGAAGGAAAGAAATTTTAATAATCCTTCTGAAGTATCCAGCGACATAAAAGCTTATGTCAATCTAGCTATAGTTAACGCATTGTCATCCTATACTGAATCGATGAAATCAGATATCTCTGATAGTATCAAACAAATCATGAAAGATAATTTCATCGAATTTTTAGGTGAAATTAATTCTGCAACGCGTCCCTTAGTTAATCAAGACGATAATGCGCCTAAACAACCTTCAAACGTAACTTCATTTAGAAAGCCGGTACCTCAAAAGCAACAAAAGCAATCCAATCAACAAAGAAATTTGCACAAACCTTCACAACCTCAATCCCAAATCTATCAACAACAATTTTCCCAACAACAACAATATCAACAACAACCAATAATACTACCTACTACTCAAAATGTTCAAAATAATCCTTCTGTTCAAAATCCACAACCAATGAATAGTTTCAAACCAATCGACAACCCGATTAATAATCCGTATACTCCATTTTCCCAAATTTCACCGGATATGAGATATTTTAATGGATATCAACCGCAAAGTCCACAAAATTCGTATTACGATATGAATCGTAATTTTCATAGAGGGTATCGCGATATAATTAAAGTAGACCGGTGGGGTCTAAAATTCGACGGAACTCCAGAAATTCTGACCGTCGAAGACTTTATCTTTCGTTTGGAAACTCTCCAAATTCAGTATGCGTGTCCTTGGTCCGAAATTTTAAAGCAATTTCATCTTACGCTTTCCGGTGCAGCACTTGACTGGTATTGGGACTTTCATCGTTCTAATTATAGACCAGATTGGCCAATATTGCGTGAAGCATTAATGCTTCACTTCAAAAATTCCAAATCGGATTATGAAATCATGAGAGATTTGTCAGATCGTAAGCAAGGTGCTTTCGAAACTTGTGAAAAATTCTTCACAGCGATTTCGAAGATAAAATCCCAACTAAAAGTACCAATTCCCGAGTTTGAACTCATAAAAATGATTAAGAGAAATCTAAATGATAAAATTGGGAAATTAGTTTATCCTATGGCTATATTTTCTTTAGACCAATTGAGATTTGCATGCAAAGAAGCTGAAAATGCATTTCCCCCTAAAGAAAATTATAATACTAGGCAGTATAGGCAAACACCAAAGATGATAGCAAACGAAATCCATTTTTATGAAGAAAATCAAGATGAAACTGAAGACTATATCGCAGCTGTTAATTACATTAACAATAATAGACCAAGGCCAGCGAATAAAATTCTAAATTGCTGGAATTGTAAGGTAGATGGACATTTATATTGGGAATGCCCATCTCCTCAACAAAACCTTTTTTGTTTTCGTTGTGGAGAACCAAATGTTATCTGCTCTAACTGTCCGAGATGTAAACCGGAAAACAGAAAGAAGAGCGCGATATCAACGGGGGAATCGCGTTCAACGAAGGTCCCCGACATAACGAATCAGCAAAACCCAAAGATAACGAATTAGCGAAAATGGTTAAAGAAAAAAGAATTACCATTTTGAAAAGACAAAATGTAAAAGAAAAAGATATTAGTGATAAAAAAGTAAAATTTAGTTATGTTAAACCGTTACATATAAGAATTAAGGAATATAATGATGCCAAAGAAAGAATTTTCAATGGCACTGTTAAAAATAAAATACTTAAAGCTAGAGATAGGTATAAAACCAGGAAACAATTAAGATGCAACCTATTATCGACTATAATAGATGTATCTACCGATCCTAGGCCATATGCCTCAATAAAAATAGGAGAAAAAGAAATGCTAGGCTTACTCGACAGTGGGGCAAGCATTAGCATTCTTGGTAAAAATTGTAAAAATCTCATTCAAAACTTAAACGTAAAAATTTCACCATTTGCATCTAATGTAAAAACTGCAGATGGAAAATCCCAAACCATTATTGGAAAAATCAATATTGATGTACAATATAAAAATATGAACAATAAAATTACTTTTTACCTCGTGCCAAGCTTAGATCAGGAACTCTACCTCGGCGTAGATTTCTGGAAGGCATTCAAACTTGCACCTGGAATAGTCAGCGAGATCAAAACATCAGCCATCGATGTTAATTCAGATACTCACCAACTGTCTCCAGAGCAACAATTAAGATTGGACACAGTTATGCGAAAATTCCGGTGTTATACCCAGTACGGTCTCGGAAGAACGACGCTTGAGGAGCATGTCATCGACACCGGAGAGGCGGTTCCTGTAAAGCAGCGTCACTATCCTGTCTCTCCAGCGATACAAGCCCTTTTGTATGCCGAGATAGATCGAATGTTGAGCCTTGGAGTTATTGAGGAGAGCGAGAGCCCGTGGAGTTCGCCAGTGGTCCTGATACAGAAACCCGGCAAAAATCGTCTGTGTCTGGATTCACGCAAGCTGAACTCCCTCACGAAGAAAAATGCGTATCCTCTCCCAAATCTCGAAGGCATCTTCAGTCGTCTTCGTGATACTATTTTCATAAGTAGTATCGATCTCAAAGACGCATTTTGGCAAATACCGCTGACAGAGCAGAGTAGGGAGAAAACTGCTTTTACGATACCGGGGCGGCCCTTGTACCATTTTACTGTCATGCCCTTTGGTCTGTGTAATGCAGCCCAAGGGTTATGTCAGTTAATGGACAAGGTCATTCCCTCAAGGTTAAGGGATCGTGTCTTCGTGTACCTCGATGACCTGCTCATCATTGCTCCCGATTTCGAGACACATATCGCTCTGCTGGATGAAGTTGCTGCGTGCCTGACCAAAGCTGGACTCACCATCAACGTTACGAAGTCAAAGTTTTGCTTCAAAGAATTGAAGTACTTGGGCTTCATCGTTGGTGGTGGGAATATCAAAACTGATCCCGCCAAGGTTGAGGCGATTGAAAATTTTCCAGTACCCAAAACAACGAAACAGGTCCGCAGACTGCTTGGTTAGCAGGGTGGTACCGTAGATTCATACGGGAGTTTTCGTCGTTAACGGCTCCATTGACAGATACTCTGAAAAAGTCTAATAAAAAGTTTATTATGACGGAAGAAGCTCTGGAGGCATTTGAAAAGTTAAAGAAAGCCCTAATGTCCGCTCCAGTATTATGGCATCCTGATTTTTCGAGGCGATTCTATATCCAGTGCGATGCGTCTGACACAGGTGTAGGGGCGGTGCTTTTTCAGAAAAATGACGCCGAGGGAGAGTCACCTATCTCTTTCTTTTCCCAGAAGCTAAACAAATGCCAAAAAAATTATAGCGTTACCGAAAAAGAATGCCTGGCTGCGGTTTTAGCTATTCAAAAATTTAGACCCTATGTAGAAGGAATGTTGTTCACGGTCATAACAGACCATTCTAGTTTGAAATGGCTAATGAGTCTTAAAGACCTTAATGGCAAACTTGCTCGATGGAGTCTTCAGCTACAAGCTTTCTCATTCGATATCGAGCACCGAAAAGGTAGTTTGAATGTTGTCCCCGATACCTTATCCAGAGTATATATGGAAGTAGAAAGTATAAATATCGAAAATATAGCACCCTTAATAGATCTAACCTCAAAAGAATTCGAAAGTAATGAGTATCTTAGTCTACTTAAAACAGTTGAAGAGAATAAAGATCGACTGCCTGATTTGAAAATCGAAGACAATTATCTTTATAAGCGTGGTTTTCCAAAAGATGACGATCCATATACCGTTGAACATACTTGGAGACTATGGGTACCTTCAGGGTTAACTAACGATATTATTGTTCGCGCCCATAATCCCCCACAGGTTGCTCATGGTGGAGTAGGAAAAACTCTTCAAAGAATTCGCGAGTATTTTTACTGGCCAAACATGACGGTCCAAATACGCGAATTTAATGCGAAATGTGACACTTGTGTTCAATGTAAACCGTCCAATCAAGTCTTACGTCCACCTATGTCAAGTGGTTACAGTGTTGATCGTCCTTTTCAAAAACTATACGTTGATTTTTTAGGTCCTTATCCGCGTTCTAAGTCCGGTAATAGTTTCGTCTTTATTGTCCTTGATCATTTATCAAAATTCGTCTTTTTAAAATCTTTAAGAAATGCTAATACGTCAAGCATAATTAAATATTTACAAGAAAATATCTTCACCATATTCGGAGTTCCTCAAGTAATCCACTCCGACAATGGAAAACAGTTTCTCTCCAAAGATTTTCAAAACTTTCTAAAAACATATGGTATTCGACATTTCAAAACCGCAAATTACTCTCCTCAGTCAAATGCATCAGAGAGAGTGAATCGAACTCTTTTAGCCGCAATTCGTTCCTACCTCAAAGAAGATCAGCGAGATTGGGATCTCCACTTAAGTGATATAGCTTGCGCTCTAAGAAGTTCAGTTCACACTTCAACTGGTGTGTCACCATATTTTGCACTTTTTGGGTTAAATATGATGACGCACGGAAGTTGTTATGAGCTGGCTGAAAAATTAAATTCCCTAGAAGATGGCGAATTTATGACCCTATCGAGACATACACGTTTACAAGGCATACGAAATAAAATTAAAGAAAGCATAGCTAAAGTTAATGAAAAAAGTGCTCAAAAATATAACACCCGTACTCGAAATATACGATTTTTACCAGGACAAGAAGTATTTCGAAGGAATTTCATCCTTAGTGACAGTTCGAAATATCTTAGTTCCAAATTATGTCCCAAATTTGTAAAATGTCGAGTAGTAAAATCAATTGGCAAAAATTTATACGAATTAAAAAATTTATCCGGCAAAGCTATTGGTGTTTTTCATGCTAAAGACATAAAACAATGAAATGAGTTTAAACTGATATCTACCTTTTTTTTTTATTGTTTAGTGTTATGGCAACTTTTCGTTACTTTGTTCATTTTTTTTATTAATTGTATATTAGTGTCTAAATCAGATTTATCTTTCTTAGTAATTTACAATTTTCAAGTTTTTTTTGTTATTTATCTATTAATTTGTTTCTTTTTGTTATTTATTTATTAATATATTTATTTTGTTAGTTATTTAATAATTTATTTTCATTATTCATTTATTTATTAACTTTTTTTTTGATATACTATGACTATGTCTCAACATACGTTCTTTTTGATATCATAGCCTTTCAAAACATTAGGTATTATTTGTTTATCTGTTGCCATATAAGTGTATTTTATGTTAATTTATTAATTATTTATTTAAACAGTGAAGTCCTTCAGACTCTGTGATATTTTTTTGTTAATTTATTTTAGGTTAAGATTGCAATATTAGTTTAGGTATAGTTTATTTATTTAGTATAATTTATTTATTTATTTTAGTTTAATTATTTATTTATTATAACCAAATTTAAATTATTTTCTTTTCGTAGTTTATTTATTTATTTATATGTTCCTTTCATTAAATTATTTATTTGTTTATTCAATTACGTATTCATTCATTATAATATGTATAATCTGCCAAATTACTTATTTATCTATGGGTCAGGTTATTTATTTATTAATTTTTTTGTATACATTACTTATTTATTTGTTTAATTATTCGTTAAATTATCAATTTTGTACCATTTACTTACTCGTTTAGTTTTTTTTTTTGTTCAGATTTGAATTTATTTATTTTATTTGTTTGGTTACTCATTTATGTATCTATTTGGTGGGATAACTTATGTATTCGTTAGGTACGTCATCTTATCATTCATTTATGTTATTTATTAATTTTGGTTCTTATTTATTTATTTGTTTATTACTTTTTCTGTTTTCATTATTTATTCACATATTTATTATTTTAATCATCGCAGATTTTTTTCTTTTGTATTCATTCATTTAAGTGTTTATATCTCAAGCATGATTAACACTCCCGGAAAATAATTCACTTCAAAATAACTTTTTTTTGTACGTACCTAATCCAAGAACACAGCATTCTGATACTCAATAATTCAAACAAAGACAAACAAAATACTACCTACCATAGGCACAAGGAAAGTCAAAATACATTGCCCGGCTTATGAGGGTTCTTCCCCACGTTGACATACGTATCTACACAAATATCCGGCGTGAACAATCCGCGAACTGCCCTCGTCATATCAATGCCGTGCTCCGAGTAAGTTGGCGAACTTTTAACTTTTTCGTGCAGCATTTTTGACATTTCAAATTTTATATATCTGTCAGTCATTTTAAGTGTTGTTTTGTTGTATTGTGATTTCGTGGTTAAATTTTAATTAAAATAATGGACGAAAATCTTCAATTTCAGTGTCCATTTTATAGTTTCAATTACTTAAAATATTTAAAATTTGCCAAAGATTCAACACCTGACCCAACAAATGACAACAGAACATGAAAGCTGTACAGCCTCATTGTGGGCGCATAAAAAAAAGTACGTACGACACTTTTTGACAGCTCTTCCAGTTGCAGCTGCAGCTCCACTTGCAGCATTCTATTGTGTTCAGCCAGTAAAACGAAACAAACAAAAAAAAAAAAAAAGGAAACACTATCTTAAAAAAATACTATTGTTTTCCTTTCTTTTAATTTTTTTTTGCGAATTCCTTATTAACTACTTAAACTATGAAACAGGTTAAATTATTACAATTTATAAGTAAGTGATGATACCAAAGTATCTGAATCTTACAACTACATAAGAATCATAAATTATTCTAATTTTTTTTGTTACTTATGCACCTACATAAGTACTCACCGATCTATGCGTTTACTCCAACTGATTTTTTTTTGTAGACAATATTCCTGGCGGACAGTGTTGACGTTGAAGTCCCATAAATCATTTGTGTCCTCCTTCACTGTACCTGCGTCAGACTTCTCCTCCTCAAGTCCAGAGTTTTGTTGTGGACACCTGCAAAAAGAAAAATACATATTAGTATTAAGAAAATTAAAAATATATATTGGTTGGGTATAAATTGATTGTTTATACTAATGTACATACCGTGTAGATACCTACCTACCTACTGAAATCGGTGGCTAGCTGGCTGCTTGATTTTGTTGAATGGGTTGATGTTCAAATTCCATCTGTTGCGTATGTGAAAGCGCTTGCTGCTGTTGTTATCCACCACCATTCATATTCATAAATGATAGAATTTTACTACTCTGTGCTCGAGGCACACCGAATCCAAATGCATTCATGTGTACACTTTCCAACAGGTGTTTCTGGTGGCCAGCAGTTTGTTATTGCTGTTGATTCTTAAGGAAATCAAGTAGTCTCGACATATTTGTGCCAAATGGATTGTTGCTCAGTGGACGATCGTTCTGCTGACGTACTTTTTGTTGCTTTTGCAATGGTTGTTGTGTTTTATGCAGAACAAGGGCGCTTTGGGAAGGTCGACTCAAATCGGTTCCGCTGTGGAAGTTATTACTTGTGCCTGGGAAATCGTATGGACCGTTCATTTGTGACAATCCAGTGTTATTGAGTGAATTGCGTTTTTGCATTTCTTGAATTCGAGGAAGCTCTTCCTGCTGTTATTGACGCTGCTTTTAAGCCAGCAACGGCTTCGGCTTGATATTTTTGGTTGTTTTCAGCTGGTTGAGACTCGAAGTGGTTTTCGTATGGCGGATGGCCAACGTTGCGGCGTGCGTAGGCCGATTGTTTTGATGTTTTTTTTGTTCTGGAAAAGAATATGAGAAATGAGATAAGGGTTGTTTTTTTTATTCTTTTTTGTTAACTTACCTTTTTATGTGTACTTATTTATTAAATTGGTTTTCTTTTCGTTTAAAATTCCCCCGGCAATTGTGTTTTTTTTTTAGAGCAGAATTTTTCTTTAGCCGCCGCCGGTCATTATAAAATATGTCTGTGATGTTTTTTTTTGTTTATAATTGATTCCCTTTCATGTTAGGTTATTTGTTGGTCTCATTTCCGCACTACGCGAAACTGCGTGAAACCATAATGGCCGCAATAATTATTGCAGAATATATACGCTTTGAAAAAATAGATGTCACTTATTTTTGTAAGTTTTTTTTAAAAGATCCGATTCGACCGCTAGGAAAGAATTTGTTTTTGGGATTTGTGGCCTGATAGGTTGCGAATTAATTTGATTGGCGGTTTGAATCTAATGATTATTCCGTTGAGTTGAGAGGATTTTTTTTTGGAACGGGTAAAATTTTAAATTAGAATTGAATAGTAGTCATAGTTGTGGAAACCGCCGCGCGATTTAGACGGATAATAGCATCAAAAGTTAAAAACCATTTTCAAGAAATAAAAAAATATAGAAGTGTGATAGAATATATGTATGTAGAAAAAAAAAATATTCATCATAATCCGAAATTATAAATTTTGAACTGAAATTTGAAAATTAAAGTAAGTTAAAGTGCTAACGTAGGAAAAATATGGTTAAGTTAAAAGAAATATAGAATTCTTTATAGAACGTGTGGGCACTAGAGTTTTGCCATAAAAGTACCTACCTACCTACATATATTCAACGAAAAATTATATACATACCTGCTACACCCAACTATAAATTGAAGATTTTTCATAAGTGAAATTTGAAATTGGGTAAGTGAATTTTTATATCAAGCGATTTAAATTAATCAAATAAAAGTTTATAAAAGAAAAAAAAAATTTAGATTAAAAGAAGTTAAAAGAAGTTAATAAAAAAAAAAAAAAAGTAAAGAGTATAAAGAAAAGAAGGAAAAAATGTAAAATCGTGGTTTTAAAATAAGAAGAGAAAAAAAAAACAAAATATTAAAGATTCTATATATGTATATACATATATTTATGTACATATATAGATACATATCTACGTATTGACATGCAATGAAAAGTGATACAAACCTTTTATGTTTCTTTTCGCTGTAGGCTTAAAAGCTGTGGCGATCACGAACTAAAAACCCCTCAAGAAGTCGTGATCGCCTGTTCAATTTTTTCACACGGGTCATTATTTTACAAGCTTCAAGAAAAGAAGAAAAAGAAGGTATTTTTGTCGTGAAGAGAAGAAAAGAAGAAGAAGAATTTGTTTTCAAGATAAGAAGTAATCTGAAGAAAAGAAGATTTTCAGCAGAATTTATTACATGATTTTAATCTTCTTGATTCTGAAATTATAAATAATTATATACTCCAGACTTCAGTGACATTACTCGATTGTGTTCCGGTGATCCGGTTGGAATTTATAAAAATAATTTTCTTTGACTGATAATTTCCTGTTAGTCCCAGTTTTGATGATATTCTATGTAAAAGTACATAGGAATTTTGATATTTTTTTTTTGAGTTAAATCTTACGGATTTTAATCTTGTTTCCTTTTGTTTCTGTATAAAATTGATAAAGCTTACGTTAGAATTATCCTTTCATGTCATCAGGTACTCTTAACCTACTTTGAGCTCGAGTTAGGCAGGGCAGCTGATAGGATACGTGTTATTTAATTTTGTTTTTGTCTAAAGTTTTGGTTCTCTAAAAGGAAGCCGAGTAAATTCCGTTAATTTTTTTTTTTGTTAAACAAGTAAAAAAAAATTCCTAAATACTTAAATTTCCTTTTTTTTTGTTTTTAGTTATTAGTGGTCGTAATTTTTGTAACTACAAAACAGGCTTACCACCCCTCTTTTATTGCTTCAATGAAATATTTTTGTTTGTGGTAAAAATCAATAAATTTATAAAATTAATTTTTTTTTGTTCAGGGTTGCCAACCCAACCTTATTTAATTATACAAATTTTCTGCGTTAGTTGTTATAAAAACTTAAAACGTTTACTTAAAAATTCATGTTTCTTTTTTTTTATTAATTTTAGAGTTATTAATGATTAATAAAAATTGTACATTGAACCATGATGGTTAAATTAACGTTTTTTATTCAAGCACATAGCTTGATGGATTGCTAGGTTTTTATTTTCAGGGGATGTGGACGGCGACGCAAGTATTTTGGTGAAAGGTAAGAATGAACTGAGCGGAAATAAATGGTAAGCGAGGTAAAAGGGGAAGTTAAAAATACAGCCTTGTTAACTTCCATGGTAGGGTGGGTCAGGCCAACGCGGAATACCATCTCAGCGTCCTCTAGGGGTAAATGTCCGTCCGTATATAAATTTATAACAATCTTCAATTGTTTTAAATTCCTTTTTATTATTTTTTTTATTGGCATGATATGTGTTTACGTGGCAGTTGAGGGTTGAGTGTTAGGACAAGTTCCCACCCATTTTCGGCGAGCTCTAGCCGAGCAACGCAAGCATGCCAAGTCCAACCACTCACCAATAAAATCATGAATTTTCATTTTTTTTTGATCAAACATCTCAATATATCTGCTACAACTTTTAGTAAACGGTCCGAAAGGTAATTTCTAATCCAACGAAGAAGAGATTCATCGAATTACAAAAAAAAAAGAATATCAAAACAATAAAAATACACAAGTAAGTAAGTTTAAAAGCATAGGAACTCCACACACTGATGTGTACACGAATCCTATGTATATAAAAATTTCGCTTGCATATGTGTTTTTAATTTAAAATTAAACTATATTTAAATATAGTAATTTTAATGTTATTTTTTATAAAAGAATGTTTTATTAATTCAATTAAATTAAATTTTTGTACACAATTTTCTTTGAAATTAAAAGAAATGTATTGACAATTTTAAGTATTTAAAAGTATACATTTAGGGAAACATTTGTCGTATACAATATTATTTCAAAATCAAAGAATCTGCGATGTAAAAATTTTGATCGAAATTAGAAGAGTCGCAAATGAAAAAGTAGAAAATAAAAAGAAGGTTCTATGACAGGTACCTACCGATAATAACATTTATTTTTTACCAAAGTTTGGACTGCATTGTTGGTACAGTTATCTATACATAATTTAAAAAAAAAGCATTAGAGCCGTTTTCAAAATAATTATAATATTTCATAATGGCTGTATGGAATGAACCGAGCTAAAGTAAAACAAACCATTTCAATTTCTCCTCTAGGCTGCAGATTGAGGTACAGAGTTGCAGATAGACGGAACCATTACTCTTTTGTGTTGTAATGTCAACTTATGAAAATTCCCAGTTCAAATTTGTCTAAAAGCAAGTAAAAAGTCATTTTAAAATCTACTTCGATTTTTCCCAGTTTACTTCACTTTTTTCTTCAAATCTCCTTCCATTTTTTTCCGGAAGTGGTAACGCTGATAGGGATTTCAAGTCTAAGATATGTAACAAATGCAAAACTATGAAAATTGTTATCATTGTTTTTATTTTGATGATTAGGTACATAATATTCAGGAACAATAGATAATAAAGGAACGGTTTGATCAACCAATTTCAAAATTGATAATCTGTTTGTTTAAAAAACAGTTCTCCACTTTTCTTAAATGAACGATCAATTGTAAAAAATCAATTATGTATCTCCATAAATTGTTTCAAAGAATCCATTATCTATAACGGATTTATTCATGTTTTCAAAACTGCCCAATTTACCTTTTATGTTGTCAATTTTTACATGTAAATTAGTAGTCAAAGACGGAACCACTTTTTAAACTGAAGCTATATTTTTTTGCACTTATTAATTTTATTAAATCATAAATAATCTCAAGACAATGAAGCTCTTTAAAAAATAAAAATTTAAAATGTTTAACTATGGATATTTTTTATTTTTAGAAACTCTGAAACAAGAAAAAGAAATATTTAAAACGCTTTTGGTTTCATCCCAATACGACCACTTTTCGCAGAGTTACAGCCCTTTGAAAAAGACTCAAAAGAACATTTATAGGTATAGGTACATAGTTACCATTATTATTTTTGAAAGTGTATTAATTTACTTGGGTTAGGAAATTTAATAATTTTTTTAGTTGAGCAATTTTTGAATTGTGAACTTTTTCCTAAAATTAATTGTCTACATTAAAAATAAATTATAAATATCAGAGCAAATTCCCCGGGTTCCTAATGTCTAAATCTGTGCTCCCTTTACTTTATTTTTTAAAATATCCTGAAAAGTAAAAGTCCTAGAACCAACAGATTAACCTTGTATAAATACGCAAAGAATAAAAACGCTATCTACCTAAATGCAAAAAGTTTCAATTCACCTGCAACCAAAAATAAAACAGAAAACAAACCGTCTATTATTGTGTCTAATTGTGAGCGCTGAATGCAAAAAACTCAATTTGCCTTTTCTAAACCTCAAACAATCACGATTCACGAAAAATTATTTTTTCTATCCAAAATACAAAAGGAAAAAAAACTTTCATTTATCTTGTGCGCAATTCGAGTCAATTCAAAATCAAATGCTTGTGCGCTGCCGTGCGGCTTGCCAGCTTGCCACTCGTGCCTTGTTCCCGTTTTGTGTTATTTTTTTTTGATATTCTATTCCATCTTTCTCTATCTCTATGCGTGATGCGAAAAAAGAGGTACCTATCCTGAAGAGACGAGACGAGCTAAATTTATTTTCTTAACACAAAAATTCTTAACTAAGAGAGCCATATTTGTGCACCAATACATGTACACGTTTTTACATGAGATTTGAGTTTGCTTCTGAGGTAGACCTACCCTTAACAGCTCAGTTAACAAAACTGCTGTCTCAATCTCCAGCACTTGGAACGGCTTCCAGCCTAAGGCGTTTGCATGACATAACAAAGGAAGGAATGCAAGCCATCTCGAACCTAGGATTTGATGTAAACAATTGGGACCCAATAATTGTTCATCTGATGCTGCAAAAATTGGCCAAAGAAAGCAGAGCACTTTTCGAACAATCCCTGGATGATCCTAGAAGCAGTCCCACATTGGATGAATTTTTCAAGTTCGTTGAATCACGCTTCCAAGCATTGGAAGCTATTTGCAGTCGAGAGGAAAGAAAGAAAACATCCGCATTAGTCGCAACAAATAGTGACAATAGTATCAATTGCACTATGTGTAATTTAGGTAATCATAGAATATATAATTGCTCACAGTTTTTATCTCTTTCAGATGTTGACAAGCACAAGGCTGTTTGAAGACTTCAACTTTGCAGAAACTGTCTAAAAGCGGGTCATTTCTGCCAATCATGTCAGTTCCGAGGCTGCCAAAGGTGCAATGGAAGACACAACACGCTTCTTCACAAAACACAGACGAAGATAGAGGACACACCAAAGTTACACTCCGAGCAACAAGACTACTGCAAAAAAGAAGATTCATTAAATCACCGTGATCAGCAGCAGCAGATAAGTAAAGTGGGAAATTTAACAAAATTGCATTCTGGTAAGCGTTACAAAAATTTTAAAAATTTTAAGTGTGCAAATACAGCCTCAGGGTCGAAAATAAAAAAAACCTCAGGTATACCTTGCCACAGCGGTAATAAACGTCATTTCTTCCTACGGAACGCGCATCCCTTGTCGTGCAATGCTTGATTCAGGATCTCAATTGAATTTCATTACAGAAGCCCTTGCTAATGAATTGGGCCTTCAGCAACAACGAAAAAATATGCCAATCACCGGAATAGGTGGTCAAGAATGTAAAGCAGATTTCGTTACTAACATAACATTTGTTTATTAAAGAGAACGACAATTAAAACATTTCATGAAAAAATGAAACTGCCATTCACAATACAAAAGTTATAAAAATGTGGAACGCTTCACGATTTTGCGTGTCATCCTTGCGCAGGGGCCATGCTAATCTTCTCTGTATCGTTCCAATTTTAGTATATGTTCTGCCGAAGCAAGAACTTTTTATAACTTATAACATAACATTTGAGTCGAGAACGTCTAGATTCCAGGCAACGATTGAGGCTAGCATTATGCCTTGCATCAGTGATTATGAGCCGAATGCGCAAATAGATATATCTCAATGGAAAATTCCACCTAATATACTACTCGCAGATCCTTCCTGTTTTAAGAATCAACGTATAGACTTGTTGTTGGTTGCCGGTATATTTTTTGAGTTATTCATGCCAGGGGAATTCAAGATATCCAATAATCTACCAGTGTTACGCAACACAAAGCTTGGATGGATTTTGGCTGGAAGTATATCAACAGACGCAGTAATTCCCGCTAATTGCCATATTGCAACAGTTCCCACATTATCATCTTTAGATAAGCTGGTTCGAAAATTCTGGGAAACGCAAAATCATGATATGCCTTCAAATGTAATGAGCAAGGAGGAGCATGATTGCGAAGAACATTTCCGAAAAAATATAAGACTAAATGAAAGGAGTCAGTTTGTAGTGCGTTTGCCATTTAAAGAGGATCCGAGCGTTGTTTTGGGAAATTCTTTCGAATTAGCTAAAAAACGTTTTTTGGCATTAGAACGAAAATTTGGAAAAAAATCATGAATTAAAGTTATTATATACAGACTTCATGCAAGAGTACGAAGCTCTTGGCCATCTGAGTATAATTGATGAGAGCAAACTGTACAACACTCATTTTGTAATCCCACATCACTGTGTTATAAAGCCTGAAAGCTCATCAACAAAACTAAGAGTTGTATTCGATGCTTCAGCTAAAAGTACCTCTGGACATTCACTTAATGACAATTTGATGGTTGGTCCAACAGTTGAACCAGACTTATTTTCTATTATAACCAGGTTTCGAATGCACAGATATGTTTTTACTGGTGACATAAGTAAAATGTACCGACAGGTCTTAGTAGATCCTTCCGATAGGATGATGCAACTAATTTTGTGGAGATCTGAACAAAAAAGCAAGTTGAAAGTATATCAGCTGAATACGGTAACTTATGGTACAGCATCAGCTTCATATCTAGCCACTAGATGCTTAGTGAAACTTGCTGAAGATTACGAAGAACAATATCCTCTTGCAGCCAAGGTTATAAAAAACAGTTTTTATGTAGATGATTGTCTCACAGGTACTGAGACTGTAGATGATGCCAAAAACCTGTTAACAGACGTCATCAATATCTTAAAAAAGGGCAACTCTGAGCTTAGAAAATTTTGATCCAATCATCCAGCTATATTGCAGAACATTCCTGAAGAGCATAAAGAGCAGCTTGTCGCATTTCACCAATCTGAGGTTATTAAAACGTTGGGATTGATCTGGGATCCCTCATTGGATGCATTTAAATTTAAATTTGACTTTTCCGAATTTAATCAATATGAAAAAGTATGCAAACGAACAGTACTTGCCAACCTTGCAAAGTTATTTGATCCTTTGGGGCTACTTGGACCTGTAATAGTGCTTGGAAAACTATTTCTGCAGGAGCTATGGAAAACAGAGTTATCGTGGGATGACCAGCTCCCTGAAGATCAAGCCAACAAGTGGATTCGTTATTTGAATAGTTTTTCGATGTTGAAAGATATAAGTATCCCTAGATATGTATCTTGTCCTAACAATAAGAATAACATTGAATTGCACGCATTCTCAGACAGCAGTCAAACCGCCTTTGGTTCCTGTGCGTATATTAGATCTGTTGATGATAATGGATTTATTCATTCACAATTGCTATGCTCCAAATCAAGGATTGGTCCTCTAAAAACAACAACCATAGCGAGATTAGAACTGCAAGGAGCTGTTCTCATGGTGGAATTAGTAGCTAGATTACTACCAATACTGTCTGATCAAATAAAACGAGTGTGCTACTATACTGATTCAACTACAGTGCTAGCATGGATAAGATCACCCTCCTACACTTGGGATACTTACGTTGCAAATAGAGTAGCCAAGATTCAAGCGAACACAGATATAAAGCAATGGTACTTTGTTAGAGGGAATATTAACCCAGCAGATATGGTATCTAGAGGTGTCGATCTACAAACACTTTTAAAAACACCTACCTGGTTTAGTGGACCAGACTTTCTGACCATAGACGAGAAATTATGGGAAACGAGCCATTATGTTGTTCCAGAAGATATTCCAGAACGTCGTAAAAAAAGGTCTGTGTTAGCGGCGTCAACAAAAACCGATAACGAATTATTTCAAATAGAACATATCCACCATAAAAATTCCTTTTATTCATTGCAAAAAATATTTGCGTATTGTTTTCGTTTTTATAGCAATTGCATAAAACACAAATCTTTCAGAAATAGAGGTCAATTAACAATAGATGAACTGCAGCATGGTACTCGAATGATCTTTATATATGTTCAAAGAAAGGAATTCCCAGATGACTACCGTTCTCTTCAAAGGTGTTCAAACGTGCATAAAGGATCGAACATAACGTCTTTAGCGCCATTCTTTGACGAAAAAACTAAATTAATCAAAGTCGGTGGAAGACTAAAAAATGCAACAATTATGGTTGATGCAAAGCACCAAATCTTACTACCAAACAATAATTGGATTACAAAGTTGCTTTTAAGAAATTTGCACAAAACTCATATGCATGCAGCACCTAGAACTCTAATTGCAATATCGAGGCAAAATTATTGGATCTTAAGTGTTGGCAGAATGGCACGGGAGACAGTTTACAAGTGCGTTGAATGCTTTCGTTCAAGTCCCAAGCCGTTAGAACAATTCATGGGCAATTTACCAAAAGAAAGAGTTACACCATCCCGTCCGTTTTATTACTCTGGGGTTGATTTTTGTGGTCCCATTAAAACGCATTACAATATTAGAGGAAAGGGCCCAACAAAGTCTTATTTAGCTGTATTCGTGTGCTTTTCAACAAAAGCGGTCCACATTGAAGTGGTGGGAAATCTATCGTCAGAGTCATTCATTTATGCATTAAAGAGATTTATTGGCAGAAGAGGGTTGTGCCACACCATATTTTGCGATAATGCTACTAACTTTGTAGGTGCTAAAAATGAATTGATGGATCTAAAGAAGGCATTCGAAGCTCAAAATAATCAGACAGCCATTAACTCAATGTGCTTGGAAAATGGAATCAACTGGAAATTTATCCCACCTCGGTCACCACATTTTGGAGGACTTTGGGAAGCTGCTGTTATGTCTGCAAAGGTTCTTTTAGTTCGTTACCTTCGTGAAGCATCACTTACTTTCGAAGAGCTGCAGACAGTGGTGATACAAATAGAAGCGATCTTAAACTCAAGGCCTATCACTCCTATATCATCAAATGCAAATGACTTAGAAGCCTTAACACCAGGGCATTTTTTAATTGGAGCCCCAATGACTACTTTGCCTGAACCAGATGTTTGTGATTGTAATTTTAGCAGCCTAAAAAAATTCCGTCAAGCACAATATATTTAACAGCATTTTTGGAAGAGATGGTCGACTGAATATCTTCATCTTCTACAACAAAGGTCGAAATGGACCCATGAATCACCCAACTTGCTTCCTGGTGCGATGGTGATAATAAAAGAACCAAATGTTCCGCCATTGAAATGGAAACTAGGTCGTGTAGAAGAAGTAATAAAGGGTAATGATGACTTCGTACGCGTTGCAACTGTTAAGACCCAAAATGGGATATTCAAGCGCGCAATTCATAATTTGTGCCCACTACCCATGGAAGATGAAACTCCAGGAGATGAAACTCAAGAGAAACTAGAAACAAATCACTGTAGTAAAACCAAGGGCAGACAAATTCCCAGATCACTTCTATCTGTATTCCTTGTGCTTTTATTCATTTTTCCTTCATCACTGGCTCAGAGAGTTGGACGTGTTAACATCACTCAATTGGATAATGCAACCGGTATATATTTTGAGGACGTTGGAGGAATACAAACTGCCAACAGCAATTGGAATATTTATGTGTACTACAATATTACGACTTATGTTCTGGAGTTGAATCAAATTAAATCCTGTCTCCACCGAATGGAAGAACTTTGTACTCAAGAAATAAGTCAACAGGTATACTGCCAACCAATTATTGATTTAGTTCATCATAGACTGACAATAATAGAGCACAATAACGAACTCCTCGACAATTACAACATGGGAAAAAATGTTAAAATCAGATCTCGTAGATCGCCGATGGATATTGTGGGAAAACTAACAAGTAGCTTATTTGGTGTTCTTGATCAGGATGACGCCAAATATATTCAGAATCAAATTAATAGTGTTAACCAAAATGAAAAGCATCTGAAAAATTCAATTCAAAAGCAAACTTCCATTGCCGATTCTACAGCAAATCTTCTCAAGCGCAATACACTTCAAGTTAATCAACAGTTTCAAACTTTAAATGCTTATTTAGAGAAAATCACAAATGCAATTAGGCAAAGGCTAGACCTCGATGAAGTTAAACAAAATATTGCTTCGTTGACTTCTTACTTGATTTTAATGATTTCCAACATGAAATTGATAAAATTGAATTTGTAAGGCTGAGAAATCAAATCGACAGTGTGATAAAGCAGTCGGAAGAGTTACCAACAAAAGTCAATGCTCATGACTACCACCACTATGGACTTGTTGCTGGCTGGCATGATTGGGATTGGCATTGCATATTGCTATCAACGAAGACGACCAATACCAGCACCCAGACGCAGCGTTTCCAGGTTTAATGTAAATATTTAAAATAATTTTTTGTTTTTTTTTGTTTGTATTCTATAACAGAACAAAAAAAAAAAAAAAATCCTAAATGTACTATTTATATATTTTGGAAATATAAGAGATAAAATTGAAATGTTAAAAAAAAAAGGTCCATGTACAATGGACTTTTAATTTTGAGAGTTAAGAACCCTCAAAAGGCGGGAGTATGTTTAAATATATCATCATTATTTTATTGTACACACTAGACTTATGTATGAGAACAAACCAATGTTTTGAGGTTCACGCTTCTCGAGTTCCAATAATTTAAATCATGAAAAAAGTTTGTTCTCACGCTTTAAGTAATTTTGCATGCTTGCAATTTGTTCCTAGCCATAATAAATAATTCTAAATAAAATTCATTCGTTGTAAATCCACCAAAGAGTTGTGTCGTGTTTGATTTATATATTTCTTTTTGATCACTTTTCCGATTTTGAAGTTAACAAACAGTTTTCTCTAATAACATTCGATTTTAGAATTCCTAGTCTATTAAATAGGAGCAAGTTCGTGCGACTCAGTCGTGCATTTTATTTCTTTTTATTAAAATGTACGATCTATAATTCAATCAAAACCTTTTTGAAACTAAGATAATACTGACAGTACCTACCATAGAACCAAATTTACGAATTTCTAATTATTGGCATAAAGAGTTTTCATGATTTTTTTTCATAGAGAAGTTTCTAAAAAGTTTGAAAAACATTGTATTTAAAAACTAAAAAAAAAATTGAATTTTTGAAAAAAAAAAAAATATTCTTTTTTGAAAATTCGATATCTCAAAATAAAGTCAATATTTTGTCTTGTAATTTAATTTTTATTCGTACATACACCAATAAAAATTTAAAGTAAAAGCTTAAAAAAAAGCTACAAAGATTTATATTTTTTCTTCTTGCATTTATTGACTTGTTTTCTTCTTCAGACTACTTCCTGTCTTCTTAGCTACCCCACCATAATAAAAAAGTGGCAGGTCAATTTTAAACCAATGCTCTCACGCAGGTGTTCTCAATGAAAAAATGTGTGAAATATGGTTAATCCAGTACTTTGTCACATTATTGTATGCTTATAAGACGATAATTAAAAGAATAGTAAAAAGAAAGTTAATCCTTTCAATCGTAAATTCACCTACATAAGAATCCAAAAACGTAAAAACTAAAATAAAAGGCTTTTCTTAGAACAAAAGTAGTTTTTTTTATTTTTGATTTTCTCAAAAACTACAAAACATTTTGACATCCGGTTTTTTGTGTTTGATCAAAAATTAATAAGAGCATTGAATATTGAATAAAAAAATAATACTTAATTACGTAAAATTTTGAAAAAAAATTGTTTAAAAAAAAAAAATCATTTTTTTTTCAAAATTTTGATTTTAAAAATTAATTTTTCAAAAACTATTCACTCGAACAACTTTATTTAAAAACAAAATTAAAGAATGTATTTCTGGCTTTTCAAAATGCTATAGCATTACTCTGTAGGTATCACCGTTATTTTTTAATAATTTTTTTTCTGTTTTAAGTGATTTTTTTCTTAAATTGCCCCTCCCGCCTAAACGGGGGGAAATAGACCCCCCCCTCCCATACGATTTTTTTCTTGTCTAAGTCCAACCTACACGCCCTAGCTTTTTGTCACACCTTATGCCAATCACCCTGTATATCAAATGATAACGAATTGGAAAGTATCAGAGGAACACTCATTCTCAGACCATAGATACATCCAATTCAGTTTAAATGATGTACCCACCACACGGCCAGTTTTTCGTAACTATAGGAAAACAAACTGGCAAACGTATAGAGATATTCTGAAAAGATCGCTTACAGCCGAATCTTTAGATATCCCCTACAACACCTCAGATCTAGATAACAAAGTCAAGGATCTGACACTAACCCTGAACAATACTATGTGTTTTTAGACTCGTTTGTCTAACTTTATGAAAATCAAGCACATTAACTTGATTTAGTTTTTTATTAAGGAGTGAAACAAGCACTTTAACTTGTTCACAATGAAATATCAATTTGATCAATAAGAAACACAGAAACCTTTAATTACTGACTGATATTTTATTGAGAATTATTAACTCTATTTATACATACATTTTGCTTATATTAAAATTACATTAACTTATTTGACATACATAGAGAAATTACAAAATTGAAATTATTACGACACTAATAAGAAACCAATATAAACATAAACAAAAAATATAATGCAATACCCAACAGCAATGCCAATGCTACCGTAGGTATTCTTCAGTGGGTCAACTTCCACTCGTTCTAACTGCTGATGATACATAACAAACTATGAACTGGGTTCCTGCTGATGATGCATAACAAACGATGAACTGGGTTCCAGGTGTTTGTTGTATTATTTTAATTGTTTATATTGTCGACTTAAACATTCTCCCCCGCGTTGAACGATGGTTCAACTACCTAGGTGACTGTGACGATGAACTCTGACTCTGGTTGTGTATGTCGAGGTGATGGATTTGGTTTCTTAGAGATAACGGATGATCTTCCTGATTTTCGTTTCCAAATAAGATAGGAAATTATTATAATTGTCAATAGCAGGGCTAGATATCCAATTGCAGAGTTATGATAGGTGTGGAGTTGGAGCTTATGAGGTAACTCGAGAATTTCTTGCTCAGCGATTATTTTGTGTAGGTCAGTGAGGTTTTTTAGTTGAATATTGTAATGAGTGCTATTGAACGTTTGCAGTAATGACTCATAATGCATTGGTGTTGATATTTCAGAGATGTTGCCGAAACTGATGAATGAAGTCTGTAATTTTGTGGAGTATGCGTTATGTCCCTCGATGGTAATGTGATTTTGTTTCAATATACATCCTGCTTGAAGTGATAATATTCCAGAACCCTCTAAATCCATTTGAAGGTTTCTTCTTCCGCAAATCGCAGTAAGTCGCGATGGATACCTTGTGAAGTATAGCCACTGATTTTTGTGTTGCATTTGGATCCAAGTTGAATTTGTATCTGACTTCTTTAAGGAACATGTAGGCCTTGTATCGTTGTTGAATAAACCGAATTCGCAAGAACAGACCTCTGATCCCTTGCTGTATCTGGCTTGTAGATTATAACATAAAAACTGTTCTGATCTTAAATTGATGCAAGATTCCATATCAGATGATTGTAGTGGTAGGTATTGGTCGCGATGTGCGTTGACAGCTAATATTGGAGCACAAAGATTGATAGTAAATATGGTGTTATTTATAACACTAGGTATGGAAGTCATCTTGAACAATTCGTAGAATTCTTGGTCTACTAGTGGAAGTGTGATCCAAAATACCGCTCGCCGGTCTGTTACTCCTCCTTTAACTGTCATTAGTTTGTACAGCTGTATGAGATCTTCTTCATCTGCAGGTAGCTCTAAAAATGATGGTAAATGAGCCTTGATCGTTTTAACTTCATCTTTGAGTTGGCGTGATGACATTACTAGTGAACTTACTTTACCATGATGTGTGTCTGTTAATACATCAATTAATGTTGCTTGCATTCTTTGAATATTAATCATCATCATAATGAGTTGTGAGGAAAGTGATGTAAAAATCTGGAATATCTTGAGTTGATGACTTTCTTCCCCATTATCACGTATTCTTGATGTTATTTCTCTTAATTGATTATTGATCTGGTCAAGCCTATGGTTGATGATTTCTTCGTTTTGGCTCACTATGTTGATTGTTGAATCTATGACTGAAGTTTGGTTTCTTAATAAATGAAGTAAGTGATTTTCATTTTCCTTTACTTGGTCTATTGTCCTTGTCATTTGGTCAGCATACTCAGAGTCCAAAACTCCAAAAAGAGAATTGGCTATGTTTCCAATGAAGTTAGCTGCTGCTCTTTTATTTTTCTTGATTGGTAACATAGTGTTTTCCGATTTCAGTTCGTTCTGAATGTGTTGAAACTGATTTAATGTGTTGATGCATATACTTCTTTGCTGCATTTGTTGACACAAGTGATTCAATGTCAGTGTTCCGTTTTCAAATGCTGTATATTCTTCTAATAATGGATCTAAGTTATAATGTATTATAAAGTTCCATTCACTTGTCGCTATTTTTGCTGTTCCAATTTCTTCGAAATGTATTCCGAGATTTGATTTAAACTTGTTGATCTGGATTTCTTCACTCATAACTAATGGAATAATTAGAAGAATTGTTAACAATGATGTAATACCCATAGCAGTAGATGTTTTTCTTCTTTTAGTAGGTATCTCATGTTCTGAAGATTTAGTGTTGCTTTCATCGTCCGCACTTTTCAAAGTTATATCGTCTACTTCCTCCTCGACTGGTAATGGAGCTAATCGGTGTATTGGGCGCTTCCAAACCCCAGATGCTGTTCTTACTTCTACAACTCTTATAGCACCATCATTACCTTTGAATGTTTTAACGATTCTACCCAGGGGCCACTGAAGTGAAGGAACGTTATCTTCCTTTATTATGACCATATCTCCTACCTTGATGTTTGAAGAGCATTCCTTCCACTTGTACCGATACTGAAGTTCGTGCAGGTACTCTTGTGACCATCTTTTCCAAAATTCGTTTTTTAGATGGGACACAAGATTCCACCTTGATAGTAAAGTTTGTTTCATAGGGATTGCATTCACATCAGTTTTGGCAGTTAATGGTTCCCCAATGAGGAAGTGTCCTGGAGTTAAAGCAGTAAGATCGTTAGGATCGCTTGATAGTGGTGTTAATGGCCTTGAGTTCAAGATTGCTTCAATTCCAACAAGAACAGTTTCCAATTCTTCATATGTTAAGGAAGCTGTAGAGACACTCCTTTTTAAGAGGTGTTTTGCAGATTTGACTGCTGCTTCCCACAGTCCTCCGAAGTGAGGTGCCCTGGGCGGGATGAAGTTAAATTGTATTGCATGACCACTGCATTCTTTTGTTATGGTTTCACGTGCACCTTCTGAGTAGATTGTATCATATAATTCAGACAGTTGGTTATTTGCT
Source organism: Chrysotoxum bicinctum (assembly GCA_911387755.1). Classification (NCBI taxonomy): domain Eukaryota; kingdom Metazoa; phylum Arthropoda; class Insecta; order Diptera; family Syrphidae; genus Chrysotoxum; species Chrysotoxum bicinctum. The sequence continues at coordinate 137,238,638 of OU426989.1, read as the reverse complement.
CCAACAAAATTTGTTGCATTGTCACAATATATGTTTTGACAGTGTCCTCTGCGACCGATAAAACGTTTCAGTGCTCCGAGGAACGATTCGGTAGTTAAATCGCTTACAAGTTCTATATGTACTGCCTTTGTGACGAAACAACAGAAAATCGCCACATAAGCCTTTTGAGGTCGCTTGCCACGAATTTTATAGTGAATCCAAAATGGTCCACAGTAATCCACTCCTGAATTGATGAAGGGTCTTGCTGGTGTGATTCTTGGTGCTGGTAGACTTCCCATTACTTGTTGAATTAATTGAGGTCTAGCTCTTGTGCATTTTACACAGTGATGAACAATTGATCGTGCCATAATTTTTCCCTTTATTGGCCAAAATCTTTGCCTCATCTGAGCAAGCAACGTCTGAGGACCACAGTGTTTATGTTTTTCGTGAACTTCTTGCATCAATAGTTTTGCCAATGGATTGTTGTATGGTAGAAGCATGGGATGTTTGGTATCAAATGGAAGTAATCCGGAATCTAGTCGACCTCCGACTCGAACGATTCCCTTGTCATCCAGAAATGGAGCCAAGCTAGAGAAATGGCTATTCCGCTTGGGTTCCTTGTATTTCTGCAGGTCACTGATTTCATCTTTAAAATCGAATGCCTGCATTGCTTGAATTATCACTATTAGTGCATCTTCTAGTTCTCGAGTAGTTAATTGAATTTCGTCTTGTCTTATAACCTCTTTGTTTCTAGCATGTTTGCAGAAACGTAGGATGTATGCAGTTATCCGCTGAAGTGTACTGAATGAATTTCCATGATTGATCTTATAAATCATATTCTGATCGCAATTATAAGTTGCTGCTGCTACAGTTGGTATCTTTCGTTTTCTTTCTGTGCCTTCTGTAACTGCCAGATTTTTGGAATATTTTGCAGGCCACATATCTTCTTTACCATGTAGAAATAGTGGACCGTAGAACCACAGTGTACATGAAGTAAAAATTTTTGGTTGAAGACCTCTTGAAATCACATCTGCTGGATTATGTTTTGATGAAACATGTCTCCATTGCTCAGGAGGTGTTAGTCTTTGTATACTTGAAACTCGATTAGCCACAAATGTTTGAAATGATGCTGATGGTGCATTAATCCATGCCAGAACGATTTCAGAATCTGTCCATAAAAATGAGGGAACGTCTTTAAGATTCAGATCATTCTTAACTCTAGCTGTTAATTGAGCACCCAGGACTGCAGCACATAGTTCTAGCCGCGGCAATGTCTGTCTTTTTAGTGGAGCCACTCGAGATTTTGAACATAATAGCCTTACAATTATTGTTCCATTTTTCAGAATTGCTCGCAGGTACACTACTGTACCATATGCCTTTTCAGATGCATCACAGAAGGTATGAATCTGTATTTCCGCTGGTACATCATTGTTAAACATATGGCGTGAGAATTGGAAATTGTTCAAACATTTCAGGTCTTCACGAAACTGCATCCATCTTGTATGTAATTCAGCTGGTAACGATTCATCCCATGATAGCTTTAATAGCCATAGCTCCTGTACAAATATTTTTGCTGTAACAACTATTGGAGCCATTATACCCAATGGATCGAATAGTTTGGCAAGGTCTGAGGTGACAATACGTTTTGTTATTCGATTTGTAGTATTTAATTTTGTTTTAACACAAAATCTGTCGTTCTTTGGTTGCCATGTTAAACCAAGTGCCTTAATTGCTGCATTAGTTTCATTTCCGAAATCGAGATCAATCTCCTGATCCTCTTTAGCAATGCCTTGAAGAAGTCGGGGATGATTAGCGCACCACTTCCTTAATTTAAATCCTGCATCTTTTAATAGTTGTGTAACTTGATCTTGCATTTCCAATGTTGTAATTAAGCTGTTATCGCCAGTCAAGCAGTCATCTACATAGAAATCATTGTGTAGAGCCTTAGAGCCTAGGGGAAATCTTTCGCTATTGTCTTTGGCAAGCTTCTGTAGACACTTTGTAGCCAAATACGGTGCTGCTCTTGTTCCATACGTAACAGTGTTGAGTTGATAGTAGTTAAGAGGTCCCTTTTCGTCAGATCTCCATACAATGGTTTGATATCTTCTGTCTTCTGGATGCATGGTTATTTGACGATACATTTTTTGGATATCAGCGCAAAAAACATATCTTGGTAATCGAAAACGAAGTAGTAATGAAAATAGTTCACCTTGTACTGTTGGGCCTGTGTAGATGATATCGTTCAATGATAACCCTGATGAGGTTTTTGACGATGCATCAAAAACGACTCGAAGTCTAGTGGTGCTACTGTCTTCTTTAAAAACACAGTGATGAGGTATGAAGTAATTAGGTGCTTGTATGTTATTAACGTCAATTTTGGTCATGTGACCGAGATCTTCATACTCTTCCATAAATTGAATGTATTGGTCTCTCACTTCTCTGTTCTTTGCTAACCTTCGTTCAAGTGCTAGAAACCTGTTGACTGCTATGTCCTTGGATTTTCCTAAAGCGTTTGTGTTTTCATGAAAAGGTAGCTTGACCATGAATCGTCCATCACTGCTTATTTGTGTATTTTGTGCAAAATGGGCTTCGCACATCTCTTCGTCTCTTGATAGGTTGCTACATTGTGTTTCTACTTCTTCGAGCCTCCATAATCGTTCAATCATTTGATGGAGTTCATTGTCATCATAAGTAGAGATGCCACATGTTGCTGTATTTGACTTGGCTTCCGTTAACTTTCCTGCTATCACCCATCCAAGAACTGTGTTTTGTAATGTAGGTAGATCATCTGCTAAACGTATCTGCCCGATGGAAAGTAATTGATGATAGAATTCTGCACCAAGAAGAATATCTATTTTGTCTGGACGATTGAAAAATGGATCCGCCAGTGGCACATTCTTTGGAATTGCCCATGACGAAATGTTGAAATGTTGAGATGGTTGTGGAGATATGATATGTGGAAGAACAAATGCTTCTAACTGAGTATTAAAATCACTTGTTCTTGATTGCATTTTGACATTTACACGGTGATGGGATTCTCTCTTTCCATTACCAATGCCTTGAATGCTCATTGATGTTTGTTTTGATTGAAGACCTAGTTTCCTTACAAGGCGTTCTGTTATTAGATTCACTTGTGAACCGGAATCCAATACGGCTCTGCATTCGAATCTCTGTCCATTGTTTGTAATCAGCTCTACAACTGCTGTGCTGAGAAATATGTAATGATGCCTGTCTGGATCTTTGGATGCTGATAATGTCACTGATGAACTTATATTTGTTTGAGACTTTGGATTATTGTCGCCTTCAATATAAGTTGTATGCTTATTAAAGAGAGATCCTTTGTTATGGTTTTCAAGATGTAAGAGCGTGTTGTGCTTCAGATTGCATTTTAAACATCCTCTTGAAATACAATTTTTGACCCCATGGCCACTCTTTAGACAATTGAAGCAAATTTTTTGTTTTTGTACTAGTTGAATGCGTTCTGAAGTCTGTAGTTGTAGGAACTGTTTGCAGGCAAATATAGGATGTGTTCCAGATTTACACACAATGCAGGTTCCTTTTCGGTTTGATGTTACAGATGCACAAGCTCGAGGAGTTGGATCCTTCTTTTTTTGTCCAACTGATTCCAACGATTGAAATTGGTTTTCCAGAAATGATAAAAATTCTTTCATGGACTGCAGTTCCTTTGGCTTCGTAAGGGATTGCTCGTAAAGAATTCTTGTACCTTGGTCAAGCTTGCTCACTAGTAAATGTAGTAGAATGGGGTCCCAACTGGCGGTATCCACACCAATGTTGCATAAAGCCATCAAACATTCTTGTGTGGTGTCGTGAAGATTCTTGATGGCCGCTGCTGATGGTTGTGGTTGTGAATTGTTAGGTTGTCCAATTATCTTTTGCAACAGAGTAGAAGTAAGCACCCTAATGTTGTTATATCGATCTTGAAGGCTGGTCCATGCTGTCTTATAATTATCTTCGGTCAATGATAGATGACGAATCAAATTCTCAGCTTCTCCACTTAGATGTGTTTTGAGATACCACATCTTTTGGATATTTGGAATCGATTGTTTATCCACCATTTGTGAGAATAGATCGAAGAATTGTCGCCATTTCATATAGTCACCATCGAATTTTGGAATGGTTACCTTCGGTAAGTGGAGGGAATTGTTCTTGATGATACCCACTTCATGACTGCTACTGCCTTGCGATTGTATTCTCATGGATAATGTTACAAGTACTTCTTGAACCCTTTGTTCCATATTGATGAAGTCGGTATGGTCATAGCCTTCTACTATTGGATCATCACTTAGTTCCCAGATGGTGTAGTTGACAGATTCAACCTGCTGCCATAGTTGCTCAATGGATCGAAACTTGATTTCGTGGTATTGTGATGGCTCATTGTTACTTATGGATAATCCATCTAGCAACCTTTCAAGAGAGCACATTATTGCTCTCTGTCTTCGAATAGCACTTGTTATTTTTGATGGCTCCAGTACTTCGATGCTTCGTGTTGATGGCTTAGGCAGATCTACTTGATCCATCTTTGCTTGTTTATCAAAAGATAGTATTCCCTCTTCAAAACATTTACTATACTGCTGAACCAATGCTGCAATTTCCTTGAAGTAATTCTTAGTAAAATATTCATGGTCCTCGTCAACATTCGACAGTCTATTAATCTTCTGGTCGCCTTGTTCGAATTTCTTCCACTGCTCTTGCAGCCGAAGAAGTCTTTCTTCAAAATAAGTTCTTGAGTTCTTTCGATCGGATGAATCTTTTTTGAAATTAGTGATGATGCGTTGGATTTCCTGGCCACTGGCTACTTGGCCCACCACGCACTCTTGGAATGATGTCATCGTTTGTCTTTCAGATATGTATATCAGCCAACGATGAATTAATTGATATTGATGAAAATGAGTCAATCAGTTGTAGATATGTATATCCACCAAAGATTAAGATAGTTCAACTTGTTCTTATGATCAATTGATCACGTCGGGGTCACCAATGTTTTTAGACTCGTTTGTCTAACTTTATGAAAATCAAGCACATTAACTTGATTTAGTTTTTTATTAAGGAGTGAAACAAGCACTTTAACTTGTTCACAATGAAATATCAATTTGATCAATAAGAAACACAGAAACCTTTAATTACTGACTGATATTTTATTGAGAATTATTAACTCTATTTATACATACATTTTGCTTATATTAAAATTACATTAACTTATTTGACATACATAGAGAAATTACAAAATTGAAATTATTACGACACTAATAAGAAACCAATATAAACATAAACAAAAAATATAATGCAATACCCAACAGCAATGCCAATGCTACCGTAGGTATTCTTCAGTGGGTCAACTTCCACTCGTTCTAACTGCTGATGATACATAACAAACTATGAACTGGGTTCCTGCTGATGATGCATAACAAACGATGAACTGGGTTCCAGGTGTTTGTTGTATTATTTTAATTGTTTATATTGTCGACTTAAACACTATGAATATTTCTTGTCCTCTTCTGCAAGTTAGAGGAAAAAAGAAACCTTATTGGTGGAATTCGGGATTAGAACCGCTCAGGAAAAGTTGCAGAAAACTCTTCAATCGAGCTAAATACACAAAAGAATCCTCAGATTGGGACTTATATAAAGAATCCTTAAAGATTTATAAGAAACAATTGAGGACAAGCAAAAGATCTTCATGGAGGAACTTCTGTAATAAAATAGAAGATACTTCTGAAGCATCCAGATTAAGGAAAATCCTCTCAACAAATCCAGTCATGCCAAGCTCTTTGAAAATGTCAAATGGCTCCTGGACAAATTCATGTGAAGAATCACTCAATTTGCTACTTGACACTCACTTCTAAGGAAGCTCGCAAAACATTTGCAACATTAACTCACTAGAGTCAAATAACAAAGTTATAAAGATCCAAGGGTTAATAACAAGGGACAAACAAAAAACAAATCGGCAGGACCAGACGGCATAATACCAGCCGAACTGCAAGTTGCTTTGGACATTATCTTACCCACATTAGGGATAATAATGAACAGTTGTCTAAACCTGGTTCATATTCCCCTTATATGGAGAGAAGTCAAAGTAGTCTTTATACCCAAAGCCGGTAAATGCTCCCACGTTACGCCCAAGGACCTAAGACCTATCAGTCTATCGTCATTTCTTCTCAAGACACTGGAACGATTGATTGACATTCATCTGCGTAGTGCTATAAAACCAAACCTTTTTTCTACAGCACAACACGCTTACTGCAAGGGAAAATCAGTAGAAACTGCGCTACATACCTTGGTACGCGCAATCGAATACTCCCTAGATCACAAAAAATACACTCTAGTTGCATTCCTAGACATAGAAGGCGCCTTCAACAATGTCGACAGCGCCGCAATAGCGAAGACACTGCAGAATCTCAATGTGGATAGCTCACTTGGTAACCTTATAAATTTCATGCTGAAAAGCAGAATTATAAATGCGGAACTATGTAGCTTTACTAGAAGAAGGTCAGTCAGTAGAGGAACCCCACAAGGTGGAGTCCTATCCCCACTTCTATGGAACATGGTAGTTAATGATCTGCTAATAGACCTAGAAGAAGAGGGATTCAAAGTGATTGCATACGCTAACGATATTGCCATTGCCGTATCAGGAAAGCACCCTCAAGTTCTAACAGAACTTATACAAACCGCTCTCAACAAGCTACTAAAATGGACAGATCCATGTGGCTTAGGTGTTAACCCCCACAAGACTGAACAAGTCCTCTTCACAAGGAAATACAAAATTCCTCAACTAGACCCTCCATCGATTAAAGGTGTTCCACTCACTTTCTCAGATCAAGCTAAATACCTGGGTCTTATTTTAGACAAAAAGTTAAGTTGGAAACCTAATATACAGGAAAGAGTAAGGAAAGCCACGGTAGCTCTCTTTTCTTGTAAAAAAGCCGTAGGGAACAAGTGGGGTTTGTCTCCACAAATTACTCACTGGCTATACACTGCGGTCATCAGACCGATACTTACTTACGGGGTGACCGTATGGTGGACGGTCTTAGATAAAGCGACTAATCGCGATAAACTAAGCAGAGTTCAACGTTCAGCGTGTATGTGCATCAGCGGAGCTCTCCGCTCGACACCTTCCGCTGCATTAGACATACTACTTAACCTGACACCCCTAGATATTTTCAGCAAACAAATGGCTGCGAGCACAGCCATACGTCTCAAAGCCATCTCTCAATGGACCAATAACTCTATTGGCCACACCACCATTCTGAATTTATTCGGAACTCTCCCAAGTCACTCTGACTGCATCACTCCCTCTTTGGTCTTCGATAAAAACTTTGAAGTCACCATTCCCTCAAGGTCAGCTTGGGAGGAAGGGGCTTTGACAGATAATAAATCAGTAAACTTTTTTACAGATGGATCGAAGACTAAAAACGGAGTGGGTGGTGGAGTGTACTCAGATGGACTAAACCTTAGTCTCTCCTTCCGCCTACCAAACCATTGTAGCGTATTCCAAGCGGAAATTCTGGCGATAAAGGAAGTATTGTCCTGGCTTAAAGAAAACGTGGCATCTAACACGGATATTCGTATCTTCTCAGACAGTCAGGCTGCTTTGAAATCCCTCGCATCAGTCTCTGTAAACTCCATTACAGCCTAAGACTGTCGATCGTCTCTGATGGAGATGGCCAAACAGTTTAACATTCACCTATTCTGGGTGCCGGGTCACAGGGACATTCCGGGGAATTGCAAAGCCGACGAACTCGCCAGAATTGGAACGGAAATGCCTATATTACCCGAAAAGGCAAATATAGGTATGCCCATAGCTACAAGTAAACTTATGCTGAAACGAATCGCTCTGGAACAATCAAACACAAGATGGCTTAATACTACCACTTGTATGGCGACCAAGCGGATCTGGCCTAAACTGGATCTGAAACGGTCAAAATGTCTATTGTCCCTCAGTAGATCTCAGATCAGCTCCGTCATAGGTGTCATAACTGGACACTGTCTCATAGGTAGACACGGCGCCGCACGTCTCGGTGTGCTATCAAACGATTTTTGCAGGAGTTGCTTGGACGAGGAGAAAGAGGAGACAATCCCACACCTTCTTTGTACATGCCTTCCTCTCTCTTACAGACGCAAACTTCATCTCGGAAAACATTTCTATAATGAACCAAGCGATCTCATAAACAAAGACATTAAAAGTCTCCTTCGCTTCATCAGAAGCTCCAAATGGTTTTAACTAGTAGGAAACCTTTTTGTTCCCTATTAGATCGTGGTATCACAATGGACCTATAATGGTCTAAGTGTGTCAGACGCTTTAATGACAGCCACTTTAACCTAACCTAAACATTTTAAAAACAAATGGTTGTGTTGTGTCAAAACACAAACTTTTTAGTTGCTCGAACCAAGCAGTTGCGAAACTAAAAATTGAATGTGCGCGCCTAGCCTTACACACTATTATGGTATCCATACCATGGAACACGATCTTACCTCATATGTTTCTGGGAATACCAGAATACTATTTATATGTTTATATGATATGAGTTTTAATACATTTTCTTTCATTTGTCTCCTTTTAAGAATATTTCGTTGCCGAAATAAAAGATAAATATTCATTTTTACTTAATGCACCTGTGTACTTATTGAAATATTTTATGATAAAAGTCACAAAAGTTTGTCTTTTATTCTTTTATGATTTTTAACAGATTTCATAACAGATTTTGGCATGCTGAATACCAAAAATGCTATTCGTAAAAGATTTTTTCTATGTTCGAAGGTTTGATAGTTCATAAAAGTTTTATTAGCAGATTTTATAACAGATTTTAGCATGCCGAATACCAAAATTATAATTCATGAAAGATTTGTTGACAGCTCAAACTTTAGTATGGAAATTCATAACAGATTGTGGCAGAATTTCAGAATTTCGTGAGTCTTAGTTAAAAAGTTATAAGCAATTTATTACTCGTACTGACCTGAAAAAACTATTGATAACTTGAAAAGTATCATTCACCAAATTCTGTTATTTAGTCTTTCAACCCACATATACTCTAGAAATATTGTGGACAAAATTTCAGAATTTGGTGAATCTCAATTAAAAAGTTATAAACAATTTATTGCTCGCGCGAGTCTCTCCTAGTGAAAATCCGTACTGACCTGAAAAAAAACTGTTGATAACTTGAAAAGTATGATTTACCAAATTCTGTAATTAAGTCTTTCACCTCATATACATATACTCTAGGAAGATTGTGGCAGAATTTGGTGAATCATAGTTAAAAAGTTATAAACAGTTATTTATTCGAGCGAGACTCTACTACTGTAAACGCGTTCTGACCTGAGAAATCTTTTGATAACTCAAAAAGTATGATTCGCCAAATTCTGGAATTCAGTCCTCGAACTCATATACATATGTAGTGGAAGATAACTCAGAATTTGGCGAATCATAGTTCATTACTTTTTAACAATTCAAGTAAATAATAATATTAATATATATAAAAAAGTAGAATAATGTATTCGATATCAAGAAATTACGTAAGCAAACAGATCTTGGCTTTCAATAGGTGCGTTTTATTATTCACAAATCTATCTGGATCCGGATCTGGATTAAGTTATAACATGTATTACAAAAACAATTGGGATCCTGTTTTCTATCGGGATCTATTTCAAAGATCCAAAAATCAGTTATTACACTGGAGAGTAGATGGCTTTTTATGGTAAGGTAGTGTAGTGTTGCTTTTTTGTGTTCATTGAGAAAATTTGTGCACTGGGTTACACTGATTAGCGTTCATTGAGCTGAACTAGTGTACACTAGTTCAGAATATTTTGCACTACCTTTTGAGCAAGTGCAGGTTTTTGAAAACTGTCAAAATCAGTTGTTGTCATTATATGATTATATTTTGTTAACGAATAAAGTTGATTTTTTTCCGCGCTTTTTATTTTTGATTTAAGTTTTCAAATAATGCATGGATTAGAGCTAACTTCGAGTGAAGGGCAATCTCTGGTGATTTAGTGTTCTCCAATTAATCCAATAATATCTTAATTAAATCTATGTATGTATATTTGCACGAACGATTCTGAACGCAAGTGTTTGAAAGTTCGATGGAAAAAGGTGAAGAGGAGGAAGAGATTTTGTGCCTAAAAATCCAACAATGTCATCGCAGGCAGTGGGAATTAATTTCTTCCCTTTGTCATCGACTTCAGCGCAGGTAAAAGGCATTTTAATTGCGCCGAATTTAATTTTTATTCTTTTTTTTTAACATCTGACGTATGACGTTTCTGCTTGAGTTTGCTCAGACAGTTTTCATGAACCTGCACTGCACTACACTTCTCTACACTGGCCTTTTCCTGGTTGAACACAACTATTACTCGATTGTATTTTGTTAACGAATAAACTTGATTTTTTTCCGCGCTTTGTATTTTTGATTAAAGTTTAGATTAGAGCCAACTTCGAGTGAAGGGCAATCTCTAGTGATTCAGTTTTCAGTGTTCTCCAATTCTTCTTCTTCCTTTGCTTCGGCGCTGTTATGATCTCGATGTCGAGGGGATCATAACTCTCCCACGTATCTGCTTCACACTAGTGATCCGCCTGTGGGGTTCGCCGGATTGACCTCAGAAATCGGCGGCAAGCCTCCCGGTTTTGTATTGTTCCATTTCTGAGGCCAACTGAATGCTGGTGTTTTTGCATTTGTTTGTACCAGGAGTGTTTAGGCCTACCTTTCTTTTTATTCCGAATTGGAACGTTGTATGATATTGCCTTTTTGACGGGGTTCTCAGGATCTCTCCTTTGAACATGGCAATACCAACTGAGTCGGTCGTGTTCAATTTTTTGGGAAATGGTATTCTTAACATGAAGGCTTCCTCGGATCTTCGTACTTCTAATTCGATCAAGCTTTGTAACTCCTGCTGTCATACGAAGCATCTTCATCTCAGCTGCCGTAAGCTTACTCTCATACTTTTTGTACATTGTCCAACATTGTGAACCGTATGTGAGTGCTGGACGCACAACTGAAGTGTAGAGCTTTCCTTTCAGCTTAGGGGGCATTTTTCGATCACAGAAGATAGCAGAATTTTCCCGCCACTTCATCCACCCTACGCTTACGCGATGATTGATATCGTCATCACAAGTAGCTTCGTTATTTCATTTATTTACTTTTCACACTTGGGAAGCACTACTCCATTCAAATAAATGTCTGGAGTAGGCCTGTGTGGATCAGAAAATGGGCAGCATAGGTATTCTGTCTTTTTCGCGCTTATGCGGTACCCACTTCCTTCTAGAACATCCACCCATACGTCAAATGCTCGTTGTAGGGATATCGGGTCTTCACTTATGATGGCTCCATCGTCAGCAAAGAATAACTGATGTACTTTTGGATCCGTCACTTTGCCTTCAAGCAGGTAATCAAGAACTGTAATAAAGAGCAGGGGACTCAAGACACTTCCCTGGTGTACACCTACTGTGATTTCGAATTCTTCGGTGACTCCAGCTGCGCATCTTACTTTAGTAACTGCTCCATCATACATGTCCATAATTATCCGCACATAGGTTTCTGGAACTCCTCGTTGCCTGAGGGCCACCCATATTAGATCTCGTGGTTGCCGGTCGAATGCTTTTTCAAAATCAACCAATACGACATGCAAATCCTCCAAAGAATCCCGATGTTTTTCCATAATTATTCTTATACTCTGGATTGCATCCGTGGTTGACTTACCCCCGACAAACCCGCACTGGTCATCATATAGCCTAATTATTTTTCGCAGTCGGCTACCCAAGACTCGCTCAACGATCTTCATGGTGTGTGACATCAGCTTAATCGAACGGTAATTATCACAACATCACATTATCGTCAACTAACAATATGAAATAAAGCAGTTGATTGTAATCTTCTAATCGTATTGGTCGTGTCTAATTATTATTCCCTTCTATAGGTCAAAAAGTTTTTTCGCGGTGTTTGATTGAATACTACCTTAAAAATATATTGAACATCTTATTATTTGTACATATTATATGAAATAAGTACTTTATTATCTTTTTGGAATGGCAATAGTGTTTTTGCAGATTACTCTCATATTTTTCATTGTTTCGGACATGGTGTCGAGAATATGAACTCTTTCCCTTGTATCAGCTTTGGGTACTCGAACATTTATGACATCAAACCATTTATCGACCTTTATAAAAGGAAAACAAAAAATGTTTATCAGTGTTACATAACTGTTTCAAAGATTCTTACTAGCTTGAACAGATGATAACATTCTCTCCAGTTATCCCCAAGGAGGTTAAGTGAAGCTGCTCTTTCTATTGCTTTGGCAATGGGGTGCGAAAGCAGCTTAGTTTCAAGCTTCACTTTTTGCCTTTCTGCACGCTTGACATTTATGTGATATTCGCTTATCTTGTGTGCTATAGTAAGCATAGCTGGGCATTAACTCGTTAATCCGTTAATCGTTAATTAACGAAGTTAAAATTTTGATTAACGGATTAACTTTTAAGTTAACTTTTAAAAATGTTAACGGACACGTTAAATCCGTTAATCCACGTTAAGTCCGTTAATCGTTAATCCAATGCCTACTATTTACCGCGCGGCGCGAAAAACAGGTTCAGACAAATATGAGACAAGTGCCGTGCGGCGCGTGCCGCGGGTGAAACAAAAACAGCTAGGTACGTGTTATATTTTGACGGCGCTTGCGAGTGAGAAAACTGCGAAGAGATTCGTTTCGTTTGATCATTTCATTATGCCGGTCGTCCACTTTGTGCGCGATAAGTTCAACCAACTTCGTTCAACTTTTTATTCAACTCTTTCGTTTGATAAAGGAATTTAGAACCTCTTACACTAGCGCAGCAACTTACGTAATTCACGTTGAGCAACTAAAGTTGAACAAAATGCGTTTGGGAAAGTTGGCCAATTTATGTGTACGTCATAATTGACCAACTTTCCCATATGTTGATTAACCCCGCACACCTAGTTGAACAACTCTTAAAACTTATTCCAGTTTTGAATAGCTCCGTACACCTAGTTGACCAACTTACTCAAATGTCGAATAACCTCGTACACTAGTTGATAAACTTGTTCGATTTCGGTACATACATTTATTGTCGACGCACGCCTTCGCTTTAAAATATTCTTAAATTTGTTCCGTATGAGTATGATTTCCTCTAAGAAAAAAAAAGTGGCTGCCGCATTAATAATATTAGAAAATGAACGACAAAGGAAGAAAAAATAGCCAAGAAAATTGCATTTTCGAGGAAATTTGAGACCAAGCCAATTCCCTCGCATCTCGATTTTTATAAGAGGGGCTCTTAATGTCCCATATATTGGGCTTTTCCTCAGTTGCTGAAATCATTTGCAAAATTAATTCCGTGGTCCGTCCACTCTGATTTTTTATCACCTTCCATGACGAAAAACCAAAATAAACTACAGTTTGCAAGTTGCAACAACTGCAAGTTCATCCCAACGCAATAGTTCAACCACGTAGACACATTTCACTGCAGCCAACGCAACGCAACACAATATTACACGCCGTCTCCACTAGCGATAAATCTATCGCAATCGCAATAGCCAAAGTAGAAAGCAGACAGCAGAAGAACTGTCAGATTTTTGTGGCTGGGCATTTCATCGCATACTTTTTTAGTATAGTTAATAATTTTAGTGGATATAAATGAGTTCTATGGACAATTTCAAATCAGATTTTTTTTTTATTTTGTTAGAAAAACGTAAACCCCAAGCAAAAGCTTTCTTCGCACGCAAAAATCAAACTCAGTTTAATTAAATTTGGGTACGCCAGAACAATATGACAGTTCTCCTTGCGATAAAGCAAGCGATGAATGGTATGCGATGAGAGCATATTTTCTATCGCAAGCGATGAAAATATAGCTGCGATGGCGGTCTCTAATTGCGATAATGAACGCATGCTTTAAAGCATGCTCTGGATTCATCGCTAGTGGAGACCGCATGTTACGTCAAAAAATCCCAAAGAAAATTTAAAAGTTGATCAACGCGTTGAACAAATAATGTTCAACACATTATCTTGAAAATGTTGCTCAACGTGTTGATCGAACATTTTCAAGGAGCAACACGAGCTCGTACACTACCCGTACACTTGTTGCGCAATTCGTTGAGCAACTGCCAACAACTAGATCCAACCCGTTGGTTGCACAGAATTGAAGGCACCGTACATTAGAGTTGAATGCGTTGATCGCCTAGTGGACGAGCGGCATTACTTAGCAACGCCGGTGCTCAGAGGAAAAAAATATAAAAAATGCAATTTTTATCACATGTTAACGGATTAACGATTAACGTTAACTTGCGTTGATTCTTCCGAAATTTAACGCTTTAGCGTTTAACGAAGCTAACTTTTTTAGTAGCAGATTAACGATTAACGAAGTTAACTTTTTGATTAACGGTGCCCAGCTATGATAGTAAGCTCTGATGCAGTACACAATAGAAGCTTCGTGATAATGTCCTTTTTGACCTCATTTCCGTTAAGAGTCACAAATCCCTAAATAAATATTAGCTTAGATTAGAACTCTTATTTAATTTTTCTGTGTAATTACCCATTTCGTACTGGAGGTTCCTTTCGAAGTCATCAAATCCGAAATGATCTCTGCAAATTCTACCCGTCTTCGTGTTGATTTGGTCTTTTCCAACTTCTTAGTAAGCCAGAATCTTTTGGAAACGTAAAGAACGACATATTTTCTTTATTATATCAGTCATTTTTACTTGCAACTTATAGGTACTATAAGACAAGGTATGCATTCGGAAAAAAGATCGAACTCGAGATTTTGATCAAAGTTGACATTACGATGAAAGCGAAGACTAAAAAAGTGGGTCTTGCAATTCTGTCTTAAAAAAAATATTTTTTGAATGTTTGAAAATAAAAATCATTTTTTTGTTTGAAAAATTTTATATCTCAAAACCGGCTCAATATTTTTTTGCAAATTTAATTTTCATTCGTACAATAATAAAAACCTAAAGTTGGGGTACCAAAACTTTTTATTAAAAATGTTTTAAAAATTTTGTATATAAAAGCTTTATTTTATTAAGAAACCACTACAACGACTTATAATTTTTGTTCTTGCATAAATTCATATTTGCATAGCATTCTGTTTTCCTCTTACTACTAAAAGAATTTAAAAACTTATGATAATTTTATCCTTATGAACAGTTTTCTCTAAAAAGTTCGATTCATATATGGTATATAGATTCAAAACAGCTTTTTTAGTCTTTAGTCCACAAAAATCGGCGTTTCGTCCGGGTGATCTCACATGGACTCATCAGTTGACTATGAGGACCTTGTCAATACGCAATTTTTGTTAAATTCAGTTCATCTTACATCGATTTTTGACAAATATCCAATGTGAACTATACCCAACCAAGATTCAATTTTTTTTCAATTCAATTCAATTCAATTTATTTTTCTTCTTCTTTTAAAGTTATATAAAGTAAAAAATATAATAATTTAAAACAACTAAAAATTTAAAAGGCACGATCTGTTGTCTAACGACAAGTGTCGAAAGTACCAAAGAAATATTTAATTCAATAATACTAAATAGTTATTTAATCAACAAGTGTTGTGGGGTAGGATGTCGAGAAAATAATATCTTATTTTTTTTTTTTTTTTTTTTTTGTAAGTGGATGAAATGATTCAAATTACGAGTACTTTAAGTTTAAACCAATATTTTGATAATGTTAAAGACTGTATCAAAATCGAAGTTAAAAAGCCATTTTTTAATTTTTTTATTGAATAAATGAGTTGATCGAATGCTACGTAA
This sequence comes from Chrysotoxum bicinctum, assembly GCA_911387755.1. Taxonomy (NCBI): domain Eukaryota; kingdom Metazoa; phylum Arthropoda; class Insecta; order Diptera; family Syrphidae; genus Chrysotoxum; species Chrysotoxum bicinctum. Next base: position 137,222,902 of record OU426989.1, on the reverse strand, counting down.
TTCCGGGGGTAATGTATTGAATAGTCTAGGTGCTACTGAGGTATAAAAGTTGAGAAAGCTATGAGTATTGTGCACAGGAATGATAGCAAGTTTCCTATCTCTACTCCGTAATGTGTAAGCTGGAGTATTGTGACTTAGAAGGTAATTACTTCTACAGAAAAAAAATTTTAATACTTTATAAAAATAGAGGTGTTTAAGAGGGAGAATACCAGAGCTGACAAACAACGAAAAACTGTGTTCAAATCTCTTCTTCTTCCAGATGGTCCTTAATAAAGGGTTTTCCAATAAGAGGTGTTATTTTGAATAGCCCGCTATTTTGGTAGCTGTCACTTTTGAAGCTGTCATTTTTTGACATTTGACAAGTAGAAACTACGCTATTAATAAAAATGGAACGAAACACGCTTCAACAACGCATTGAAATTATTAAAATTCACTATAAAAATGGTGAAAATTTGGCAGAGACGGTTCGTAAAAATCATCTTGACTAATGAGGCCCATTTCCACCTCGGAGGCTACGTCAACAAGCAAAACTGTCGCATCTGGGGCTCGGAAAACCCAAGAGTTATTGTTGAAAAGCCTCTCCATCCTCAACGCGTGACTGTTTGGTGCGGTTTATGGTCCCGCGGGGTCATTGGACCTTACTTTTTCGAAAATGAGGCTGGAGCAACAGTTACGGTCAATGGATTGCGCTATCGAGAGATGATTAATGATTTTTTATGGCCTGAATTGGATGGTATTGATCTGGACAACGTTTACTTTCAACAAGACGGCGCTACGTGCCACACAAGCAATGAAACCATCGATCTTTTACGGGAAAAGTTTCCGGACCGTGTTATCTCTCGAAGAGGTGATCACAATTGGCCACCGAGATCTTGTGATTTAACACCTTGCGACTTCTTCCTTTGGGGCCACGTGAAAGATAAGGTCTACGCCAACAGCCCAGCGTCGATTCAAGACCTCAAAGATGAAATTCGTGAGGCTATCGATGACATAGGGCAGCCACTTTTCGATTTAGTTATGGAAAATTTCATGAAAAGGATATGGTCCTGTAAGCGTGGTCTTCGCAGCCATTTGGCTGATGTTGTGTTCCATTATTAACGGCATACCTTCCTCTTTATAATGAAATAAACATCCGATCATTTATCTCCAAAAATGCCATTTTTCTTTGAATATCAAAATAACACCTCTTATTGGAAAATCCTTTATATGCTTTTGAGTAACTAACAAAGGTTGTATCACAGATAATAGAGTTACATAGATATTGCACGCAGAGCAAAAATAAATGACCAATTTTCAAATGCCTGGGACGTACCACTACGTCCCAGTTGGATCGTACCCGTATTGACTATACTAGGACATGTTGGTTTCTTGTATTATCAAGTTGTTTGTTGTATTTACTTTTTTTGTCTTATCTCTTTCTTCAGTCTTCCTCCTTTCTTGACTTTTGTGTAAGGTGTGCGTGGTTGATGTGATTCTTATGCAATGAATTCTTCTTTGTCAAGGTTGTCTAAATCTCTTTTGTGGATAAGAAAGCATTAGTGTGGATAAGTGTAGCACCACAGATAATAGAGTTACATAGATATCGCATCCAGTTCCAGTGCAAAGAAAAATGATCGTATTTTGTATCCCCTATTTAAAGCGATTTGTTGAAGTCAAACCTTGCAACCATATTCAACAGAACAAAATAAAACCTATAAGTTCCACCACACAATTTGCTGTGCAGGTAGTTTTTTTGTCTATATAATTTTGCAGCAACCAAGGCTTTCTTTTTCTTCGCTTTTCAATCTAATCGGTTGAGCGAGCGATTGACTGTAAGGTATGAGGATGGCTCGTCTGGTGTGGTGTCTGTGTCTGGTGTGTTGTTGGATTTGTTTGGTCGTGCGTAGGTATACATTAACTATATTTTTTTGGGTTTGTGCGATCGGTGTTTGTGTGTGGATTCTTCTTTTTATTTTGAAGTTATTTAATTTACTTCATTCGTCATCGTCGTCGACTTTCTAACGATTTGGATGTTGATTTATGTATATGATTGAGCAATACATTTTTCTTTGTTAATTTTACAGTCAGTGGTCCTTTTTTTCAGCGGTTTTATTTGTCAACGTTTTTTTTTAATAGCAATGGGTGATAAGAGATTATCTGGGGTTTCTTGTTCCGTTTGTATGAAAACGAAAAGAGATTACCCTAATTTGAAAATTTTAAAGTGCCCTTCTAGGGAAAAAAATGAAATTTTGAATAAAATGAAGGCAAATATCTACTTTGTTTGTGGAGACCATTTTTGTCCAGATTTTGTGGGAAGAAAATTTCTTAAGAAGGATGCTGTTCCTTCTTTAAATTTAAATTCTGATTTGGGTTCAGACTTAAATTTAGAAGATCTTAATAAGTCTCCTCCAACTAAACGAAGAAGAACTTCGAGCAGATGTAGCATTTCATGTGTAAGGTGCGATCAATTATTACAGAGATGTGCAAAAGAGGAGAAAAAAAATACAATTTAAAAAAAAATATTAAGTTTAAAAATTCAAATAAAAAAACTTAAAAATAAAGCATTATAAAAAAAAGAGTGCGCATACTACTTTAAAAGATTCAAAAAAAGGGAGATTATCTTTATCGTCTCAAATCCAAGGGCTACATATTTCCGCCCATTCAAAAACATTTTGCGATATGTTGATGGGGTTGTCGAAATCTGCAAAATATAACAACAACGAAAAAGAAATTTCCCAAGCGCCTATAAATTTTTGAGGGATGGGCTGGGCTTCAGGCTTCCCCACATATCCTCTTTATACAGATGGGCTCCTGTTAAAGGAATTCAACCAGGATATGTAAACAATGTCCATTTGTATCTAAAATCAAAGTTCGCTTTATTAAACCAGCGAGAACGTTGTGTTGTGTTGATATTTGATGAGATTAGGATTCGTCAAAGCCTCACATATAAAATTATAAATGATTTAATAGATGGTTTCGAAGACCTAGAGGCAAAAAGAAAGAGAATTTTTGCCAATGAAATATGTGTTTTCATGGTAAATGGTTTGTTTGTAAACTTCACTTTAAAGTTTTTAATAGAGTTTTTAGAGAACGCCCACAAGAAAGATATAAGAGAGACAATGGCGTTGGAATGCATAAGAATACTCGTAACCAACATCGCAAAGACCTTCTATACTTTTCCCTCCTCGTTTTATTGCGGAAACATTGTTGGGAAGATACAAAAAAGTATAACATCAAAAAATCAAAAAATTCAAATATTATTAGGAAAAAAAGTAAAAAACAATCCTAGTGAGAGAAAAATCAAAAAAAAAAAGTGAGTGTGCTTATGACCGCACGACTGAAGTGAAACTTCTTTCGCTCTATCTATATGTATATATATGAATGTGTGTGTGCAATATATACATGTATGCACATATACATATATTAATTTCCTACAAATATTTAAATGTATTTTATGTTTTCATTAGTAAATTAATATTTTTGCATAAATCTTTTATTTTTCATTCTTTTATTCGTTATTTTCATTATTGGGTACATCAGTAATTACTGCGGTTGATTGTAAAACCGAGACAATAGGCTGATGATACGAGAAATACGATACATATATTTTAGAATTAAAATTAGACAGAAATCTAGAAAAAACTGCATCGATTGTTGTTCCATGTCTTGTAGTTGGCTCATTACGGTCATTATTCATTTGTAATTCTAATTTATCTCGTAGAAAGTTTATCAAGAGTTGTCCATCTTCGGATGCGAAATTGATATTGAAATCTCCTGCTAAGATTAGTGGCAACGTATGATAGTTTTCTCCTAATTCTTCAGAACCTACTCGACCATAAATCATAAGTCTTCTGTATATAAACTTTATGATAATATTAACTGTGTTATTGGGCGAAATGTAAACAACTACCATTATGATGTTTGTTCCATCGTCCAAAACACAGTGAGCAGCACATATATCACCGTTCGCCTCGCCTGATCACACTTTTCGTAACGCGTTCGTCAGCTTACTCCCCAAGCCAAGCGCGCGTAAATGTAAACAACTACCATTATGATGTTTGTTCCATCGTCCAAAACACAGTGAGCAGCACATATATCACCGTTCGCCTCGCCTGATCACACTTTTCGTAACGCGTTCGTCAGCTTACTCCCCAAGCCAAGCGCGCGTAAATGTAAACAACTACCATTATGATGTTTGTTCCATCGTCCAAAACACAGTGAGCAGCACATATATCACCGTTCGCCTCGCCTGATCACACTTTTCGTAACGCGTTCGTCAGCTTACTCCCCAAGCCAAGCGCGCGTAAAGAAGTTTCACTTCAAAAATAAAATGTTATCAGGAAAAAAAGTAAAAAAACAATCCGAGTGAGAGGCACGGGGACCTCACTTAAATCAAGCACCCCAAGAGTGAGAGGCACGGGGACCTCACTTAAATCAAGCACCCCAAGCGTGAGAGGCACGGGGACCTCACTTAAATCAAGCACCCCAAGAGTGAGAGGCACGGGGGCCTCACTTAAATCAAGCACCCCAAGAGTTAGAAGCACGGGAACCTCACCTAATAGCCCATAGCCCAAAAGTCCACATCAGTTGTGAACTTATAACCACACTCGATGGGGCAAAATCCACAACGAGTGGGTCTATATTCCTAATTTATATAAACATGCAACATTCATGTATAAAGTATATATCCCTATATTTAAAGTTAAAGTATAAAATATATCGATACCTTCCCGTAAGAATTTGATAACTTATAAGCTACATTTTCATTACTTTATTTTTATTTTTATTTGAATGCAATATTATACAGATTTCGAAAGGTTTTTTTCAGAACAAGAAACTTATCATCATTGAAAAACTGAAAATTGGTTCAGAAAAGAAGTTTTTGTCGCTTAATACCTACAATTTTTCGGCCAAGACTTTGCGCTTGATACAATTACATCATTTACAGGGCACAAAAAATAAAAGATTTAAAACAACTATACAAAAACCAGTGTTTCAAGCGACATTGCCTAGTTAAACTAAAAACATTTTTGTCGAAACATTTTGTCGTATATCTACTACAAAAAACTTTAGTTAACATATCTAATAATAAATAATAATAATAAATTAATTGAATAAGACTTGAGGGTGAGAGTTTTTTACGTTTTTTTTGGCACGAGTACGATAACTTGGCCGCCAAGATTTGATGACGGATTTTTGTAGAGGGGTCAAAAATAAGCACTTTTTACTATGGGAGGGTGGGGTCTATCTCCCCCCGTTTAGGAGGTAGGGGCACTTTTAGAAAAAGATGGTTTAAATTGAAAAAAAAATATTAAAAAACAACGGCAACACCTACAATAAAGTGCTATACTGCGTTTGAAAGCCAGAAGATTGTTCTATAATCCTGCGTTTAAATTAAATTACTCATATCAACAGTTTTTGAGAAATTTGCATTTAAAATCAAAATTTTGATAAAAAAAACGTGAAAAAAAAGTTTAGACCGGTTGTTTTCAAAATTGTGAAATGAAATTGTAAATTAGCTTACATGTGTTTCATGTATCTATCAGTTCTTAATCGAACACAAAAAAGCGCATGGTTCTATGTCTTCTGGTTTTTGAGAAAATCGAAAATAACTAAAACTACTTTTCTACAAAATGTTTGATATTTTTTGCTTCCTTACATAAATAAATCAGTGCTAGCTTCCAACATTACAATATATAAACAGTAAAGTATGTATGGGGGGGGCATGCTGCCCCCCTGCAACCCCCCTGCTTGGGCACACTATAGGATTTGGGGTAGGTGCGAGGTTGGGTGCATGCAAAGTTTCTTTTGCATTCACAGAATCTGTATTTAAAAAAATTCAAATTTATTCTACTTATCCAATGTCCACTAAATACATATAAAATACAATAAACGATCTTGAAAACCAAAAGAAACTTCTGACCATGTTCACCAATACATGGCACTATTTTTCTATCGAAAATACTGCCTAGAAAGGAAATATAAGGACGACTGGGGTTCGCAAATAATAGAGTTTTTATCAGATGTAAAAAAAGTTTAACCTTGTTATACCGATGGTGATATATGTGAGGGTTTACAGTTAAAAGACATCGATCCTCCCACCCTTCAGAGCGAAAATTTAGAAAGTGTTTTACCGCCAAAACATTCTCGGCTTCCCACCATAAAAGAGTAACTCAACGAACTCGACAGTTATAGTACGGACGATGGCTTTATTGACGAGACTTACACACCTTTTTAATACATTTTGACCATTTTTAACTAACTATGACTGACTAACTCCTGACTAACTGACAAAATAACTGACCCAGATGCAATTCTATCTCCTCATGGTGCATTCTGGGTAACGCTAAATGAATTGCGGTACTGAACTAACAAAGATTCATTATGTTTATTAACATTAATCCTTAAAATGGAATCACAGTCACCACCAAAAATCAAAAAAAATAGTTTTGGTAATTTTCGATTTTCTCAAAAACTAGAAGACATAGAACCATGCGGTTTTTTGAGTTCGATTAAGAACTGATGGATACATGGATCACATATAAGTTAATTTACAATTTCATTTCAAAATTTTAAAAACAATCGGTCTAAACTTTTTTTTTCACGTTATTTTATCAAAATTTGGACTTTAAATGCGAATTTCTCAAAAACCATTGACATGAGTAATTTAATTTAAATGCAGGATTTTAGAACAATTTTCTGGCTTTCAAACGCAGTATAGCACTTTATTGTAAGTGTTGCCGGGGGAGAGTACGATAACTTGGCCGCCAAGATTTGATAACGGATTTTTGTAGGGGGGTCAAAAACAAGCACTTTTTACTATGGGAGGGGGGGTCTAACTCCCCCCGTTTAGGAGGTAGGGGCACTTTTAGAAAAAATGGTTTAAATTGAAAAAAAAAATATTAAAAAACAACGGCAACACCTACAATAAAGTGCTGTACTGCGTTTGAAAGCCAGAAGATTGTTCTATAATCCTGCATTTAAATTTTATTACTCATATCAATAGTTTTTGAGAAATTCGCATTTAAAGTCCAAATTTTGATAAAAAAAACGTGAAAAAAAATGTTAGACCGGTTGTTTTCAAAATTGTGAAATGAAATTGTAAATTAGCTGATATGTGTTTCATGTATCTATCAGTTCTTAATCGAACACAAAAAACCGCATGGTTCTGTGTCTTCTGGTTTTTGAGAAAACCTCCGTTTAAGAGGTAGGGGCACTTGTAGAAAAAAATGGTTTTAATTGAAAAAAAAAATATTAAAAAACAACGGCAACACTTACAATAAAGTGCTGTACTGCGTTTGAAAGCCAGAAGATTGTTCTATAATCCTGCATTTAAATTAAATTACTCATGTCAATGGTTTTTGAGAAATTCGCATTTAAAGTCCAAATTTTGATAAAATAACGTGAAAAAAAAAAGTTTAGACCGATTGTATTCAAAATTTTGAAATGAAATTGTAAATTAACTTATATGTGATCCATGTATTTATCAGTTCTTAATCGAACACAAAAAACCGCATGGTTCTATGTCCTCTAGTTTTTGAGAAAATCGAAAATTACCAAAACTACTTTTTTTGATTTTTGGTGGTGACGGTGATTCCATTTTAAGGATTAATGTTAATAAACATAATGAATCTTTGTTAGTTTAGTACCGCAATTCATTAAGCGTTACCCAGAATGCACCATGAGGAGGTAGAATTGCATCTGGGTCAGTTATTTTGTCAGTTAGTCAGGAGTTAGTCAGTCATAGTTAGTTAAAAATGGTCAAAATGTATTAAAAAGGTGTGTAAGTCTCGTCAATAAAGCCATATCGTCCGTACTATAACTGTCGAGTTCGTTGAGTTACTCTTTTCTGGTGGGAAGCCGAGGATGTTTTGGCGGTAAAACACTTTCTAAATTTTCGCTCTGAAGGGTGGGAGGATCGATGTCTTTTAACTGTAAACCCTCACATATATCACCATCGGTATAACAAGGGTAAACTTTTTTTACATCTGATAAAAACTCTATTATTTGCGAACCCCAGTCGTCCTTATATTTCCTTTCTAGGCAGTATTTTCGATAGAAAAATAGTGCCATGTATTGGTGAACATGGTCAGAAGTTTGTTTTGGTTTTCAAGATCGTTTATTGTATTTTATATGTATTTAGTGGACATTGGATAAATAGAATAAATTTGAATTTTTTTAAATACAGATTCTGTGAATGCAAAAGAAACTTTGCATGCACCCAACCTCGCACCTACCCCAAAACCTATAGTGTGCCCAAGCAGGGGGGTTGCAGGGGGGCAGCATGCCCCCCCATACATACTTTACTGTTTATATATTGTAATGTTAGAAGCTAGCACTGATTTATTTATGTAAGGAAGCAAAAAATATCAAACATTTTGTAGAAAAGTAGTTTTAGTTATTTTCGATTTTCTCAAAAACCAGAAGACATAGAACCATGCGGTTTTGTGTGTTCGATTAAGAACTGATAGATACATAAAACACATGTAAGCTAATTTACAATTTAATTTCACAATTTTGAAAACAATTGGTCTAAACTTTTTTTTTCATGTTTTTTTATCAAAATTTGGACTTTAAATGCGAATTTTTCAAAAACTATTGATATGAGTAATTTAGTTTAAATGCAGGATTATAGAACAATCTTCTGGCTTTCAAACGCAGTATAGCACTTTATTGTAGGTGTTGCCGTTGTTTTTTAATATTTTTTTTTTCAATTTAAACCATTTTCTCTAAAAGTGCCCCTACCTCCTAAACGGGGGGAGATAGACCCCCCCTCCAATAGTAAAAAGTGCTTGTTTTTGACCCCCCTACAAAAACTTGTTATCAAATCTTGGCGGCCAAGTTATCGTACTCTCCCCTTTTTTTTTATAACTAAGCTAAATAATAATTATAATCTACTTTATTTTGTTTTTTTAATTTTGAAAAGAAAAAATATTTTTTCTTCCGATTTTTTTTTTAAATTCACATTTTATTTAATGAATATGTAACTAATGATAAACTGTGAAGAAATTTGAAAAAAAAATTCATTTTCGTTTTTTTTTTTGTGATGATGAACAAAGGTAAAAACCAATGAGATTCGTTCCTTTAATTATTTGTTTGATGTGCATTTTTATTTACATGTGTATCTACACCTGTACACCTGTATTTATTTTTTAATACACGGCTCAAATCGAAGACTCTACTGAAAATTTAATTTTTAAGGACAACGTACCTATTTTGAAAACATTAAATTTTGCTACGAACTATGTACATGAAATGTATTTTGCGACCACTTTTATGTCTTATGCCATAATTAGTTTCTTCAATAATTTGTTCTAAAGATTTTATATGTTACCCCAGTTTCATGCGCTAATGTTTTTTTAAAGAACAACCTTGCTTTTAAAGAAAAACCTTGCTTATATTCACAGGTTGGCCTTGGCACATACAAAAATTACACCCAGCAAATACAAACAAAATTCACACCCATCTTTAAGAAAGATCAACATAAAATACACAAAAGAAAAAAAAAACTATAAGGCACAAGAAGTAAAAAAAAGAAAATACAACAAGTTACTTGATAATACAATACAATATAATGTCTGAGTATGATTCATGCTAGTTCGATCAAACTGGGACGTAGCGGTACGTCCCAGTCGATTGAAAAATGGTCATTTTTTTTTCCTCTGCGTGAGTTATAGAATTGCTTCCCAATCATAACAACCAAACCATACCAAGCGTATTTCATATCGCTTAAAATATTAAATGCCCACCAAGCATATTTGCTTGAGTGTAATAAAATTTCTTCCAAACATAAAAATCAATTAAAGCATACCAAGCATATTTGCTTGAGTATAATAAAAGTTATCCAATAAAGTATAAACAAAGAAAACGAATCTAAACAAAGAAAACGAATCTTAACAAAGAAATCCAAACAAATATTGTAAATGATTCAACCCTTTTGAATCATAAAAAAACCAAAGTATATTTTTGTAACATGTCAATCCATATATGCAGCATCACTGCATAGACAAATAATAATACACAAAAAGGGCTTGCATAAAGATACTCAAGTCAGTTCTATGTCACAGTTCTCATCTCAACGTTCAGCCAACGATTTCCCCCCACCAGTGGTAAGGGATCTGAGGCTTTAGTAATGATTCAATAAAAGATTTAAAAGTTTGAATAAAAATTGTGTGTGAGTTTTATTTAATATTTTTTAAAAATTGACGCAGTCGGTAGGATCTCACTAAGACATTAAACGTAAATTAATCGATAGATGAGATTCAGTGATCGAACCGAGAAAATAATTTAATCGGTAGAATTTTAGAAAGGATTATCGGAAATAATCTAAGACATAATTCGCGGTCAGTTTTGTGAAAATTAATAACACCGAAGTGTTTTAGTGGACAAAACTATTTTTTTTAAACTAATTGCTGAGCGAATTAATTCAAATAAAAAAAAAAAAAAAAACATTTTCTTTTACCGTAAAAACACCGAAGTGATTTTTTCGAGTTAAAATAAAATAATTATATGCTTTACAAACGCTAAAGTGTTAACAAGAAAAATACATAATACACGAATTCTCGTAGAGAGATTAGCAGAAAAAAAAAAAGCATTACAAAACTGTCTACGTAAAAGACAAAAACAGTGAAAGAGAAGTTACAGTTAAAATATATAACATTTAAATAAAAAAAAAAAAAAAACTAAAATGGCTCAAGTAGCACCAGACCAGAATGTACCACTGTTACGTTTGGAAAAACTTCCAACATTCTCGGGTCGTCCAGATGAAGACGTCATTTCATTTATTGAATACATAGACTATGTTTATTCCTATTTGAATGTGGACAATCAACCGATTGCAACTTTAATTATAAGAAACAAAATACAAGGAGTAGCGATAAACACATTACGCAGAATTTTAATGCCAACTTGGCCAACTATAAAGGAAGCATTAATCCAAGACTTTGGAGTTCGTGAAACATACGAACAAATTCTTCAAGATCTCCACATGATCAACACCAGCGATCTTCAACAGCTTTTTGAACAGACGGAAGAAATCCTTTTGAAATTAAATAAAAAAAGTAAGTTAGAACCTAATGTTATTTATAACCCAGTTAACAATGAAAGTATTGTTATGAATAAATTTTTAAATAATTTAAATGCCAATCAAGCTTCTGTCATTATTGCGCAAAACATTCAAAATATAAGAGAAGCGTATACCTTGCTCATACGCCATAGGAATTTAAATAAAGATTATAAACAAGGAAATTCTAATAATGTTAAGGTAAATCAGTTTAATAATAACAACCAGAGACCAAAGATTTCAATTTTCAATTTTTGTTTTATTGAACATACTATTTACAATTTGGCTTACAACTAATAAGATACTACATAATGTATGAAAGTTTACATTTGTTGGCTCATAGGGGGCCTAACTATATACAGTGACTTAAGTTTAATTATTTTTATATAAAATTTACATGACGAAAAAAAAAAATTAAATTTAAAATGTCGGTTGTATTGTCCTCAGGGTGTTCATTCCTGGTTGTCAGTGGTGATTTGTGTGGGTTGTGGGCAGGGATGGCGTTTTAGCCGCGGTGGTAGGCTGACCCAATGTCAGCGTAGAACGAGACTACTTCCTCGTTGTCCATGATTACGTTGTCATCCAGAGTTTCCATCACACTGAGGTACCTCGGCTCGGGATGTCGTTGTTCTGTGGTCATCCTTCTCATAAGCTGATTCGGGTGGTCGATGATGTTCCCCATTAGTTTCTTCGTTGAAAGAACTAGATATTTGTCCAGCGGGATTAAATTCGCTTCTGTGTAGAGATGCTCGTTCCTGTAGTGTTTCTGTCATTGACGGTCGAAGTAGAGTCCAGTGCAGATCCTCAGTATCTTCCTTTCGAATAGTTGAAGTTCCTTCATAGCTGTCTTCGAGATGGAAAACCAAACTGGGAAGGAATAGCTGATCACTGGTCGCAGGAGCTGCTTGTAGATTAATATCTTTGTCGGTTGGCTAAGACCTGATCTTCTTTTCAGCAATGGGTGCAAACGGCTGAAGGCCCAGCTGGCCTTTTTCAGAACATTTCTTGAGTGCAGGTTAAACCTTAGCAACTCATTGAAGTGCACTCCCAGGTACTTGACATTTGGCTTTGCCACTATGGCGGATCCGTCAGGGAGTCTTAGGACCAGATTTCTGCAAATTGTTGCGGTGCGAAGGCCTCTACCAGTTGAAGGTCTCCTGAAGCAGACAAGTTCCAGAGACCAAAGAATAATTTTTACATAAGACCTCCACCTCAACATAACTTTGGGAATAATTTTAATCACCAAAAACACAATTCTGGACAGTTTAGAAGTTATAATAACTTTAATAATAATAATCAAGGACAGTTTAGAAATTTAAATAATAATCAAAGACCAAACAATTCAGGACAGTATAGAAATAATTACAATAATAATAACTATAATAATAGGAATCCGAGGCCAGAACCTATGGATGTAAATAATGTAGAAATTAAACACGAAGAGGTAAATTTTATCAAGACCAGGAAGAAGAATCACTTCCCATAATAAAAATAACTCTAAATAAAAAAAAATTTAATATTCTAATAGATACTGGCTCAACAACAAGTATACTTGATGAGTCACAATTATTAGAAATTCCAAGAACTTTAATGAAATCTCCAATAAAAGTTAAATCATTAAATTATGAAAACATAATAAAATTTGAAATCATAACTGAAGTACCGGTAGAATTCAATGAAGATGAATCTACTATGGCATGGAAGTTAATGAAGATAAGAAATAATAAATTTGTAGGAATCATAGGTCAAAACTTATTAAAACCTATAGGAGCAAAATTAAATTTAGAAGAAGGATTTATGGAAATAAATGGGAGAAAAATATTTTTTGAAAATTATTATAAAGAAAGTACAGAAGTAGCATGTTTATACGAATACGAAGAAATTCACAATCTAGAATATTGCAACTCAACGCATATGAGTCAATTAATAGATGAGAATTTAAATTTTGAAGAAAAACAGGAATTAAGAAAATTTATTAATGAAAATAAATACGTTTTTTATAAAGAAGGTGATGAACTTACTTCAACAACACAAACTATGCACAGCATTAGGACTGAGCATGATAATCCTATATTCAGTAAAATATATAGATACCCTAAAATCCACGAAAAAGAAATTGAACGACAAGTTAAAGATCTATTGCAACAGGGTATAATAAAAAAAAGTGTTTCCCCTTACAATGCACCTATTTGGGTAGTGCCAAAGAAAATAGACAATTCTGGCGAGCAAAAATGGCGAAAGGTGGTTGACTATAGAAAATTAAATGAAAAAACAATTGAATTTAAGCATCCTATACCTAACATCGACGAGATATTAGATAAATTAGGAAGAGCCCAATATTTTTCAACCCTTGACCTTGCGAAAGGTTTTCATCAAATTAAAATGAATCCCGCTGATTCTGAAAAAACAGCTTTTTCAACTCCACATGGTCATTACGAATGGCTACGGATGCCATTTGGCTTAAAAAATGCACCAGCCACATTCCAACGAATGATGAATGAGGTTTTAGATGGACTTATAAATAAAATTTGTGTAGTATACCTTGATGATATACTGATTTTTAGCACTTCATTGCAAGAGCACATGATTAATCTTCGATTAGTCTTTCAACAATTAAAAAAATATAACCTCAAAGTACAGGTAGACAAATGCAATTTTCTTAAGAGAGAAACTAAATTTTTAGGACACACAATTACAGACAAAGGTGTGAAACCTAATTCAGACAAAATAGAAGCTATAGACAAAATACAACTTCCTACTACAGCTAAAGAAATTAAATCATTTTTGGGTATAACAGGTTACTATAGAAAATTTATTAAAGATTATGCCAAAATTGCACAACCAATAACTAAATATTTAAAAAAAGATACAAAAATTAACAAAAATGATATAAATTATATTAAAGCGCATCAAGAACTAAAAAACGCACTTCAAACAGAGCCAGTACTTGCATATCCTGATTTTAATGAAAAATTTGTCTTAACGACGGATGCATCCAATTATGCTATTGGAGCAGTGCTCATGCAAAAGGGTCACCCAATTACGTTTATAAGTAGAACTCTCAACGAACACGAAAGGAATTACAGTACAACAGAAAAAGAGTTACTAGCTATAGTTTGGTCAGTTAAATATTTACGACCGTATTTATATGGGAGACGATTTGACCTAAAAACAGATCATCAACCTTTAAAATGGCTTCAGACGAAAAATTTAGGCAGAGATATTTCACCTAGATTACAAAGATGGGTACTTCAATTGGGAGAATACGATATGCAAATCGAATATTTGAAAGGTACATGCAACACTGTAGCAGATTTTTTGAGTAGAGAAATTAAAGACGTACAAGAAATAAACATGTTAGAACAAGATTCAGTAAGACCTACAATACATTCACAACATGAAGAAATGAATGATCATTTTCCAATTAAAGAAAGTGCAGTGAACATATTTAAGCAACAAATAATATTACAGGCAGGAAATGGACTAAAGGAAAGCCCTAAATATAAAAGAATACATATTGGAATAAATGAAATACATAGAGATAATTTTAACGATTTAATAATACCATTAGTAAAAAATGTCAATACTGGAATTTATACTGAATTAACAGACAACGAATATAATATACTTCAACAAAAATTAATAGAGTTATTTGGAACAAGAATTAAATTTTATAAATGTGTATACTTTGCTAAAAACATAGAAACGGAAGAGGAAGCTATTAAACATATAAAATTGTATCATGAAAAAGAAACAGGTCATTCAGGAATTGAAGAAAATTATAGAGGACTTAGAACAAAAATCTATTTTAATAAATTAAAAGAATTAATAAATGACGTAATCAACAGTTGTAATATATGTAAACAATCTAAATATGATAGACGACCAATTAAAGAAAAATTTCATTTAACAGAAACTCCAAAAGACATTAATGAGATAGTTCACTTAGACATTTACTGTATTAATAAAACAAAATACTTAACTTCTATTGACAAATTTAGTAAGCTAACTACAGCTACATATGTTCCAAATGTTTCTCATGAAACCTTAGAAGAAACTATTCTACAATTTTTAGCTACAAATGGTAAACCAAAAAGATTCGTAATGGATAATGAATTTAACTTTCCAAGAATTATAAAATTATTAGAAGACCTCGACATAGAAGTACATTTTACTAAGCCTAACAGTCATACAGGTAATTCAGACATTGAAGTCTTTCATAGAACAATAGCTGAAAAAATTAGAGCGCTCCTAAACGGAAAAACGAACCCTAATATACATGAAATTCGAGTAGCTGTTCACAAAGCTAATCTCTTTTATAACACTTCAATACACTCTACTACTAAGCAAAAACCATATGATATACAGAAAGGCTATGTAGACAAAAATAAACTTCATGATCTAATGATCAAAAACAAAGCAAAAATAATCGATAAATTAAATACTAATAGAGAGGAATATAGAGAAAATAGAACGGAAGGGTTTGTTAAAAACTCTAGAACAGACCGTCATAAAACAGCACCAAGATATAATATAATAAACTTGAAGATCAACACACTAAGAATATCCAAAAGGAAAGAAAGAGTAAGCAAATAAACCAAGACAATTTAATTAAAGCGAGCCAAATGAATAGAAAAACTCAGAGAAGAGCTTTAGTTTAAACACAGATACAGATAGAATAGGACGTTAAAAGAATAAAAAAAAAAAAAAGGATGAAAAGTTTAATAATTTTAGTGGCTATCTTTAACATAGTAAGCAGTAAATCATTAATTGCTGAAGAAATAACAAACAATAACGGTTACGCGGTGATTAAATATGACGAAGTGAATATCGTTAACAAATATAATTCAGTTTTACATCTAATAAATTTAACAGAAATAAATGTGTTATTGATTAAAACAACTAAACAATGGTTGGAACAAAAGAATTCGATAGTGAAGTCACCAGAAGACGTTGCTAAGACAATATATATAGACAAGGAATTAGATTTAATTCAAGAAGAACTAAAAAGCATTAAAGGGCATAAACCCCATATACGAAAACCAAGAAGTCTTATTAACATAGGCGGAAGAGTCTTAAACTTTTTGTTCGGAACTATGGATGACGAGGATAAAACAGAAATAGAAAACAGATTAAAAACACTAACTTCAAACAATCATGAATTAATAATGAACACAAATAGACAGGTAGATATTAATACCCAACTTTTTATAAATATTGTGAAAATAAAGAATTAAAGCATTTAAAACCATATGTTAATTGTATAAATAAAAGCAATTGTTTGAAAAGAAAAAATGAAGAAATAAATATTGTAAAAGAACTTAAAAAAGGTACATTAATTGTTAAAAATAGCGATTTTAAAGTAAAAAATTATTGTGATGAGAGAAAAATAATTCAAATAAAAAGAAATGTGTTAATTAATTTCGAAAACTGTAATATTAAAATGGGTGACACAGAATATGTAAACAAAAATCCAATTGTAAAACAACCAATAAATATTTATATGGAAGATACATTTAATTTGACTGAATTTGATTTAAAAATTGAAGATTATAATTTAACAAGAATTAAAAATATTAAAAAAATAGTAGAAAAAGTCTCAAACCAATCATATATCCACTTTGGTATAAACGGATTTGTAATTGTCGTAATTTGTGCTATACTTATAGTTTTATATAAAAAATTGTTTCAGGAGAAACAAAAGTCAAAGGGGAGAGGAGTTATAGAATTGCTTCCCAATCATAACAACCAAACCATACCAAGCGTATTTCATATCGCTTAAAATATTAAATGCCCACCAAGCATATTTGCTTGAGTGTAATAAAATTTCTTCCAAACATAAAAATCAATTAAAGCATACCAAGCATATTTGCTTGAGTATAATAAAAGTTATCCAATAAAGTATAAACAAAGAAAACGAATCTAAACAAAGAAAACGAATCTTAACAAAGAAATCCAAACAAATATTGTAAATGATTCAACCCTTTTGAATCATAAAAAAACCAAAGTATATTTTTGTAACATGTCAATCCATATATGCAGCATCACTGCATAGACAAATAATAATACACAAAAAGGGCTTGCATAAAGATACTCAAGTCAGTTCTATGTCACAGTTCTCATCTCAACGTTCAGCCAACGATTTCCCCCCACCAGTGGTAAGGGATCTGAGGCTTTAGTAATGATTCAATAAAAGATTTAAAAGTTTGAATAAAAATTGTGTGTGAGTTTTATTTAATATTTTTTAAAAATTGATCCCGGAGGATCAAATATAAAATTCGTGCGATATCTATGGAACTATAGTATATGTGGTATCATCGTATTCATTTTGGAAATACAATAGTTTGGAGCATTGAATCAATAGTTCAATACCATTCCGAAACAAATTTAAAACTATAATACTATTAAAATAATAGTATTACTATCTGAAATTTTCAAGAAAAAACCCACAGCAGAAAACAGTGTAGCCATTATATCACAGATAATAGAGTTACATACATAGATATTGCATTCAGTACAAACAAAAATGATCACTTTTTCAATGAAATATTTAACTAATTTTTCCAAATCAAACCATGCAACCTTATCAAACAGAGAAGAATCAAACCCAGTTAACAATACCAATTCCAAATGGTATCCACCAGTGAGTTGGATTTTAAAGATACACATTTTTTCAGATTTTGTATGCCAATACAACCCTTTTTTTTAGTATAATCCAAGTTCGTTCGTTGTGTGTATAATACTCGTATCTATATCTATCTACTCCATGGACGGCTTGCGGTGGTGGTTTCTTTTCTTGATTTTATTATTTTTATATTTCGTTCTTCCTCATTCGCCATCGACTTTCGATCGAACGATTTGGATTGTAATTTATATGGTTGAGCGAGTTTCTGTAGCGTTTATTTTTGCAATGGGTGGTGATCTGGTGATAAAGGAAATCGAGAGTTTCTTGCTTCGTTTGCAGAAAATCTGAAAGAGAATTCCCCCAACTGAAAATTTTTGAATGTCCTTCTACGGACAAAAATGAAATTTTAAATAAATTTGTGAGTATCATTTTTGTTCCGAATTCATTCGAAGAAAATACTCGTAGCTTAAGAGGGATGCTGTTCCTTCTCTTAATTTAAATTTCGACTTGGATATAGACTTATGTCCAGAAAATATTCAATTTCCTCTATAAAAACGAAGAAGAACTTCGATCAGTTGTAGCATTTCTTGTGTTAAATGCGATAAATTACTCCAAAGATGCTCAAAAGAGGAGAACAAAATTCCGTATTAAAAAAAAAAACATTACTTAGTTACAGTATAAAAATAAAAAAAAGAAAAGAAAAGAAAACTTATGTAGAAATAAAATGAGAGCCCATACTGCTATTCAAAGTAAGAAATTTAAAGTAAGTCTATCTTCTCATATCCAAGCGCTTGATATTTCAGAACATTCTAAACCATTTTGTGATATGCTAATGAGGTTTTCCAAATCCAAGAAATATAATAGTAAAGAAAAAGAACTTTCCCAAAATATTTTTTATAGATCTTAAAGCGCCTACAATTTTCGGAGGGATAGATTTGGGTTCAGACTTCCTAAGGTATCTACATTTTATGGATGGGCTCCGGTAAAAGGTTTACAACCAGGATTGGAAAACAATGCCCACAATTATCTGAAGTCAAAGTTTGCTTCGTTAAGCCACCGTGAACGCTATATGGTTCTAATTTTTGATGAGATAATAATTCGTTCAAATCTCATTTAGAACATTAAAAACGATTTGATTGATGGTTTCGAAGACCTAAGGACAGATAGAAAAAGATTGTATGCCAACGAAATATATTTTTTCATGGTCAGTGTTTATTTGATAGGCGTTTTAAATTATTTCGTTTTAGCAAACGTTGTGAAAGGGGTTAACCTGAACGATATTATACAAAATAATTTATCAATCTGTCAAGAACTTGGTCTTTACTATAGCGATCAAGGACCTAATAATATGAAAGCTTACCAGTTATTAGGTGTTTCCGAAAAAAGCCTTTTACAATTTTCAATAGTAAAACAGTATTTTATTTTTACGATTTCCTATATTTATTAAAATCTTTTCGCCATGTTTTGGTAACATTTCCTTTGATGTTTTCAGAGAAAAATTCAATTTAGAAATTGACAACGTTGCTAAAACATGTTGAAAATTTACAAGTTCACAAATTGCTCCAAATGCTTTCGAAATAAAATGCACGACTGGGTCTTACGAACTTGCTCCTATGCATGTAATAGACTACGAATTTTAAAAACGAATGTCATTAGAGGAAATTGTTCATAAAGATGAAATTATTTTTTTTTTTAAGTATTTTAGTAGTAAGAGATACAAACAGAATGCTATGCAAATATGAATTCATGCAGGAACAAAAATTGTGAGTTCTTGTAGTGGTTTCTTTAAAAAAAAAAAAACTTTTATAGGTAGATATACAAAAATTTTTAGAGAAAAAATCGGTACGCCAACCTTAAGGTTTTATTATTGTACGAATGAAAATTAAATTTACAAACAAAATATTTAGACGTTTTCGAGATATCGAATTTTCAAAAAAAAATATTTTTTTTTTAGGTTTTGAAATGCAATGTTTTTTATCAAAGGGCACGGTAGTGCCCAGCCAAGTTCTGGCACTACACCCTTTTTACAGGAACAAACTCAAGCGATTTTTGACCTCTCCCTATCTTCAGTACCAATGAAGTCAGAAACTTAAAATTCCGAAAATTTGCTAAGCTAGTCAGGCACAGGCGCCTCACCAAATTTCAACTTTCTAGCTAAAGCGGTTCCTGAGATTTATAAGGCCTAAAAAATCACAAAAACCGTAACTGACTGACTGACAGATCATCAAAATTATGGAGCACTTCCCGACATCGTAGAATCTTGTAATTTTGCACAACGGTAGGTCTTGTCATGGAAGCAGAGGAAAAAATCGAAAATTTGAAGTTTTCCATTCAGGGGGTGTGGTATCCGCCCACTTCCTCAGAACTGATATAAATTTTAAATGGCACAATTCCGATTGCAGTAGAACAATGAAATTTGGTAGAACGGTAGGACTCAAATTGCATAGAAAGGACCAGAAATAAAAATTGAGGTTTTCCATTCAGGAGGCGTGATGGGCTTACTTGGTAAGTTTTTTTATGCCCAATTCGAAAGGTTTTAAAAACTTGACAAGTGAACCCATTAAATTTTAGTCAGTAATCATTAAATAATAAAATTAAGATCTTAATTTCAATTTTTTTTTTATAAAATTAAAGATCATAACAATTAATTGAAAGAAAAAAAATTTTATCAAAATTCTAATTGAAAGAAAAAAAAAATTATCATTTGTATTTATTATTCTCATTTTTATTTATCAAGTTTAAAAAAATTTAGCATGGAGTTTTCGACATAGCGAGTTTTGAAAAAAAAAATTTAACTTTTCTTGAAAATAAAATAAAAAAAAATTTGAAAATTTGAATACGCAAATCTATTCAAATTGCCTGGGAGCCTAAGCAAAAAATTATCAAAATCGGTGGAACAGTTTTTGAGAATATCAAAAACAAAAAAAAAATGGTACTCAATATCCATTTTTCCAAATTTTGTTTTCAACTAATATCTAGCCTTAACTAAATGAAATTTGTTTGTATTTTTATTTTTTAAATCTGTCGAACAGTTTATTTATAAGATTTCGAAAAAAATTCGTATGGCAGGTACCGTTATTTTAGGTATTAAAAAAAAAGAAGAAAATCCTGTAGAGGGGAAAAATCAATCCGTCGTTTAGGCTGTAGTCGAACAGACAGACAGACAGACAGAATCGCAAGACCTACTTTTTTAGTCTTCGCTATCATCGTAATGTCAATTTTGGTCAAAATCTCGAGTTCGATTTTTTTACGAATGCATAACTTGCCTTATAAGTAATACCTATAAGTCGCAAGTAAAAAATGAGTGTTCGCTTTGCAACACAAATCTTCAGCAGGACAACCGCGGCATCAATACAAACAGCTTATGAACTTAATTGCTTAAAAGAAAGTTCCAAACGTGATCTAGCAACGAAAGAATTCACATTAAAAGTAAATAATGGTTTTGACTGCATGGACAGTGGTTCATATTATGGCAAAAATATTTTGAACCGTGGAGTTGAGCCAGGGAGTCCAGCTTATAATGAACTAAGACTATTTGTATCTAATTAGAAACTTGTGTTTAAAAGGAATGGAACAGACAATTAACGGCGTTTTATTACTTAGTGAAGATATAAGTAGTGGCTCGTATGAGAATACTGATTATTTACTGACAAAAAGAATGCATCAAGATATCTTTGAAAATTTATTTTCTATTATTCAGAGCAAAGGTGGTAACAAGAAAAATCCTTCAGCTTATGAGTTTAATGTTATGATGTCAAAAATTATTTCCTCGAAGCTAATTAGATACTTTCTCTTCAAATTTAAACACACCTGAAACTCAACCTAAATTAACGAAAAATACTTCACTGTTTAAGGCTCCTGAGGAAATAATATGCGACGAGCCTTTTTTGAAAATATGGAAATGTAAACAAAGCTCAAAAGAAAGTATTGAAGCATCATTATCAAGGAAACGAATTCAAACAAATTCAATGAAAAAATTTAATCTCTTTTTACTTGCGACTTATAGGTACTATAAGGCAAGTTATGCATTCGTATAAAAATCGAACTCGAGATTTTCATCAAAGTTGACATTACAATGATAGTGAAGACTAAAAAAGTGGGTCCCTCAATTCTGTCTGTCGGTCTGTCTGTCTGTCTGTTGATTCGACTACAGCCTAAACGACTAGGCCGATTTTTTTTTAAGTTGGTAGATATCACTTTTTTCACGTTTTTTTCGTTTTTTTTTTAAGACCAAAAATAACGGTACCTGCCATACTAATTTTTTTCGAAATTTTGTAAATATTTTTTTTTCTCAAAAACTGTTCGACAGATTTAAAACAAAAAGATACAAAAAATTTCGTTTAGTTAAAGGTTGAACAAAATTTTCCGAAAAATGGTTATTGAGGGTACCCCCCAAAGAACCATTTTTTTTTGTTTTTGATTTTCTCGAAAACAGTAGTACCGATTTGGATAATTTTTTTTTTTGCTAAAGCTCCTCAAAAACGTGAATAGAATTTTTTTGGATTTAAAAAAAAAATTCCAATTTTTTTTTTTAATACTTAATATTTCGAAAACCTTATGCTAGATTTTTTTTAAACTTAATAAATAAAAGTTTCTCAACATAATCTACAAGATGTATGAAAAAAAGGTTTGTTTTACCTAAAAATAAAGGTACCCACCATACCATTCGAAAACCTTATGCTAGATTTTTTTTAAACTTAATAAATAAAAGTTTCTCAACATAATCTACAAGATGTATGAAAAAAAGGTTTGTTTTACCTAAAAATAAAGGTACCCACCATACCTACCATAGAACCATTTTTTTAAATTTTGAATTACTCATTACCGACATAACGGATTTTAATGAAATCCTGCTTTTCAGCCAACTGGTAGTAAAATACCAGGTTGCGATACTCGACACAATTTTTATGCGTCCCAACTTCAGGGAACACAAATTTTATTAGCTACTGCCATCGTTAGAGTTCAAACTGGAGATGGGAGATTTTCAGATTTACGAGCTCTAATTGACCCAGGCTCAGATGCCACCCTCATTTCAGAGTCTGCAGCAAAATTGTTAAATCTCACAAGACACCGTACACTTATAAAGGTATCAGGGTTAGGGAAGGTCAACAACGGCACCAGTCAAAGCTACGTTGATATAATGTTTGCTTCCAAACATTCCATTTTCGAAGGTGTAACCAAGGCGTTCATCTTCAAGTCGTTGACTGGCCTTCTTCCGGCCCACAAAATGGTACCAAACACTTGGAAACATTTGACTAATTTGCAGTTAGCGGATCCTGACTTTTTTGTTCCTGCTCCGATTGACTTACTCTTTGGGGCGGATGTTTACCCTGACATTGTTTTGCCAGAGATAGTCCGCAGTGAACATGAAGCTGCACCAATTGCTCAAAATACACATTTGGGATGGATTATCTTCGGAAAAATTCCTCAAGAAACTCCAAAAAGTGAGGAAGAAAGTGTTCAATGCTTTTTCAACCGAATCGATCTCGACACTCAAATTCGAAAATTTTGGGAGATTGAGGAAACTCCATTCGCGACTCAACCATCCAAAGAAGATGCCGCCTGCGAAAAGCATTTTTTAGAAACAACCAGACGTCTTCCAGACGGACGATATGAAGTTGGTCTTCCGTTCAAAGAAGGATTTTATCCTGAACTAGGATCAAGCATAGAGAATGCTATGAGGAAAGAAGATTTAAAAGGGAACCGAAACTGCAATCAAGCTACAGTCAATGCATCATGGAATATCTTACCCTACAACACATAGAGGAAGTGAATATCGGCGATCCGATTTTGAAATCACCTTTTCATTACTTTCTTCCTCATCACGCTGTGTTCAAAGAGTCTAGTACCACCACCAAGCTCAGAGTAGTCTTTGACGCAGCCGCTAAAACTTATGATGGAACATCTCTTAACCAACATTTAATGATAGGTCCCAAATTGCAAAAGAACATTGTTGATATCATCTTGAATTGGCGAAAATATCAATTTACCATAACAGCTGATATAGAAAAGATGTATCGGCAAATTGTTGTAAAACAACCGGATTGCTATTACCAACTGATTCTTTGGAGAGAACGCCCAGAACAACCTATAAAGGTCTACAAACTTAAAACGGTAACTTTTGGCACGGCTTGTGCACCTTACCTGGCCATCCGTGTACTACACAAAGTCGCAGACGATGAAGCTAAGAGATATCCAAAAGGAGCTCTTGCAGTCAAGGATGAGATGTACGTAGACGATTTTATAAGTGGAGGAGATTCCATCGATGAAACCAGGACAAAGCGTGACGAAACATGTAATCTGCTGGCATCCTCAGGGCTTAGGCTCCGGAAGTGGACATCCAACTGTAAGGATCTTCTTCACGACTTACCCAAGGAGGATTGTGAGATCAGTTTCGATATTCCTTTCGCACCATCTGATCATGTCAAAACGTTGGGCATAAGATGGCATCCTGAAGAAGATACTTTTTCGTTCCAAAACTTACAACAAGACACGGAAGAAGTAACTAAGAGGACAATGCTCTCAGAAATTGCCAAACTATTTGATCCACTAGGCTGGATCTCGCCATGTGTCATCAAGGCCAAGATCATGATGCAACAATTATGGTGCAGAGGAACTGAATGGGATCAACCGATTCCATCAGATTTAAGTGAGGAATGGCAGGCTTTTCGTGCAGAGCTACCTGCAATACAACACATTCAAATTCCAAGGTGGATCAAAACACACACGACACAAAAATCAGTGGAACTGCATGGCTTCAGCGACGCGTCTGAGAAGGCTTATGGTGCAGTAGTCTACATACGCGTTCTTGACAGCTCAGACAATATTCATATGTACGTACTAGTTTCAAAAACGAAAGTTGCACCATTGAAAACCATCAGCTTGCCACGACTTGAGCTTTGTGCAGCTGTATTACTAGCTTCTTTGCTAAAATACACAAGAGAAGTGCTCGATCTTTCCAACTCCAAGGTGTATGCGTGGACTGACTCGATGATTACTGTGGCGTGGATAAGAGCACAACCTTCCAAGTGGACAACATTTGTCAGCAACAGGGTTGCCGAAATTCAGCGCCTGTCAAGCTCCGACATATGGAGGCACATCCCAACTGACCACAATCCAGCTGACTTGGCATCCAGAGGCGTATCACCCTCATTATTAGAAGCTCAAGAGTTATGGTGGATGGGCCCTTTGTTTTTGCGGGAGAAATGGCAGTTTGACGTACCCGAGCAACCACCTACATTTGTCACTGATGAAGAAAAGCGAGCAGTGCGAGTACAATGTACACTTGCCAACGTAGATGCAGCAGAAGATGACATCAATAAAAGTATCACAAGATGTTCGAGACTTTCAAAGACCATCAGAGCAATTGCTTTCTGTTGCCGCTTTAATAGAAATTGCCTTTCAAAACAAAGGAAAACTTCAAAAATGACCGGAGAACTAAATCCCGAGGAACTACAATCTGCAGCATTATTAGTTCATAAGGCAGTTCAAAGACTCATGTTCGCCGAAGAACTTAATGAATATGAGAATAAGGGCATAATCCCAAAATCATTACTCTCACTCAACGCATTTATAGATGGTAATGAAATACTACGCGTTGGTGGTCGACTGCAAAACACACTGCTCTCGTATAACCAACAGCACCCGATTATTCTTAAACCAAATTACCATTTTTCTGAACTTGTGATGCGAGAAGCTCACAACAAAACACTGCACGGAGGCAACCAGCTGACTACGTCTTATATTCGAATGACTTACTGGATCACAAGCATTAAGCAGTATGTGAAAAGGTACATTCATAAATGTCCAATATGTTTCCGACACAGCAAAAAAAATCTCAGTCAGCTAATGGGGAGTCTTCCTGCGGCACGAGTACGAGTACTTTGCCAACACTGGAGTAGACTATGCCGGACCAATAGAAATAAAAACATGGAAAGGAAGAAGAGCTAAGACCCTCAAAGGATACTTTGCTGTTTTTATTTGTCTGGCTACAAAGGCTATTCACCTCGAAACGGTATCAGATTTGACGACGCAAGCGTTTCTGGCAGCTTTTCGTCGCTTCACGGCACGACGAGGAATGTGTTCTCAAATTTACAGCGATTGCGGAACAAATTTTGTGGGAGCTAATAGAGAATTAGCTCGAATGCTGGAACAAGCTAGGCATGATTGGGCAGAGATTGCTGGAATTCTAGCCAGTTCAGGGACCAATTGGAATTTTATTCCCCCGGCTTCTCCTCACTTCGGAGGACTATGGGAAGCTGGGGTGAAATCAGTGAAACATCACCTAAAACGAACCGTACGAGACGAGAGACTAACTTTCGAAGAGCTCTGCACGCTTCTCACTCAAATTGAAGCTTGTTTGAACTCTTGGCCTCTGTGCCCTCTGTCGGACAACATAGACGACCTAGATGTCTTAACTCCAGGCCATTTCCTGATTGGTGAATCTCTGCTATCCGTACCTGAAGGAAACATAGCTATAAGAAATGTCAGCAACTTAAATAGATGGACGAGGACTC
Organism: Chrysotoxum bicinctum; assembly: GCA_911387755.1. Classification (NCBI taxonomy): domain Eukaryota; kingdom Metazoa; phylum Arthropoda; class Insecta; order Diptera; family Syrphidae; genus Chrysotoxum; species Chrysotoxum bicinctum. The sequence continues at coordinate 137,196,720 of OU426989.1, read as the reverse complement.
AGGCCTTAGTTGATTCCTTCTGGCGTAAATGGAATGGGGAATATCTCTCACGCCTACAACAACGACCTAAATGGACCAGGAAAGAAGCAGAACCTAAAGTCGGAGGTCTTGTCCTCGTAAAAGACGAAAGGCTTCCACCATCCCAATGGATACTTGCTCGAATCGTTGAAACACATCCCGGAACCGATAACCTAATCCGAGTCGTAACGTTGAAAACAAAAACCGGAATTATGAAACGCCCGATCACGAAAATTTGCTATCTTCCGACTAATAATTCCACCGATGAAAGCACAATAATTTAAAATAATAATGCGTATCTCGAAATACTTATATAGAAAAAAAAATATATATATAATTGCAATGAAACCCAGAAATTGCAACGAAACCCAGAAATTAATTGAGAAGCAGGTATATAATTAAAATAAAATTATAATTTCCATTTGCACAACACAACACAACACACACATTCAACATACAGTCCACTCTTCAAAGCTTCAGCTCCTGAAATTCAAATCGAAGTAATAAAATGTTAAAATAATATTGAAATCATAAAAGGCAACATAATAGCCTTTAATATGTAACCAAAATTCTGAAATACCTAATATCAAACAAAAATAAATCATTAAAAGTAAAACTCTTGTTTAATATTTTAAATTAAGATTTATTTATCAAGGAATTCTATACACAACATAGTAATAATTAATTGAAATTACATATAAATATAGAATTTTTATATCACATAATAAACACTACACAACACAGTACCGAAATAGTTATCTCAATATAATTCAACACAAAATAAAATTTTTTTTTCTACAGAATAGAAAATCCCGTCGGCATTACAAACCCACTTCGGTAAAATCGAATTGCCGACGGCATCCCATATTCTATAATAACACCACACATTTTATGCAACACTTTAAGCACAACACATTAATTGAATTAAAATGATATCACAAAAATTCACACGAAACTCAAGAAAATTAAAACCGATTAATTAAAAATAAATTCGAATTGAAACCGAGATCCCGATATGACGTCATTAAATTTGATTGAAGACAGCCATTTGCTAATTTACCGGCAAATAATTTCGTAAACAAAAAAAACTCGAAACCGAAACATACTCGAAACGAAAAAATACTCACGCACACGCACACATACAAAACAAAAGAAATCAAAATCAGGGAATAAATACGAAATATAAAAAAACAAAATGATAATAAAACCCAAATTATAAAATAATATAAATAAATAAAAACACTTATCGCATTAAAATCCTTTCCGCGCTTTATGCGGAATAAAAAAAAAAACCAACGTCGACAGCAACATCCGATTCCGAAGATACAGCAGCAGCAGCAGCAACCAGCAGCAACATCAGCAGCCGGCAACATCCACCCACAACACAATAAAATTTTATTTCTTACATACATATATCGCACATAATGTATAAATGTAATAATAATAATTTACGTACCGACACTAATTATTGCACGAAACAAATCAATTTCTTTATTCATTAATTTATTAGTTATGTTAATAATAATTAGAAGAAGAACACAGATATTATGTAGGCCGAATATAATTTTTACCCGCACTTTCACCGCACCGAACGAGATTAGAAAACCGAAAACAAGGAGACACACAACGACGCGACGCACGCCCGGAAAGAAAAGTTTAAAACTGAACATCAATGAAAATGATAACGATCTTCATTTACCACGGCGAATTCGTTTGTTGGTCAAATTACAACAACAAGACAATAGCATCGTAATTATGATTCGAGCTTATCAATGGTGTAACTGTTCCGCAAGCTCATTGAATAGAATTTATGAGAGGAGAACGAAGAATGCAGATGTTGATTTACAAGCATAACTGTCATTGTTGTTTTGTCCTTGAATTTGTTTTTTCTCTTATCTGTTCTGTTATTAAAGTTTTTTTTCTTTACATGTAAAAGAAAGCAAAGAACAAATTTGGAGAGGCCTACTGCAGCGATCGTAATACAAGTGTTTACCAGGTCCGGCTACAATACGAAGGGGCTTTTTTTCATATTATTGCGAACATCGTTCACCGGGGGCGGAAAATGTTTATATACATATAATGCAATTTTGATTGTAAATTTATTTATCATTTTAGTCAATTAATTTATTATACCAATAAAATAATAATTGTGAATAAGCCTTAAAACATAGAAAAATAATAACCTATATGACACTTCTTGTCAAATGCAACTAAATTATGCAAGTCATGTTTTAACCTTCATAAAAGGTGAAAGGGCATTTTTATATATTTTATTATTCATTCTTGTTCGAGAACTTTAACACGACACAACACCAATTAATTTATATTAAAGATTGAATTTTATAACGATTTAAAAGACTGAGTTTTATTTTATTAAAAGGAAAAAACATTTATCAGCGCTATACCCAAACAGCTGTGCTGAATAAGAAGTGGAGGATTCATATCTAAAGCAGTCAAATTGAAAAACATAACTTGTTTTTTCACTAATAACAAGCTTATGAATGCCAAACCAATGTCTGAATAACTCCAAGTCGAAATTGATATCCGAAATTAAATCTAACATTGTGGGACTAGAATAAACACAAGCTATGTCATCAGCAAAGCCACTTACTTTTCCTTTTAAGTTAAGACTAAATACACTATTGATATAGATAAGGAACAAAATTGGACCTAACACTGAACGTTGAGGAACTCCTATATTAATACTTCTGGTTTCGCTGAAATGGCCACCTATCTTAACCTTTTGCTTCCTGTTTTTAAGGTAGGAAGAAAACCAATCTAGCATAAAACCTCTGAAGCCAGCTTTTTCTAATTTTCTCAATAATATGGCATGATCTACTGTATCAAATGCTTTCTTAATATCAATATAAAGAGTAGCAGTGTACTTTTTCTGATCGATACTTTCGTAGATATGACAACAGTGTGCTAAAAGTGCATCTTCAGTTGATTTACCAGCTCTAAATCCATACTGATTTGAGCTGAAAAAGTTTATTTTTTTTAAGATAACTGACTAATCTACACTTGATGACTTTTTCGAAAATTTTTGAGAATACTGGTAATAGGGATATAGGCCTATAGTTATTTATACATTTTTTATCACCTTTCTTAAATATAGGAATTACTTTAGCTACTTTCAAACTTTGTGGGAATTCACCTTGAACAATACTTTTGTTAAATAAATGAGTTAGAATGTCAACCACATTATGACCAAATTTTTTGACAAAGTTGTTGAAATAACTTATTTGACGTAGTAGAAAACGAATTATCCAAAGCTTGAATAACTTTTATAGACCTCAAACGAAGATATCGTGTTAAAGAAAAAACTATTTGATTGAAAACTTTCATTAAAACAATTTTCTGGACAAATAACAGAAATGTGATTTATGCCTGCATCAGAAATAGTATTTACGGCCATTTGAATAAAATACTCATTAAATATTTTAGCCATTTCAGAATGATCAACAATGTTCATAGTTCCTAAGGTAAGATTTGAAGGAAAATCAAAAGTTGTTTTTTTGTTGAATAATTCATTTACTATTGACCATTCTTTTTTTTAAATTCAAACATAAACACGTCATACAATGATCTGAAATTTTAAAATCAGATATTGTACTAGTTAGGCTTAAGTTAGTTTTCAAATCAATTCTAGCCAATATATGATCAATACATGTTTTGGATGTTGCAGTTATTTTTGTTGGTTCATTAATACAAGTTGGCAACTCTGTCACAATATAAAGTTTAACAATTATATAGCTCTTGAAAATAAAGTGTTTTAAAATTAAATTAATTAAGTTTAAAAGTATTTTATTAAGTAATTGTTTGATTAAGGAGCTACCAGATCAAGTGAGAATTTAAAATCATCGAATTTTATCCATTAAAAGCATAAAAACCCTTAGTATCAAAATTGTTCACATAAATTTATTATATATAAAAAAAAGCACTACCAAAAAAAAAAAACACTAGTGTGAACGAAATACCTACTTAATGAACCAAAATAAAAGAAAGTTCCAGGACACTGACACATCTCCAGAAATCCACACAGCAGCACACAAAAAAGATAAAAACATGTCTTCATTGGTTGGGTCTATGACTAGAGAGGAATTAAATGGTATATTTTCCTTTAATCTTAGATTGATTTTTTTTTGTTAATGTGTGCGTGACATGTCAAATTAAAAATCAGAATCCATACTTATATTTACGTTTTGTCTTTTCTCTTTTGTGAAGTAGTGATACATCAAAATATTTTTCTCAACCTCAATAATTCTCCTAATCCTCAACGCTCAACGTTGCTTTAAGATTACAAATTAAACAATTTTCTATTTAAATAAATAAACTTTGATTTCCTCAACTATGACTGAAGTCGTTGATATGGCAGCCCGTCTCCATTTAACACTCGACCAGGATTAACCTATCCATTGAGTGTTCCGTATTGTGGCAATGGTTCCATTTCCATGCCCATCGACGACATTGAGACATCGATATAATGAATAAGACCAATTGAATTTATTGCAAAATCCATTATTCCCATTGCTTAGTATTGCGAATATTATCCTGAATATGAAAAATGCAAACAATGGCTGGAGAAGAACCTTCCAACCGAATTCGAGTGTTTGAAGCTGGAAGATGCTGCGAGCGGCCATGCCGGCGACGATGACAAGAAACGTCAAAAACGCGGTGGCAAGGGCTTGATGAAAATCAAGAAGAAGCAAGATGTCACCAAGAAGATCTGTGTGCCGCGTGTACCTCGTGGCAAGAAGAAGTTCGGCACTGTCGTGACTGGATTGAATACGTTTGGTAAGATTGGTCCAACCACGGCTGTGTTGGGAAATTATTAAGTACTGATTGCATTGATTTTTTAGAAATCGACCTCAAAGTAGCTGCTAAGTTCTTCGGGACGAAATTCGCCTGCGGATCATCTGTAAGGTGACGTTAAGGACGATTTGTTCCAGAAAAATGGCCCGAGATCGATGAAGATTTATTGAGGATTTGGGAGACCAGAAGAGACAGGTTGCTAATGTAATGTGTCCGTATTCAAATGAAAAATAAAAAACTAGGCCTTATTGCGAGTTATAATATCGATTTGGACTCGATGTATTTGGAATACGCCAGCTTTTATCAAGTTAAGCTTGGAAAAAATCCAAAAATTCCTAAGAAGATGTCAACAAACATGAAGATACAACTCAATAATAATGCTAGAAAATGTCTGCCTGCAAACACAATCAAATTAGATGAATCGCCGCAGAAAATCAAACCTTTTAACGAGAGTTTACAAATCAAGCAAATACCCAATAACAAAGCTCAAGAAGTATCAGTTGCTCCAATTGAACTTGGAGTTCAATTAGATCTTAATATGGATTTGTTAGTGGATGGGTGGAAGGATCTTGAACATTATGTCAAAATGTAGTTAAAATGTTTAAAGAAAACTGTGTATCCTATATAAATGTTTCAATTTTTTAGGACGATTGTAAAGAAAGATCTCGGTGTTCGATGGAAAAACTTTACTTGCAAGAGTTCTTTGTTCGGAAATCCCGTGGTAGGTAAAATTTTGAGTTATTCACACTTATCACGGAGTCCCTCGTAGCAAGTCCCCAAAAATTTTGTTACGCTACGAATACGAATAAATTTACATCATAGGCCCCGAACGAAATCAAAACAGCATTCCTAATTTCGGAGTTTCAAAATGAGTTGATTTGCCTCAAAATGTGAAAAAATAAATAGATTTTCGTTGTTCATCTTTTGATTTGATTTTAATTTTGTTGGACGTTAAAACTGGATACCATTGCCATTGCAATCTTTTTTATAAATGTAGAAAATACGCGAAGAAGTCCAAAACTAAAAATAAGATTCATTATGGAAGGATACCAATATTTATTTGTATTTACTTTATTTGCCTTTCAAACAATAAAAAATTTAAACAAATTCATATGAAAACAATAATAAAACTTGTTTTTATATATCTTATTTACATGTTTTTTTTATCTTCGTTCGCTTAATTGTATTTATGTTTCGTTTTAAGTTGAGCTCCGATCATAGTATCTGTTAGTAGAAAAAACTGTTGTTATTATTGATTGATGTTATGTGTTTGGGATGAAAACTGTTGTAATCCCATTTGCGTTTGGGGCGTTTTATTGGTATCGGTTTCACAAATGCTGTCACATAAAGTGAATCCCGAGAAACATTGTTATTATCCTCGTCATAATAGTCACAATCGACTCTATTGACGTTTTCAGTTGTTGGGCAGGTTCTTGGAGAGTTCTGAGTTTGCTGATTGGCGGCTGGATTTGCGTTTAGACATGCGGCGGGATTTTGTAAGCTGCTACTTTCCATGATGGTGTAATCGAGTGTAGAGCAAATATCATCAATAGGTGCGTTTTATTATGCACAAATCTATCTGGATCCCGATCTGGATCTTCCCTTGAAAATAAAACGATAGGGATCTTAGTGACAGCAGTGTTATAAGTCCGTCTCTTTTTATCCTTGGGTTTGTAAATTTTCAATTATTTCTTGTCTTTTTTCTTTACACTATAGCTTACACTACCTTACCATAAAAAGCCATCTACTCGCCAGTGTAATAACTGATTTTTGGATCTTTGAAATAGATCCCGATAGAAAACAGGATCCCAAATTGTTTTCGTAATACATGTTAAAACTTAATCCAGATCCGGATCCAGATAGATTTGTGAATAATAAAACGCACCTAATATTTGTTTATGCTCTATCTAAAATGACACGTCCTCCTCTTCCCAGTCGACGTCGCGGCAAAATCGTTGCAAATCCTATACAAAGTGGTCTGAAATAGAAAAAAATGCTAAGTGTTAAAAAAATAATAATATGACGTTCAAATTTATTATTAAATTTTATCTTACTAATCGTATTTTACATAATGGGGATGTGTATAATGTTGAATATTCCGAATATTCTTAAAAGTACTTTTGTCATGTTTTTGAAGAATCAAAAATGACAAAATCATTGTTCGATGAATTTTTTTTTAAATGTTTGCGAACATTGAAAATGGTTTTAATAATTAGTTAGGAAACTTAAATTGGAACTGAAAACCGCTCCAACCTTCAAAATGAAGCAACTAGTAACCGAATGCCACTGTGGTTTATGAACCAAATTCAATAAATTAAATTGAAATGAAGCAACTATATTATCCAAAAGCCACTGTGGTTTTTGAACCAAATTCTTTTTTATTCTACTTCTTATAATAATTTAAACATACCATAAAAACGACAGGCATTGAACCTCGGCGCTTGTAGCCTCTCTCCCAGCGCGGGTAGCTCTTTTTTTGAAGTGTTTGGAAATCTTGAACTGTTCTGTTATAATGGCTGCAGTTCGTCTAGGTCTAGACACTCTAAAATGGCGACGGAACTAAAAATAAACCAAATAATATTTATTTATTTATTTTTTTTAAATAAACAAAGAACCTACCTCGTCGTCTGTGTAGTTAGAAACTACATCCTGGACAAAATTTACAACCGAATGCCTCACATTGCGATTGTGATTGAAAAATTTATTTATTTCCAAAATATCTCCATCAGAATCAGTTGAAAAGAAACTTTCGGATGATGATGACGAAGAAGAAGACGATGAGGAAGAAATCAATTCTTTTATTACTGCGAGAGAAGCCATTGTAAATATATTTAAAGTTTATTTAATGTTTATTTATTTTCCACAAAAATTTTCACAGCACATGAAATTATCAGAATAAAAATCACAATGACGTCTAAAGCTAAATGTCAATTCCACTTTACTTTGGTATGTGTGCAAGTGCGTGTTTCATGTACGTGTAGATCCCTCTTCAAATAGGGATTTTAAGGATCTGATCCCTGTCAAAGAAAAATCGATTTTTCGGTTTAAAGGAACGTAAAATCTGCCGAGGGATCAAGATCTCCACACAGAAATCGATTCCTGAGTGTAAAAGGAAATCGACATTAGAAATGTTGCTACTAAAGATGACATTTCGGATTTGCGCGGTGAACTAAGTGAGGTTAGGAGAGAGAATGGCCAACTAAAGGACACTATGGAGGTGCTAAGTAAAAGATGCAATTTACTACAGTGCGAAATAGATCAACTGATGATAGCCGCTAATGAATCCAATCTTATCATAAAAGTAAAAAAAGGAACTGCTGATCCTTTACTTGAAGCCGAAAATATGTGCAAAAACATAACCGAAACTCAGAACATTATCACCGCACAGGAGTTGAGACAGATTGGTACTAATGACGATGTTGTGACCATTTTGGCCGAGTTCGGGAGTAAAAAAAATGCATTTCAGGTTCTTAAGAACGCAAAAAGGCTAAAAGGAAGCGGAATCTCTGTTAGTCGTGACTATCCTCTGAAAATTCGGCAGAATCGTAGCAGGCTCTTGCAATTGCGCAAGCATATTCAAGCTAAGCAACCACGGATTAAAATTTCTCTGCGCGACGATAAATTACGAGTTGAAGATGTAGTTATTGAATGGAGCGATGACCAAAACAAATTTGTAGCAGATAAAGAGCATGAAATGAAATCTTTAATGATAAAACATAATTTTGATGAACATTTCTTCGAGAACGTTTGTTTACAAATTGCCCAAAATCAAAACACACGGAAAAATGTCAATGCCAAAAGTCAGCGAAAGACGTCAGATGAAGTTAGCTCCGGTTCATTAACATCACGATCTACAACAATGACGGGAAATGTAGCAGATTATGGTATTTCGCATTCAGGTGTCGACATGTTAGCACATTCCAATGTTAAATATTATAAATAGGTAAAATCCGTCTGCAAGAATTATGTATTTACAAAAATTAGAATTTTAAGTTATAATATTGGAGGTTTAAATAATAAGTTAGAAATAATAGATTTTATTAATCAATATGAAATTTTTATACTAATTGAAACACATGTAACTATTGAAAATTATACAAAATTCGAACCAAGTTTCTCAGAATACAACTTAATGTGGGTACCAGCAAGGAAAATAAACAGAAAAGGTCGGACAAGCGGAGGAATTCTCATGGGATACAAACATAACCTAAAAGGCATAAGTTGCTCTTATAAGCAAACAGGGGACTTGATTTCAATGGAAATCAGGATGGATCGACAAGTACTCAATTTAATCCCGGTGTACCTAAATTGCAATAACTGGGATAGCGATTTCACTAAACTTGAAGATAACCTGTTTACTAGTAACTTATCTAACATTTTGCTGATTGGGGATTTCAATGCACGAACAGGTGACTTAGAAAGTGAAATTAAGCTTATGGAAAGGGATCGTTGTTCGAGAGATGTCGTGGTTAACAGGGAAGGAAGAAGAGTGGTGGATCTATGTAACTCCTTTGGTCTTATCATATGCAATGGTACTACGGACGGAGATGCATCAGGTGACTTCACATTTATGGGATCACAAGGTAACTCAGTGATAGATTATGCAATGGTGTCAGGTGAATGGAATAGCGCGATGGACCAATTTGAAATTTTGACTGCGATATATTCCGATCATCTACCGATTCAAATGACAATTTATATCAACAATCATCACAGGCAATTACTCGACAATTGACCAAATTTATTCTCTCACCAACATAGCTGAACTGTTTATAGGTAACAAGAAGAAGCTTTACGCTTTCTTTATTGATTTTAAGGCGGCATTCGACACCATAGACAGGAAAGCACTTATTTTGAAGCTGTACAACAAAGGAGTCTCGACAAAGTTTGGGAACATTTTAGAACAATTATACGACTCAACAACCTCCGCAGTTGTATATGGAAACAAAATCTCGAAACAATTTCCAATAGAAATAGGATTGAGACAAGGCTGCAGCTTAAGTCCTCTATTGTTCGCTCTGTTCATAGACGATATAGACGAGGTTTTGCAAGGCGGAGCACGCGTTTCAGCTGATCTTTTAATCAAAGTCCTAATGTTCGCAGATGACATCGTTGTGTTAGCTGAGTCACCTGGAAGTCTCCAATTGATGATCAATAGATTGTTCGAGTACTGCAGCAAATGGAGGCTCCAGGTAAACTTAGCCAAGTCAAAAATAATGATCTTTCGCAATGGTGGAGGTCGCAACTGTCGCAATGAAGCCTGGAAGTTCGGAGACCAAAATATTGAGGTAGTTATGGAGTACAATTATCTCGGTGTAAGGATCTCCAGAAATTTAAACTTGAAAAACCATATGGTAGACAAACTTGCGAAGTCCAAAGGTACCATAAATGCAACTTGGAAGAGTGTGATGCAGTGCAAGGATGTTGGATACGAAGCAAAATACCGCATTTTCAAAGCAACAGCGAGAGCAATCATGTGTTATGCAGCTCAAGTTTGGGGACACAAGCAGTTTGAAGAAGTGGAACAACTTTTGAGGTATTTTCTTAAACGAACTTTGAGGTTACCAAATAGTACAGCTAACCACATTCTTATGCTAGAGACGGGCCTTTCTCCTTTGTTCATATCAACACTCAAAATGCAGATTGACTACATAATAAAAACAATGGAAATGGAGGATAATCGTTTACCAAAAAAAATAACAATGCTGGTAATACAAAAAAAATCATCATGGTTCGAGTCTTGGAGAACTTTGGCCGAGTACTGTGGACTTTCACTGTCACTTCAAGTGGATAGAATGGAAACGTGGAAAAGTGAGCTCTATAGTTTGATTAGTTTGGTAGACGAAAGGAAAAGAGAAGACTACGTTTTGAAAGCCAGAAGCTCGATTCCTAGGTGTATATATGCGCAGCTGAACTACAACTTGGAAGCTGACAATTACTTCAGGGCGGAGTACTCAACCGACCTCATGGCACTCATTTTAAAAGCACGAGCAGAGTTACTCCCCTTGAACTACTTGCCGCATAGAAGCGATTTACGAGAAACGTGTGAGCTGTGTAACCTGGATGAGAAAGAGGACGTATTTCACTTTCTGGGTAGATGTCCGATTCTGATAGAAACTAGAAGAAGTACCTTTGTAAAAAGTTGCCTAAGCGATCCTGAAATGATTAGTATCCTTAACGGGGAGACGGATTGGGATATTTTATATAAGTTTATTAAGATAGCACTTAGATACAGGAAACTTGTTTTTGATGAACTTTTTTAAAATAACTTTAAAACACTGAACAAATGCATATTTTGTATGTAATTATTATTATTCGCCAACTGGCAGACGGCGTATGCCATGTCATATGATGAATGGAAACCAAACTATGTATATTTTACTATGAAATAAAATCATTTGAAAATTAATTACAAGACTTAAGACCATAGGCTGAGAATAAAGACTTGTATTTCTCAACCATTAAAGCATCAGATAACAAATCTATGTAGGATGTGTCACTCTCTACCCCTAATCCGTACGCCACTAATCTAACATATCACCCCATAATCTTCTGTTAATCCTTGGTACTGTTAAAACATTCGATAACCAAATAGCGATCAGCAAGGAAAAACTTATCGGCAGAGAGCAGAACAGAACGATTACGACCACGCAACGGCTACGACATCGCGACGCATCGACGCATCGACCCATCTAACAATCTTTTGTTATTTTTTTGAATTATTTAACTTTTATTTTTACTTTCACTTTATCAATATAAAATAAAGCTTTTAAATCAGTTTTTACTGAATAAACCAGTGTTTTGTCGGCGCACCCCTCCCACATGGTGTCAGAAGTGTTAAGATCCTCTTGCCCTTGATTTCTATAATTCGGTTTCGGATTGTGAATTACATATGAGTGCATATATACTGACTAAATTTGATTGATTTTAAAAGAAATTATACTAGAGAATTTTATGTTGCATGCGAATAAAACAAAAAAAAAATGTAAATTGGATGTTGCATGCAAAAGAAAAAACTAACATTGGAAGTGCTATGTCTATGTGAAGTGCTATATGAAAAAAAAAATCATTCCCATTCCCATAGAAAAAAAAGAGTTATTCTCTATGAGTACAGTCTGCACAGATAAATACGGAAAAATCAAAGATTAAAACCGATAAGTATCATTTTTTTATTATATTGAACTTGAAATCATTTATCATATATAAGAATGACTGCTAGGTATTTATTTTAATTTGTGTAAGATCAAATTTGTATATGCATTAAATAAAGTTAGAGGAGCTATCTACAAAAAAGCTTCAATCTCTTTTAAAAGAACGTGGTTTATCGTCAAGTTATAGATTAAAGAAGGAATTGATAGAAAGGTTAAGAAAAGCTTTGATGTCTGAAATTAAAGAAACGTTATCAAGTACAGACAGTATCGATAACGGTGAAAACGAAAAAGAATATAATCAAATTGAAATCGATTTAATTAAACACGGTATTGACGATCCTTCGAAAAATAACGAAAACAGTGAATCGGTGAAAATGGCTCAAAACAATCACTTTGTATTTAAAGACGTAGAAGATTCACTTGAGACTTTTAATGGTGAAACGGGAAAACAAATTACAGATTGGTTGAAAGAATTTGATGACATTTCAAGTGTATGTGGGTGGAATGATATACAGCGCTATTTGTATGCAAGAAGACTTTTGAGGGGTGCCGCAAAGTTAGCGATAGAATCAGAAACGGGGGTACATAGTTGGAACGAATTGCAAAAAATGTTAAGGAAAGAGTTTGGCCAGACAACATCTAATTTGGTCACACATCGCGATTTAGATGCGCGAAAAAAACGCAACGACGAAAGCTACCTTGAGTATATGTTTCAGATGAAACAGATAGCAAGTAGGGGAAAAGTTGATGATGAGTCATTATTGTCTTATATAGTAGGCGGAATACCTGATAGTGTTCTAAATAAAACCATTTTATTTGAGGCAAAAACTTTCGATGAACTAAAATTTAAATTCAAAATTTATCAAGAAATGAAAGTGCAAAGGCAGCGAAATCGGGGTGATGAGCGCGCGCAAGCTCAGCCAGTAAAAACAATCGCGAAAGACCAAGAACCAAATAAACAGCGTTGTGTGAATTGTGGGGCTAAGACCCATAACACAAATGTTTGTCCTTACAAAGAAAAAGGTTCACGATGCTTCAATTGTAGTGATTTCGGGCACTTGTCAAAGAACTGTCCAAAAAAAATGTCGAAAGTTAATCGAATTACCACTCCGACAATATTAGTGGAATTAAAAATCAATTTTTTCGTTTAGTGCACTTATCGACACAGGCAGTCAATTGTCACTTGTTAAGAAGTCTGTATTTGATCGTCTAGATCAGGGCTGTCCAGACAACGGCCCGCGGGCCGCATGTGGCCCGCGTCTTGTTTTTATGCGGCCCGCGACGCATTTCAAGAACAATATTAAAAAATTACGAAATAATGAAAGAACAGGAGAGAAAAACACTGTCACAGAACATAATAACAGTTATTTTTCCGATTTACTTTGGACTTTGGATTTGAATTATGCTTAGCCTACTCTGTTTAAAAGTGAAGCTGTCCTTTACTATTATTAGGGAAATTCCCGGAAAGTATTTTGTTTTTGTAGAGTGATTATTTGTTGGTGTCCGTATTAGTTAATTTAATCCTGTGCTTTCAATAAGTTCGTATCGCTACATTATAATAAGTAGGTATTTCACGTGCAGTTTTGAGAAAAATACTTAACTTTTCAGTGATGGAGTTTTAATAAAACAATGCGCAGTTGCTATGGCTCATCGCTTCATGCAGCCGAAATTGGCGGACAAATTTGAATCTGTAGCATTATCTCACCAAACATTTGCGCGACGAATAGATGTTATGGGCGAATATGTTTCGAACAAAATATGTGATACCATTGTAAAATGTGAATATTATTCATTATGTTTGGATGAAGGTACCGATCAGACAGATATCGGTCAATTAATAATTTTAATACTCTGCATTTTAAAAGATTTTTTGATCACGGAGGAAATGTTAAATTTAGTACCATTACATGGCTCAACTAAAGGTAGCGATATCTTTCAAGCTGTTAATAAAACTGTTACGGAATACGGTGGGTATTTATTTTTTGTATTGTGATCGATGGAGCAAAAGCTATGACAGGAAACGTTACAGGACTTACGGGACTTCTAAAACAAAATGTCATTGATTGCCCATTAATCCATTGCATCATACACCAAGAAGCCTTATGCTGAAAATCTTTTCGTAATTTTTTAACTGAAATTGACGCAACCTATGGGGATCTGCTATTGCACTCAGAAATCCGATGGTTAAGTGCTGGTCAGTGCTTGCAGCGTTTTTTCGCTCTACGAAAAGAAATTCCCATATTTCTTAAAAATTAAATAAAATCTGATACATTTGATATGGAAACTTAAATGCAAGATCCTGAATTTCTTGCTGATCTTTCATTTTTAACTGATATGACACAACATTTGAAGTAATTAAATTTGAAATTACAAGGCAAACAACTCAATATATCCAACTTGTATGGATATGTGAATGGGTTCAAAAATAAACTGAGATTGTTCAGAACGTCACTGAAAAAAAATGAGTTTTTCTTTTTTTCTGAGTTGCAAAGAACATTAAACCGAATTAGGAAACTTTGAAGGATGCAACTTTTCTGACCACCTGAAATACATCGACGAGGTAATTCTAGAATTTGAGTAGCGTTTCGCAGATTTTAAAGAATTAGAGAGCGATTTGTCTCTTTTTACGCATCCATTAACATTCAAATCGAAAGCGTAAAAACTGAATACCATGTTGGAATTATGTGACGTACAGTCAGATACCTTTTACAAGGGTAGAACAGAAACTGGAATGGATTTTTTTAAGATCCTTGGCGATCGTTTTCCCAAACTAACAAATTTTGGGTTAAAAATAGGATCGATGATGGGCAGCACTTATTTGTGTGACAGTGCGTATTCAACAATGAATTTTATAAAATCTAAGTATAGATCTTCACTATCAGATAGGTCACTTCTTGACGTTGATATCGATATGATTGTTAAAGATAAATCGACGAAGAACCAATAAACGTGGGGTAGCCAATAAAGAAAACAAAAACTCGGTGGTACTTGTACAATTAATTTTAATTTTATTAGCTATACTTATATGACTACACTATGAAATTAAGTTAATGGCGGACGGCGGTGCGGACGACTGTCTTCTTGAGAAGGTTGGTAGTGACTGGATGAAGTTGTGCATAGTCGCGATGCCGGAAGGCAACCATTGTTCGTTGAGTTTTATTTATTATTTATTTCGGCGTTGCCAGGTACGATCACTACAGTACCCCCCTTCAAGTGTAACGACTTAAGAATTATATTCGAAATTTTACTCTTTTTTTATTTTAAACTTCGCGTTCGTTTGCGATGTGTGCTGGTTTTAACCGATCTATTCCCACATTAACGTTTTTTCCGCGCACGCTAATAATAAAACTTTTCCGCAGTCTTTTTATTACTTTAAACGGGCCCCCATATCTCGGTTTAAGACCAAGGCGAACCGCATCTACGCGCCTGAAAACCCATTCGCAATCGTTTAAAGGTTTTGGAAAATAGGTTGTAGAATTAGGTAGCCGCGAAGGAGTCGGTCGGAAACGATTAATTTTTTCTCTTAAAATTTTAACTATCCCTTCCGGATCGATTCCTTTGTCATCACTTTCTGAAGAACAAAACTCTGCAGGTAATTTGAGCGGCTGACCGTATACTAATTCAGCTGGAGAGTACTCAATGTCTGGTTTAAAAGCACTACGTATTCCTAGCAAGATTATAGGGAGATCATCGCTCCATTTCTCTCCACTTTCTTTACACATCAAGGATGCCTTCAACTGTCTGTGAAACCTTTCTACCATACCGTTTGACTGGGGATGGTAGGCTGTGGTTCTGATGCGGTGGGTACCTAATAATTCTTTGAGTTGTCGAAACATTCTCGACTCAAACTGGCTTCCCTGATCCGTCGTAAGACGCAGTGGTACACCGAATCGACAAATGAATTCTTTAACAAACGTTGTAGCAATGGTGGAAGTAAGAGTGTCTTTCAGAGGATACGCCTCAGGCCACCTAGTGAAACGGTCGATTATCGTGAGAATGTGTGTATAGCCATTCGACGAGGGAAGTGGTCCGACTATGTCCATGTGGACATGTTCAAATCTTGCATTTGGTGTAGGAATTTCCATCAATTTACTTTTTGTATGCCGTTGTATTTTAGATTTTTGGCATTGAATGCAATTTTCTACCCAATTCTTAATATCTGAGTTCATTTTCGGCCAAAAGTATCTTTCCGTGACTAGCTTGCGAGATGCTCTTACTCCTGGGTGAGCAAGGCTATGGAATGACCGAAAAACTTCCTTCCTCAGTTCTCTGGGTATGAAAGGTCTAACCTCTTTTGTGCTTATATCGCACCAAATCAGTTCTTTTATGGTAGGAAATGCGCATTGCTTTAGTTTGAATTTTGAATCTGATTTTCTTTCTAATAATTCTTTAAGTTCGGTATCGATGGTTTGCAAACGTACTAAAGTAGGTAAGTCGAAAAATTTATCTATATTATCAACTGTGCCTATGCGCGATAATGCGTCGGCTACAACATTATCTTTTCCTTTTATGTGTCTAATGGAAGAAGTGAATTGTGAGATATAGTCTAATTGTCTCGCTTGTCTAGGGCTACGTTCTGTTTTAGAATTCATTGCTTGAGTTAGGGGTTTATGATCAGTGTAAACTGAGAACTCATATCCCTCAAGAAAGTGTCTAAAATGCTTGATTGAAAGGTAAATGGCTAACAATTCCCTATCAAAAGCCGAATAACTTGTTTCCGATTTACTGAGTTTTTTTGAATAAAAAGCTAGGGGTCTCCATTCCGAATGATTTTTGACCGATTGTTCTAAAACGGCTCCTACAGCAATGTTTGAGGCATCTACTGTGAGCCTTTGCTGTGGATTTTCAGATGGAAAGTTTAAAAGCGTTGCCGTTGCTAATGCATTTTTTATCATGTTTAACTGATTTTCACATTTTTCTGTCCAAGAAAACTTTTTGGGCTTTGTTTTTAAAAGTATATTGAGATGATCATAAAGAGGCACGAGCATATTCGCTAAATTCTTTACGAAACGATTATAATAATTAACCATGCCTATAAATCTTTGGAGCTGTTTAATCGAAGTTGGTGAAGGAAAATTTTTAATTGCCTCGACTCGTTCTTCTGCTGGTAAGATACCGTTTTTATTGATCTTATGATCTAAGAAATCTAATTCCGGTACTCCGACTTGGATCTTAAGATCGAAATCAGATAATTTTTGAAAAACGAGACATAAATGTTTCTCATGCTCTTCTATATTTTTGCTTGCTATTATAAGATCATCAATATAAATCCATGTAAAATTTTCCAATCCCCTCAACACGAAATTCATTAACCTTTGGAATGTTTGAGCAGCATTTCGGAGGCCGTAAGGCATGCGCCGAAATTCGAACATACCGAAAGGTGTCGTAATCGCTGTTTTGTGAATGTCTTCACAAGCTACCGGGATGTTGTGATATGCTCGGACAGGTACGATCACTACAAACGTATAAAGAAATGATTACCCTGTATTTTTTTTTATTTGAAAATATTTTTTCCTGCGGCCCTCCAGCTTTTGTAGTAAATTTAACTAGCCCGCGAAGGTATGTAGTTTGGACAGCCCTGGTCTAGATGAAAAAATCGAAAACTCGGGTACTCTCCTTGCGGGCTTGGGCCAAGAGATTCGACAATCGATTGGTTCCTTAAAATTATCGGTTATGATTCAGGGCACGACATACACGCTTATGTTCGATATCGTCAGTGATGAATGGTTATCAGAAGATATATTAATTGGTACAGAGATTTTGAAATATGCAAATTTGAATATTGAAAACGGACAAGTTAAATTAACCCCTATATTTTCAAACTCATGTGTCGACGAATTTAAAGAAAACGATATTTTTAAAATAGACCCTAACGTTATGAAATGTGAAGAAATTTGTGACTTTGCCATTGAAGCTTATAGACCCCAAAAACCGGAAAAGTCATGTGTTCAAATGAACATCGTCCTAGAAAATGAAAAGCCTGTTTACCAACGTCCGAGGAGACTAGCTCCTAAAGAAAAAGATATCGTCCAGTTAGAAATTGCAAAATGGTTGGACGAGGGTGTTATTGTCCCTAGTAACTCTGATTTTGCAAGCCCCATAGTGCTCGCGAAAAAAAAGAACGGTGCTTATCGCGTTTGCATTGATTTTAGAAGACTCAACAAGAAAATCATTAAAATACGTTATCCGCTTCCGCTTATGGAAGATGTTCTCGATGAACTGTACAACGCCCATGTATTTACGACCTTAGACTTGAAGAATGGTTTCTTTCACGTTGACATTGCTCCCGGAAGTAGAAAGTATACATCTTTTTTAACACCTGATGCGCAGTATGAGTTTTGTAAAGCGCCATTTGGTCTCTGTATATCTCCTTCCGTTTTTCAGGAATATTTAAATCAAATTTTTAAAGACCTCATCCTAAAAGAGCTAGTACGTATTTACGTTGATGATTTTATAATCGCTTCCAAAGATGAACACGAAAATTTCGATACGTTAATGTTAGTTTTAGACGTCGCAGCTAAAAACGGCCTTCAATTTAATTGGACAAAATACAAATTTATGTTACCATCTATACAGTTTTTGGGACATATTGTTGAACACGGTACGGTTAAGCCCTCGATCGAAAAGACCAGAGCAGTAAGAAAGTTCCCTGAACCAAAAAACGATAAGCAAATGCAAAGCTTTCTCGGGCTAACGGGATTTTTCCGAAAATTCATACCCAATTATGCAAGAATCGCGAAACCTCTGTCAGATATGACTAGAAACTCAATGACTCTTTATCGGTTTGGCAATGAGCAAAGATCCGCATTCGAACATTTAAAAGATCTTCTGTGTAATGACCCTTTCTTAAAAATTTTTAATCCGAATTTACAAACCGAATTGTATACCGATGCGAGTAAGATAGGCCTTGGAGCAGTACTACTCCAACTTCACGACGACGCTTTACACCCAGTCTTTTATCTGAGCTTTAAAACTAAGCCTGCAGAGGAAAAATACAGCAGCTACGAGCTCGAAGTGCTTGCTGTAGTTAGATCTTTAAACAAACTCGGCGTTTATCTAATGGGACTCAGGTTTAAAGTTTACACTGACTGTCTAGCGTTTCATACATAGACCAGCCACTGCCATGAAACATGTAGACGCCCTTAGCAGAGTACTTACGATAACAAACGTCGAAACGGGAATTTTACATCGAGTAAAAAACGCACAAGGCAAAAATGAAACTTGTAAGTTGATTCTTAATGTACTGCAACGAGATAGCTACGAGGATTAAGTAAACAGATCTGGTGTTTTATACAAGTTTGTCAAAGGTTCTTACTTACTTGTTGTCCTAAAAAACTTGCAAAAAGAAATTATTCGAAACGTGCACGAACCAGGTCACATCCACGCGCAAAAGGTAGAAAAAATAGTTAGGCAGGAATATTACTTTCCTTCTATTAAAAAAAAGGTTGCAGACGTTATTTTAAATTGTGTGTCTTGCGTCCTTGCAGTCAAGAAAAGCGGAAAACAAGAAGGTTTTCTAAACCCTATAGTAAAAGTTGATATACCGCTTCACACTTACCATGTAGACCACCTTGGCCCGATGCCCTCAACAGCTAAAAACTATAAGTATATTTTCGTTGTCATGGATGGTTTTACGAAATTCATGTGGATCTTTCCGGTCAAGACAACAACAACGGATGAAGTCCTTAAAAAAATGGCATTCCTTGAGGACATGTTTGGAAACCCACATCGAATTATATCGGATAAAGAGGCTGCCTTTACATCGACAGTATTCAAAGAGTATTGTATTGTATTGAAAAGAAGTATTCAAAACGTTCAAATCACGACTGGAGTTCCTCGGGGTAATGGTCAGGTGGAACGTATGAACCGAATCATCATAGAAATCCTTACCAAGCTATCGATTGAAAATCCACTTAAATGGTATCAACGTGTTTCACGACTTCAACGGACAATTAACTCAACAATTTCAAGAGCTACAAACAAAACGCCATTTGAACTTTTTGTCGGTGTGCCCATGAGAAATGAAGAGGATAAGAGACTTTTGGAAATGATGGAAGAGGAAATACGGAACGAATTTGAAGCCAGCAGAGTTGAGCTACGACAAGACGCTAAACTACAAATAGAAACCTTGCAGAAGGAAAACAGAAAAAGCTACGACAAAAACCGAAAACCAGCCCACAAATATGCCGTTCATGAGCTGCTGGCAATACAACGTACGCAATTTGGACCAGGACTTAAAGTTCAACCTAAGTACCTTGGTCCGTATGAAGTGACAAAAATTAAACGCAACGACCGCTACGAACTAAGTAAAATTGGAAACTACGAAGGGCCTAATAAGACGTCCTCTTCTGCAGATCTTATGAAACGATGGGTAAGTGATGATGATGACAATACCGAATCTGATTCATCCGAGACGGATTCAGCACAGGATGGCCGGATGTAGGATGTGTCACTCTCTACCCCTAATCCGTACGCCACTAATCAAACATATCACCCCAT
The DNA here is from genome assembly GCA_911387755.1 of Chrysotoxum bicinctum. Lineage (NCBI taxonomy): Eukaryota > Metazoa > Arthropoda > Insecta > Diptera > Syrphidae > Chrysotoxum > Chrysotoxum bicinctum. The sequence goes on along the minus strand of OU426989.1, from coordinate 137,176,240 downwards.
AATCTTCTGTTAATCCTTGGTACTGTTAAAACATTCGATAACTAAATAGCGATCAGCAAGGAAAAACTTATCGGCAGAGAGCAGAACAGAACGATTACGACCACGCAACGGCTACGACATCGCCACGCATCGACCCATCTAATAATCTTTTGTTATTTTTTTGAATTATTTAACTTTTATTTTTACTTTCACTTTATCAATATAAAATAAAGCTTTTAAATCAGTTTTTACTGAATAAACCAGTGTTTTGTCGGCGCACCCCTCCCACATCTATATTTATATCACCAACTATAAACAAGTGCTTAGAATTGTTGTTGATCAGCAATGAATTGAGCTCCTCAAAAAAGACCTCTTCATTAACATTATGAAATCTATAAAAACACATAAAAACAATTTTCACAGTATTTAAGACTACAGAAATCTCAAGCATATCAGAGCTTTTAAGATTCATGCTAACAAAATCACAATTTAAACTTTCATTAATAAAAACAGCAGTACCACCTGACGCATAGTTGTTATTACACTTTGCATAAAAGTTATAGCATATATTTATATATATTTGTTGGACAATAAAAAAACTATTTTTGTAATCATCGGAATTAAAAACACTTTTAAAAATTTCTCTATCAAAAAAACAAAAAGGAGTAACCAATGACGCATCATTTAAATCTGTTAAATACAAATTGGCCATAACTAAATGATTTTATTAAGATCATCAAGCGATGAAATGCTATACGTGGATTCTCCTTCTTGCTTTTTCATTAAAATTACTCCGTTTTTTATCCAAAGATATTGATATTTTTTTCATTTTTAATTGTTTGGCTTTGTTCAACAAAATTCTATTAAAAGTTGTTAGGCTTTCATTTATAAAAATAGGTTTTTTTCCATAATTATTACCAAATATACTCGAGTTAACTTGTTTCTTTTTCTTATTAATAATTAGTTTTTTCTTACATTCCGCTGATTTGAATTTAACGCAAACGATATCCATTGATTTTGTTGTTGTATTTGAATCATCCATATTGTTGTTGCTATTTTTTGCAGGCATCTTTCTTTTTATTGTTTTTACATAACAATGGTCGCGTTCGGGTACGTATCCAAAGGTATCCGGATTTGTTGGTGTTGTTGTAATCCCATAGGAAAAAACAACTGATTAACGAAACAGCTGATGTCAAGCAGAAATCTTAAGCTATCCAAAAATTTTTGGTATACTTAACTATCCCAGGGGAATTTTGAAAAATAGCTGACATTTCAGCTGATCTATTTTCTTTTGTGTCGAGTACAGGGTTGGCCGAACTGTAACTTTTTAGCATTTGTTACGTCTAGTACTAATTTACTAATTGAGAAAAGTAAAGTTTGTTGCATTAAAGATCTCATTCGGATCCTACTGCAAAGCTTTTATTCTTTGAACTTCAGATTGTTTCTTGATATAGGAGGTATTAAACTCAAGTTCTCTTAGGGTTTTCATAGAAATATGAAATGATCTTAACTCTTAAACATGACTTGTTATGGGATTATATGGACAATTTTAGAGCTGAGTTTTCAGAAAAGGATTCTTTTTAAGACTATAAGCTTATATAATCTTATTGCAAGAAGAGAAAATAGTTTAGCTATAAAATTTAAGTAGTTTTAAGCTGCAAAAGTGTTTACCTCTTAAAATAAAAATGTTACGAAACCCAGTTCAGTTTTATAACAAGATATTAATACTTAGGTATAACAATGGGATATAAGAGAGTTGTATGGGAGTTTTTTTTTGTCAGATTTCAAGAGTTATTTAGCTCTGGAGGGTATGTTAGTTGGACTTATTCATTTTTAATAAGCGAAGTGAAAATGGCTAGTCAAAAATCTACATAATTATTGGGCTGAAGGTGGATTTACTCCAATTAAAATGGAAAATGATCGTACTGGAGCTCTCTTCGACAAGTGTGCTGCGCTCCTTAAAAATAAACAGTTTCAATATAATTACCAGTTCTTGGTTTTTAGTATTTTTAAAAAGTTTTTTTGGTAATATTTATATGTACGTACCTTGAAACGACAGCATCTGCTCACCAAATGCGAACAAGCACTAAAAGAAATCGTAGCTTAACTCTGTCGGCTTAAAGCTCACCACTAAATAAAATCACAAAAAAAATAAAAAAAATCTGCCCTTTTCAATTGACCTTTCCTCATTGCAGGATTAAATTATCAAAAATTTGAACTAAAAACTTAATAGACATTGTCAGTTGTATATATTTACAAGGGCTATACCACATTATATTCTTAAATATTTAATGAATTATTATAATAAAAAAAAATTCATAGGATTTGTAATCCAGTATACATACATACATATACATATATAATATTAATTGCTTGTTTTGCGGATTAGCAAATGGTCTCTTGCTGCAACCAAATCCTTTGATTATGCCAAAGAAAATTGTTTGTCTCCAAAAATAAACTTCCCATCTATCATGTATAATTCCTACAATTCCTCATCATTATGGTAAATGAAACATTTTCAGTTTTTGTACAAACCTTCATAAGATCATAAATGTACAAAACTGTTTGGTTTCCATTATTCTATTTTTTTATGAATTAGAATTAACTACGTATGTAGCAGACGTAACAAATTGTAGTAAATTAGACACGTAGTTGAATCGGCCAACCCTGGACGATTCACATCTTTTTTTTTGACTTTGACAGTTACCCCTATCACACGCCACGAACTACTTCATCGAAGCATATTGTCGATAAGGTTTTTGGGTCGTGTGAAATGAATATGTGTCGACATAGCAGTGCGAACTCTGGGAATCGAAGTAGTATGCCGACATGGCGTGTAAAAAGGACCGAACTAGTTCGTCGACACAGTTTTTTATGATGTTATTCGATTTTAGTTGTTAAAATTTACAAATCGTCTGATAAAGTAAGAATAAAATTTAATCTCCTTAAGCAACAATTCAATAAAGCAAAAAAGTGGTTCTGGAGCATTAAAATTCAAATATTTTTCGATAATTTTCACTTTTCTTTTAAAATTTCACAACCCTACCATTTAACAGCTGATTTTGGCATATACTTCTACATCGGCGTATTGGCGTGTAAATGCCCATACAAAAGCGAAGTACTTTGTCGATTAGGTTGATCGATGTGGCGTGTGTTAGGGGTAAGTAAATGGTACCTATCCGGTTTTGGTCGTTCGCCAACGTATCGGATACTAAAGTATCTTAGATACACTATTGACACATGGAGTCACGGCACCTGGCAGTCAGCGCGTGAACCTTCAATTGGAGATAGATTTTCTTTCGATTTGACGTTCAATGTATTTCCCATAAGAAAAAAGCAAAAAAGGGTCGGAAAAACATTAGGGGTATTCACGATCTAATGCAACAGGTCTAGTATCATTGTAAAAATGCAAAAGTGTAAAATCTTACAACACTACAACATGTTGTAGTGTTTAACTAATCAGTCTTATATGAACCGGTATGCATTTTATGATTTTAAAAGAATAGTAATATGTGTTTATTTCTAAATCAAATTGAAAATATAGTAAGAAACTTAATTAATCTTTTGTAATTTGGCTTCAAAAATCGTAAACATATCGTATGTGAATGACAGATGAAACAATTTTGTTAAGAAACAATTTGTATGGTCTTCTTTGACCAGCCGTATTTTAGTCTTAAGGTAGAATATTTGTCCTTATAAATCAATAATTATCTATTTAATTTAAAATAAAACAAACATAAAACTCCTGTGTGGCCTGGCCAATTCTAAGCCAGCAATTTTTTCAAGTGTAATTAAATTTCTATTTAATATAAGAAAACAAATGTAACACAAAAAACACAGTAAAGTTTACTAATACTACTTCTATTAAGTTTTCAACTCGAGTTGGCCGCTGTACATCGTTTAGTAGCCGTGTTTTTTTGGAAAAGTTATCCGTAGTACAGTAGGATTTTATATGAATAACAAACACAACATCCGCAGTAGGATCACTGCCGATAAAAGGAGAAGTGAAATCCTGCTGCGGATAGAAATTTGACGTTTATTCGAGTTTCGGCAGTGATCCTACTGCGGATGTTGTATTTTTTATTCATATAAAATCCTACTGTACTACGGATAACTTTTCCAAAAAAACAAGGCTAGTGTTTTCATGTTTTGTGAAATTTTTATTTTTTCTTGTTAACAAGTTTCTATGACAAAAAAGACAAATTGAAAAGCAGGAAAATGTAAGAAACTTTGTTATTTTTGTGACTTAATTCAAAAAATTCATGTAATCCATTTTTTAAGTATTTGTTGTTGTTTTCTTGCAATTTCTTTACTTTTTTTTAGTACAAATTGCACAGGATTAATTATGTTTTTGATATATTTTCCACCTGTTTTAGAAATAAACACATATTATTATTTTATTAAAATCATAATATTGATACCCGTTCATATAAAATTAATTAGTAAAATTTATGTTTTTCGAGCTCCTTTTTGCTTTTTTCTTATGGGAAATACATTGAACGACAAAACGTAAAAAATTCTATCTCCATTTGTCAGTACACACACTGACTTCCAGGTGGTGTGGAAAGCAACTTACCAGGTGCCAATCGGTCTACGAAGTGAACGCGGCCAATGTTTGATGTCATCAGCTGTGATGCTTTCATCGATATCTCTTAGCAGCTTCAATAGGGGGGTTCACATTCTCAAATATGTTTGACAAATGCTGTTTGATTGGCTCGAATTTGAAAATGTGAACGCTTCATCAAATGGATTGTCAAACATGCTTGATGATATCAAAATATTTTGATATTTTGCTGATTTGACAAGCATATTTGAGAATGTGAACGCATGCTTGTCAAGCCACAAGCAAATTTCATTTTCAATGAAGTTCTCGAGCTGTGCATATCGTAAGAAAATATTTCAAAATGAGTCATATATGCAATAGCAGTAATTTAGGTGCATTTTATTAGATTAATATAAGTTTTCTGCAGACTTTTAAATATAAAAATGGTAGTAAATTTGCTCAACTAATATTTCATCTATGCTCTGAGTTGGTGCGCCATGCTGAGAATTCTAATAAGAAGTGATGTTTGATAGCATATTTGACGAATGTGAACGCAAATGCTTTCAATCCGTCAAATACTCATCAAACCATATTTGTCAAACATATTTGATAATGTGAACCCCCCTAATGTCGCGGGCAATGCACTGTCTTTGTTTACAATCGGCATGCCTACAATATCAATGCATTTATGCAGTGTTTGTTGTTGCATTAAATTGACTCTGTGCTGAAGCATATCAACCTTCGTTAGTAAACTGCGTTTATCTTCTTCAAGTGTGCAAATGAGAGACAAAACATTGCGGTTGATCTCCTTCAAAGAAATTATTTCTTTATTTAAAGACAAAATCTCTTTATGCACAACTTCGAGTGTGATATGATTATTGTTGTTGTTATCAGTGGACACAAGAACAGCTTGATGCGATTGAGTTGCAGGTATGACGGAAGGCGATGGCTGAAGATGAGAAGAATTTGGTTGCTGTTGATCTTGTTGTTGTTCATTGCATGTAAATTGTTTAGATGATTGCTTTGATGACACTGCGGGTTGCGGTGGTGGTGATGATGGTGGAGGTGGTGACGGTGGTGTTGGTGGCGGCGGTGTTGATGGTGTTTGCGGCAGAGGGGTATTCTTAGTTTGTTGCTGTTTTTTGGTTTGCATACCAATAGAAGAAGCAGATTCAGGTGTTGTATGAAGGTTCTTCACTGGTGTTGGGGAGAATCATAGTGAGTCTCGTCTTTGTTTAGTGCACAATGGACAGCGATATTCTAAATGGTTTTTCTTCATATAGTCTATCACTAGGTTTAAAATTTACACATTTCAAATGAAAGTGACCATTACAATGAATACATTGAATTTTCGGAACATTGCGCTCTACTTTTACTTTACATATGCAAGACATTTTAATATGTTAATCAAAGAAAGAAAAATTCTCGACACGAGTGTACCCCACAACGTAACGATGAGAACTGATTAAAATTGTTATCATTAACGTTGGAAGATTTTGCACGTGGTCTGGCATTGATTCTATATGAAGGTTTTTATAATACAAATTCTATATACTACTGAAATAAATCAGCTAAGTAGAAGACTTAGCACTATTATTGGACTTGTTGAATTATTGATTCACAGGGATCAAAAATTTCAAATCCTTATTTGAAGAAAGATTAACACGTATATGAAACACGTACTTATATGAAAATGCGCGACTGGGTCGCACTTACTTGCTTACTTGTAAGACTAAGAACTTCAAAAATTAATGTTGTTAGAGAAAAACTGTTTTTAGAAGTTGGAGCTAAGAACTGGATGCCATTCGATTCAAAACAATATTAGTTTATGCAAGAACACAAAAAATTATAAGTAGCTGTAGTGATTTCTTAAAGATATAAGCTTTCATATCCAACATTTTTAGGAAAAAAATGTTTTTGAATATCGAATTTTCTAAAAAAAAAAATTATTTTATTTTTCAAATTTTTTAAGTTTTGATATGTAATGTTTTTCAAACTTTTCTCTTAACAAAATTTCATAAAAAACCGTTACATCAATAATGAGAAATTCAAAATTTGAAAAAAAAATGGTTCTGTGGTTGGTAGTTAGTAATCGGCCCTAGCTAGGTATCCGTTCGGAGCGGAAAATTCTCCGATTTTATACGATTCGGAAGATTTTTGTTTCGAGGTATTCTTCCGAACAGCTGTTCGGAATTTTCCTCCGACATTATTTTAACGCACCCGGTGAACTGCGTTGAAGTGCAATCAAGTGCTTTATTTGTGAAATTTCTGGCAGCTAAATCAATCACCCCTATCACAGAGTCCCTCGTAACAAATCCTGGAAAATTTTGTTACGCTACGAATACGAATAAATTTAGATCATAGGCCCCCAACGGAATCAAAAAACATTTTCCTAATTTCGGAGTTTCAAAATCAGTTGATTTCAGTGTTCCCAGGTTGAGGGGAAAACCACCATTTTTGCCGATTTTGTATGCCAATAGGGGAAAAAAACTAAACGGGGAAAATATACAGGTCTATCATGGTAACATATTGGGGAAAAAATCTGCCCGATTTGTAAGAAATGTACGAAATTTGCATGGTAAACGTACCGGCGTATACTTAGCAGCGACATATCACCGATTTCAAAAATTTTTATTCCTATAATTAGGTGAGAATTTGGTGAAATTTGGTGAATCGATATTATAATTTGGTGAATCATAGTTTAAAAGTTATTAACAATTTAAGGTTTCGCGTATAGTTAGCAGGTGATGAAAACAAAAGTAGTCTTTATTGGTATCTATCGATGGGGAATGGTGTTGCGAATTTAGTGAGCCAACTCTCGAATTTAGTGAACAAGTATTTCAATAAATAATTAACAAAATGTTAAAACTATGACAGTTCTATAAACAATTGCAATTCGTAACGTAACGTGGTACATTAGAACACAAAACTAGCCCATGTAATCAAAATTCTGTCCCAATTATGTCAGCTGTCAAAAATGTCAGCTGATGCTGTCAATCTCTATTTATCGAATTTGTTCTTTCCTTAAGCGGAATACACAAGCCTTGAATCTCGCGTGGCGTGTTGCTTAATTGATTTTGTCAATATTAAGGCTAGCCGCGCACTAGCAACTTTTAGTTGCGAAACTGCTTGGTTCGAGCAACTAAAAAGTTTGTGTTTGGACACAAACTAAACGATTGCCTAAAATAAGTTCGCCATTTTATTGAACATATAATTATCTGCAAATTCACGGACATTCAACCAAACAGTTCATCTGTTTTCTATAAGTAACCAAACAGTTTCGCAACTAAAAGTTGCTAGTGCGCGGCTAGCCTAATGTTATACACGCTCCTTATTAAACAAATTTGTTTAAATTTTTGAGATTCTCCAACACAGAAGTTGGTGACAAGTTGATAAGATTTTGTAAAAATTAGTTTTAAATTTTTAGCAATAAACAAGGACCAATTTTAACTGAAAAATAAAATATTAATTCTATTCAATTTGGTTTATTGTATTTATTATTGAAAATGCTGTTGAAGATGTTGTTTTAACATACTATTGTATTAATAATTGTATGTTTTGAGAGTTTTTTTTGAGTTGATTTACCCTTGTGCTAAAATCTAAAATAATAGCTAATAGTTTGAAAATATGCTTTTAGGTTTGTTAAATAAAAATTTTAAGTAATTTAAAATGATTCGTTAAATTCATCAAGCTGACATTTTTCTACTAAAAGAAATTGTAGGATTACGAAACTAAATCAATTTGAAATTTCCGTTTGCGCGAAAAAAATGATTTTTTCTTCGAAATCTGAATTTATGCCAAGTAAAACTACCTATGCGATTTTGTAAATTTTTCACATTTGTGCTATTTTTAATCAAAATTATTTTTTTATATAATCATAATAAGGATTAGATTAGATGACTCAGTGTAAGTTTTTACTTTCGTCATACAGGTAGGCAAGCTATGCGTTCGTTAAAAAAAGATCGAACTCGAGATTTTGATCGGACTTGACATTATGATGATAGGGAAGACGAAAAAAGAAGTCCTCACAATTCTGGTGGTCTGTCTGTCTATTCGACTACAGCCTTAAACGGCTAAGTCGATTTTCTTTAAGCTTGGTAGATAGCATTTTTCCCGGAGGTTTTTTCTTTTGTAATAGCAAAAATAACCTTATCTGCCATACGAATTTTTCAAGCCTGATAAAATACTAAATATAATAAAACAAACTGAAAAATGGTTATTCATTGTAGGGGTAAACCATTTTTTTTTTGTTTTTGAGTTTCTCAAAAACGCTACAACCTATTTTTATCAAAAGTATAGTATTGTGTATTTAAATTTAAAAAAAACTTTACAATTATAACTTTTTCATACAGTCTACAAGAAGAAGACAACAAAAATTTATGTTATCTAAAAATAACGGTACCCACCATTAAAATTTTATAAAATGGTTTTCGAAAATCGTATATTTTTCTCGAAAAGGGCACCTAAAATTTTGATTTTTTTCTTTTCTTAATTATTTTCCATAAAAGTATAACGGATTTACATGAAATTTTTTTATAGAGAAGCTTCTAAAAAACATTGCTTTTCAAAATTAAAAAAAATAAATATTTTTTGAATTTTAAAACAAAAAAAATATTTTTTTTAAATTCGATACAAAATAAGTCTTGAAATCTTACTTTTATTTGTACCCTTTTAAAAATTTAATGTTGGCGTTTCAAAATTTTACTTAATGTTGTTTTAAGAATTATCAAAAACAAAAACGCTGCAGATTTATACTCGTAATTTTGGTTCTTGTATAAACAAATATTTGTTTCAGAAAACACATGTCATCATGTTTTTAGCTCTAACTACTATATGAGTTGTTTCAGTAATTTAAAAAATGAATTTTATGGTTATAAACATTTTTCGATAGCAACATTCATTTTTAAAATATTTGATTTTTCACATACATAAGAACAAGTAGGTGCGATCCAGTCGTGCAGTTTATTTATTTTTTTCATTCAACAAAAGTTGTTCTCTTTTACCGATTCAATTTGGTTTGAACATATTTGAAGAAGTGTAATAAATCCATTAAAAATACCAATGGTATTTATACAAACATATATTTATATGTTGCCTTTAAAGCTCAACGGAATAATCACTTAAAAAGAAAGACTCAGCAAAATGCTCAATTTAGAAAATCGATTTTTGTACGCACTCATCCTTAGAAAAACTTTTCTATGACTAACGAATTACTAAAACTTAAAGGCTATAAAATAATTATTTGAACCGTATTTTTTTTTATTAATTTTTATTTATTTTTCAAGTTAAACACAAGATTTTTTGATGCTTTACAATTTTAAATTTGTATGCAGCTCTAGAAGTCTTCTTAATTCCACAAAGCTTTTGATGGAAAAACGGAAAGTTTCGTAAACATCTGAATTATAAAAATGTTAGATGATTGCTGCAGAAAAAAAGAAATAAAAACTTTGAGTTAGTTAAAGCGCATAATGTTTGTCAAAGAATATTTTTTTACATAATGTACAAACTTAAAAAACAAAAATGTTTTTGGGATTTTTTTTTATTTTCTTGTTGAAAATTCAACATTTAAAAAACGACTTACTGCAGGAATTAATGTATGTATCCATACAAATATTTTCAAAACTGTTTAAACATACACGTAGGTATACAAAAATTATTTGAAAACAAGTTTTAACCATTTTTAAAACAGCTTCCGATAGTAGTTGTATATATTACATATTTTAATTTTATAAGCCTTAAAGACGGAGAGATAATAGCTAGAAGAGAAAGTAATTAAGATCAAATTTTGTATCTTGGTCTTCAAATTTAACAAACTAATCAAGTTACCAACATGCAACTCAGATGATTGTACAACCATCAAGCACACATAATCGAATACTCGGGAGACTCTCTTTTATTTATCTGCCCTTACCCTATGTATAATGCGTTTACCTAAAATTTTTTAAACCATATATAAATCGAACTTAAGCTTGGCAGATTAATTGGAATGCACCGAAACGCATAGGTAAATACGCGAAAGAAACATCGAAAGTAGAGTTAAGTATTCTTTAACGGCTATCGAACGAAAATTGGGCGCAGGAAGTGGCTTTCTATTTAAGACAATCGGTGTAGTTGTGAGCTGGGCATGTCGCAATTTAACTTTCGTGGCACTCTCGTACTCTTATCTTATCTACGGAAGCAGAATTAATCGCTGTGGGGGGCTATCAAAATGATGCAAAAGTTGCTGATGTGCATCATTTTTAATGAACCTGCTATAATATACATAAGTATACGGAAATACAAGTTGCTTAAGTTTATACATGAATAACATTTTTAAAATATAACTTAATCACATCCATACAAGTTACCATTTGGTAATGGACTTTCTCAATATACAGACCGTGCTCTGCAAATCTTGACCGACAGAATCTATGTTATCCGGTTAACTTACAAAACCATTAGGATCTGGAAAACAAAATGCTTTGTGAAAGATGAGTTGGACTTAAATTCTTTTATATCACGCCGTATACTTCGCGCGTTCACTTTTATTTTTAAACACCACATGAAATATGCCTAAAATACCACTGGGCGATTTTACTACTCGAAGAACTGTCAGTAGAGGTACGCCGCAAGGCGGTGTCCTCTCTCCCCTCCTCTGGAACCTAGTCTGGTAAGCATCAGAACACTCTGAAGGAACTCCTTTATGCTTTAAACAATCTTACTACCTGGGCAGATCAATGTGGACTCGGTGTCAACCCCCACAAAACTGAACTTGTCCTATTTATCAGGAAATATAAAATCCCACACATTTACCCTCCCTACATCAAAGGTATACCGCTTAAATTTTTAGACAAATTTTGGACAAGAAATTAAGCTGGAAGCCCAATATCCAAGAGAGAATCAACAAAGCCAACATAGCTCTATTCTCTTGCAAAAAAGCCGTAGGTAACAAATGGGGTCTACAAACTCATATTACACACTAGCTACACATCTCAGTCATTAGACCGATACTTACATATAGAGTAACAGTATGGTGGACTGAGCTGGAAACAGCAACAAACCGCAATAAGCTCAGCAAAGTCCAACGAACAGCCTGCTTTAATCGTGGGTGGAGCTCTCCGCTCAACTCCCTCCGCTGCACTTGATGTTCTGTTTCATCTCATACCGCTATATATCTTTAGCAAACAATCGGCCGCTAGCACAGCCATTTGGCTTAAAGCCTCCTCGCAGTGGATCAATAACGATATTGGCCACTCCACTATACTGAACTCGTTCAGATCCCTACCTAGTAACGTCGATTACACCACCCCTCATCCAAAATTTAATAAAAACTTTCAAGTGTCCATCCCTTCCAGATCTACCTGTGAAAATGAGTCCCTGTTGGTAGACGAAGCGATTCATTTCTACACACATGGATCTAAAACCTATGACGGAGTCGTGGAGGCGTATACTCCGAAACATTAAATCTTTGTCTATCTTTTCGTCTTCCCAATCACTGTAGCGTGTTCCAGGCAGAACTTCTAGCAATAAAAGAAGTCCTCTCTTGGCTCAAAGAAAACGACTACTGATATACGTATTTTTCAAGACAATCAAGCTGCCATAAAGTCACTAGACTCTGTCTCCATTAACTAACTAACAGCTCAAAATTGTCGATCATCTCTGGTGGAGATGTCAAAACAGTTGAACATTAACCTTATATGGGTGCCGGGGCATAAAGATATTCGAGGAAATTGTAAAGCCGACGAACTTACAAAAAACGGAACAATCTTACCTTTGTTGGATAGCAAATCTAACATCGGTTGGAAGACGGGAGAGAAAGGAGGTGTCGATGAACATTGGTTTTGAATGTTTGCAGATTGAAAAGGCAAGGGAAAACTGTGCCGGGTAAGTTATTCCATAATCGTGTTGTGCGACTAAAAAACGAATCTCTATATATGACGGTACGACCGAAGTTAGGCTCAAGGGTGAACTGATGAGCATTTCTAGGGAAGCGTGTATCACGGGTGAATTGATAAAGGGCAGGAATACAACTGGCTACTTCGAGTGAACATTGCTTGTGAAAGAATCGATAAAACAGGGAAATACATGAAACATTCCGTCGGTGTTCAAGAGATGGGAATGAATCCATGATAGCTCTGTTTCCAATCAGTTTTAACGCTCTGTTCTGAATTCTGTCCAATAAATGGAGAGAATATTTTGCTGTGCCTGCCAAAACGCGTGAGTTATACTCGAGTTTCGGACGTATAAGCGCCTTATATGTAAATGGTAGCCAGATCAGAAGGAGTGAAAAATTTCTTACAGCGATATAGAAATCCTTAGCATTAAGCAGCATTCTTGGCGGTCAAACTTGTCAAACTTTTTTAAATTGCAGCTGGACGTCTTCTGTTCCTAGGATCTATAATAATAAATAACTACTTAAAATAAAACACAATCTAACTCAAAATTTTATAATTAGTTATTTTCATTCCTTTGATATTTGTTCTGTTTTCTGTAGGAAGAAAGAGAAACTACATTTCTTTTTCTAATTGTTTTTGACATAGAATAGATGACAATAATTGGGACACTGTGACAGCTACTAATAATAATTATACAAAGGTTACATGAGCTTGTATTTATGTTACATTATGAAAGCAGTGATCTATTTGCGAATCTTGATAGCGAATATATTATTCAACTTTTTTTATATATTTTATTATTAACTTGAATTGTTAAAAAGTAATGAACTATGATTCAACGACTGCTGAAATATTTTCACAATATTTTTAGAGTATATTTGAGTTGGAGACCTGAATTTGAGAATTTGGTGAATCATACTTTGTAAGTTATAAACAGTTTTTCCATTTTAGTACGCATTTTCACTCGGAGAGTCTCGCTCGAGTAGTTAATTGTTTATAACTTTTTAACTAAGATTCACCAAATTCTGAAATTTGTCCATAATCTAACTAGTGTATATATGAGTTTGAGGACTGAATTCCAGAATTTGGTGAATCATACTTTTAAAGTTAAAAAAGTTTTTTTCAGGTCAGTACGCATTTTCACTCGGAGAGTCTCGCTCGAGTAATTAATTGTTTATAACTTTTTAACTAAGATTCACCAAATTCTGAAATTTGTCCATAATCTAACTAGTGTATATATGAGTTTGAGGACTGAATTCCAGAATTTGGTGAATCATACTTTTAAAGTTAAAAAAGTTTTTTTCAGGTCAGTACGCATTTTCACTCGGAGAGTCTCGCTCGAGTAATTAATTGTTTATAACTTTTTAACTAAGATTCACCAAATTCTGAAATTTGTCCATAATCTTACTAGTGTATATATGAGTTTAAATACTGAATTCCATAATTTGGTGAATCATACTTTTAAAGTTAAAAAAGTTTTTTTCAGGTCAGTACGCATTTTCACTCGGAGAGTCTCGCTCGAGTAATTAATTGTTTATAACTTTTTAACTAAGATTCACCAAATTCTGAAATTTGTCCATAATCTTACTAGTGTATATATGAGTTTAAATACTGAATTCCAGAATTTGGTGAATCATACTTTTAAAGTTAAGAAAGTTTTTTCAGGTCGGTACGCATTTTCACTAAGAGAGAGTCTCGCTCGAGTATTAAATTGTTTATAACTTTTAAACTAAGATCCACCAAATTCTGAAATTTGTCCACAATCTTCCTAGAGTATGTTTGAGTTCGAATACTGAATTCCAGAATTTGGTGAATCATACTTTTAAAGTTAAGAAAGTTTTTTCAGGTCAGTACGCATTTTCACTCGGAGAGTCTCGCTCGAGTAATAAATTGTTTATAACTTTTTAACTAAGATTCACCAAATTCTGAAATTTGTCCATAATTTTACTAGTGTATATATGAGTATGAGGACTGAATTTCATAATTTGGTGAATCATACTTTTAAAGTTAAAAAAGTTTTTTTTTCAGGTCGGTACGCATTTTCACTCAGAGAGCCTCGCTCGAGTAATAAATTGTTTATAACTTTTTAACTAATAGGCTTTTCACACCGAATTAAAATCTCGGATTTCAGCAACAAGATTACGAAATCTCATTGAAGCGTTCACACTGAACAGAACCAGGATTTCATTTGACGTTTCTGTCCATTTATCCTGCTTTCTCCGATATAATTTATCTTCTCTCCTTCTCTCCCCACAATTCAAATTTCAAATAGTCACTCGAGACTCGACTCCATTATCTGCTTTTTATCTACCTCTTCTCTTGCTGACAATTTGCTGACAAAGCAGAACATTTCTAAAGGTTTGTTTGTTTTGACAATCTTGTGTTTGAAAGTAGATTTGGAGGAGATTTTGTCGTAATCTAGTAGATTTGGAAATCTGAAAATGTATGGGAAATCTAGTAGATTTGGATGAGATTTTGAGAATTTTGCTCGAAATCTAGATTTTGATTTGGTGTGAATAGCGTATAAGATTCACCAAATTCTGAAATTTGTCCATAATCTAACTAGTGTATATATGAGTTTGAGGACTGAATTCCAGAATTTGGTGAATCATACTTTTAAAGTTAAAAAAGTTTTTTTCAGGTCAGTACGCATTTTCACTCGGAGAGTCTCGCTCGAGTAATTAATTGTTTATAACTTTTTAACTAAGATTCACCAAATTCTGAAATTTGTCCATAATCTTACTAGTGTATATATGAGTTTAAATACTGAATTCCATAATTTGGTGAATCATACTTTTAAAGTTAAAAAAGTTTTTTTCAGGTCAGTACGCATTTTCACTCGGAGAGTCTCGCTCGAGTAATTAATTGTTTATAACTTTTTAACTAAGATTCACCAAATTCTGAAATTTGTCCATAATCTAACTAGTGTATATATGAGTTTGAGGACTGAATTCCATAATTTGGTGAATCATACTTTTAAAGTTAAAAAAGTTTTTTTCAGGTCAGTACGCATTTTCACTCGGAGAGTCTCGCTCGAGTAATTAATTGTTTATAACTTTTTAACTATGATTCACTAAATTCTGGAATTCAGTCCTCAAACTCATATATACACTAGTAAGATTATGGACAAATTTCAGAATTTGGTGAATCTTAGTTAAAAAGTTATAAACAATTAACTACTCGAGCGAGACTCTCCGAGTGAAAATGCGTACTAAAATGGAAAAACTGTTTATAACTTACAAAGTATGATTCACCAAATTCTCAAATTCAGGTCTCCAACTCAAATATACTCTAAAAATATTGTGAAAATATTTCAGCAGTCGTTGAATCATAGTTCATTACTTTTTAACAATTCAAGTTAATAATAAAATATATAAAAAAAGTTGAATAATATATTCGCTATCAAGATTCGCAAATAGATCACTGCTTTCATAATGTAACATAAATACAAGCTCATGTAACCTTTGTATAATTATTATTAGTAGCTGTCACAGTGTCCCAATTATTGTCATCTATTCTATGTCAAAAACAATTAGAAAAAGAAATGTAGTTTCTCTTTCTTCCTACAGAAAACAGAACAAATATCAAAGGAATGAAAATAACTAATTATAAAATTTTGAGTTAGATTGTGTTTTATTTTAAGTAGTTATTTATTATTATAGATCCTAGGAACAGAAGACGTCCAGCTGCAATTTAAAAAAGTTTGACAAGTTTGACCGCCAAGAATGCTGCTTAATGCTAAGGATTTCTATATCGCTGTAAGAAATTTTTCACTCCTTCTGATCTGGCTACCATTTACATATAAGGCGCTTATACGTCCGAAACTCGAGTATAACTCACGCGTTTTGGCAGGCACAGCAAAATATTCTCTCCATTTATTGGACAGAATTCAGAACAGAGCGTTAAAACTGATTGGAAACAGAGCTATCATGGATTCATTCCCATCTCTTGAACACCGACGGAATGTTTCATGTATTTCCCTGTTTTATCGATTCTTTCACAAGCAATGTTCACTCGAAGTAGCCAGTTGTATTCCTGCCCTTTATCAATTCACCCGTGATACACGCTTCCCTAGAAATGCTCATCAGTTCACCCTTGAGCCTAACTTCGGTCGTACCGTCATATATAGAGATTCGTTTTTTAGTCGCACAACACGATTATGGAATAACTTAGGCCGGGCATTCACGACACAAAATAACTGCGCAAACTGGGGTTTGCGCAGTTTAGTTGTGTTGTGAATGGGGTTGTTTGTGCGGTTTGTGCAGTTAACTGTGCAAAAATCAAAAAAATTTGATATTTTTGCTCAAGTCTTAAATTTGTGCAGTTATTTGTGTCGTGAATGTCAAAAACTGTGCAACCGCTCAGCTGAAAAATTTTATTTCCGCTGTGTACATTGTTTTTTTTTATAATGGCTGGTGCCGGAGCCGATGATTATATGATATAAACACATGCTTACAGAATGAAAACTTTTTAAAACTGAGAACTGTGCAGTTTACTTGTATCGTGTTTTGCACAAACCAACTTGAGTGAAATGTCAGTTTGCGCAGTTATTTTGTGTCGTGAATGCCCGGCCTTACCCGGCACAGTTTTCCCTTGCCTTTTCAATCTGCAAACATTCAAAACCAATGTTCATCGACACCTCCTTTCTCTCCCGTCTTCCAACCGATGTTAGATTTGCTATCCAACAAAGGTAAGATTGTTCCGTTTTTTGTAAGTTCGTCGGCTTTACAATTTCCTCGAATATCTTTATGCCCCGGCACCCATATAAGGTTAATGTTCAACTGTTTTGACATCTCCACCAGAGATGATCGACAATTTTGAGCTGTTAGTTAGTTAATGGAGACAGAGTCCAGTGACTTTATGGCAGCTTGATTGTCTTGAAAAATACATATATCAGTAGTCGTTTTCTTTGAGCCAAGAGAGGACTTCTTTTATTGCTAGAAGTTCTGCCTGGAACACGCTACAGTGATTGGGAAGACGAAAAGATAGACAAAGATTTAATGTTTCGGAGTATACGCCTCCACGACTCCGTCATAGGTTTTAGATCCATGTGTGTAGAAATGAATCGCTTCGTCTACCAACAGGGACTCATTTTCACAGGTAGATCTGGAAGGGATGGACACTTGAAAGTTTTTATTAAATTTTGGATGAGGGGTGGTGTAATCGACGTTACTAGGTAGGGATCTGAACGAGTTCAGTATAGTGGAGTGGCCAATATCGTTATTGATCCACTGCGAGGAGGCTTTAAGCCAAATGGCTGTGCTAGCGGCCGATTGTTTGCTAAAGATATATAGCGGTATGAGATGAAACAGAACATCAAGTGCAGCGGAGGGAGTTGAGCGGAGAGCTCCACCCACGATTAAAGCAGGCTGTTCGTTGGACTTTGCTGAGCTTATTGCGGTTTGTTGCTGTTTCCAGCTCAGTCCACCATACTGTTACTCTATATGTAAGTATCGGTCTAATGACTGAGATGTGTAGCTAGTGTGTAATATGAGTTTGTAGACCCCATTTGTTACCTACGGCTTTTTTGCAAGAGAATAGAGCTATGTTGGCTTTGTTGATTCTCTCTTGGATATTGGGCTTCCAGCTTAATTTCTTGTCCAAAATAAGACCCAGATATTTTGCTTTGTCTAAAAATTTAAGCGGTATACCTTTGATGTAGGGAGGGTAAATGTGTGGGATTTTATATTTCCTGATAAATAGGACAAGTTCAGTTTTGTGGGGGTTGACACCGAGTCCACATTGATCTGCCCAGGTAGTAAGATTGTTTAAAGCATAAAGGAGTTCCTTCAGAGTGTTCTGATGCTTACCAGACTAGGTTCCAGAGGAGGGGAGAGAGGACACCGCCTTGCGGCGTACCTCTACTGACAGTTCTTCGAGTAGTAAAATCGCCCAGTGGTATTTTAGGCATATTTCATGTGGTGTTTAAAAATAAAAGTGAACGCGCGAAGTATACGGCATGATATAAAAGAATTTAAGTCCAACTTCATCTTTCACAAAGCATTTTGTTTTCCAGATCCTAATGGTTTTGTAAGTTAACCGGATAACATAGATTCTGTCGGTCAAGATTTGCAGAGCACGGTCTGTATATTGAGAAAGTCCATTACCAAATGGTAACTTGTATGGATGTGATTAAGTTATATTTTAAAAATGTTATTCATGTATAAACTTAAGCAACTTGTATTTCCGTATACTTATGTATATTATAGCAGGTTCATTAAAAATGATGCACATCAGCAACTTTTGCATCATTTTGATAGCCCCCCACAGCGATTAATTCTGCTTCCGTAGATAAGATAAGAGTACGAGAGTGCCACGAAAGTTAAATTGCGACATGCCCAGCTCACAACTACACCGATTGTCTTAAATAGAAAGCCACTTCCTGCGCCCAATTTTCGTTCGATAGCCGTTAAAGAATACTTAACTCTACTTTCGATGTTTCTTTCGCGTATTTACCTATGCGTTTCGGTGCATTCCAATTAATCTGCCAAGCTTAAGTTCGATTTATATATGGTTTAAAAAATTTTAGGTAAACGCATTATACATAGGGTAAGGGCAGATAAATAAAAGAGAGTCTCCCGAGTATTCGATTATGTGTGCTTGATGGTTGTACAATCATCTGAGTTGCATGTTGGTAACTTGATTAGTTTGTTAAATTTGAAGACCAAGATACAAAATTTGATCTTAATTACTTTCTCTTCTAGCTATTATCTCTCCGTCTTTAAGGCTTATAAAATTAAAATATGTAATATATACAACTACTATCGGAAGCTGTTTTAAAAATGGTTAAAACTTGTTTTCAAATAATTTTTGTATACCTACGTGTATGTTTAAACAGTTTTGAAAATATTTGTATGGATACATACATTAATTCCTGCAGTAAGTCGTTTTTTAAATGTTGAATTTTCAACAAGAAAATAAAAAAAAATCCCAAAAACATTTTTGTTTTTTAAGTTTGTACATTATGTAAAAAAATATTCTTTGACAAACATTATGCGCTTTAACTAACTCAAAGTTTTTATTTCTTTTTTTCTGCAGCAATCATCTAACATTTTTATAATTCAGATGTTTACGAAACTTTCCGTTTTTCCATCAAAAGCTTTGTGGAATTAAGAAGACTTCTAGAGCTGCATACAAATTTAAAATTGTAAAGCATCAAAAAATCTTGTGTTTAACTTGAAAAATAAATAAAAATTAATAAAAAAAAATACGGTTCAAATAATTATTTTATAGCCTTTAAGTTTTAGTAATTCGTTAGTCATAGAAAAGTTTTTCTAAGGATGAGTGCGTACAAAAATCGATTTTCTAAATTGAGCATTTTGCTGAGTCTTTCTTTTTAAGTGATTATTCCGTTGAGCTTTAAAGGCAACATATAAATATATGTTTGTATAAATACCATTGGTATTTTTAATGGATTTATTACACTTCTTCAAATATGTTCAAACCAAATTGAATCGGTAAAAGAGAACAACTTTTGTTGAATGAAAAAAATAAATAAACTGCACGACTGGATCGCACCTACTTGTTCTTATGTATGTGAAAAATCAAATATTTTAAAAATGAATGTTGCTATCGAAAAATGTTTATAACCATAAAATTCATTTTTTAAATTACTGAAACAACTCATATAGTAGTTAGAGCTAAAAACATGATGACATGTGTTTTCTGAAACAAATATTTGTTTATACAAGAACCAAAATTACGAGTATAAATCTGCAGCGTTTTTGTTTTTGATAATTCTTAAAACAACATTAAGTAAAATTTTGAAACGCCAACATTAAATTTTTAAAAGGGTACAAATAAAAGTAAGATTTCAAGACTTATTTTGTATCGAATTTAAAAAAAATATTTTTTTTGTTTTAAAATTCAAAAAATATTTATTTTTTTTAATTTTGAAAAGCAATGTTTTTTAGAAGCTTCTCTATAAAAAAATTTCATGTAAATCCGTTATACTTTTATGGAAAATAATTAAGAAAAGAAAAAAATCAAAATTTTAGGTGCCCTTTTCGAGAAAAATATACGATTTTCGAAAACCATTTTATAAAATTTTAATGGTGGGTACCGTTATTTTTAGATAACATAAATTTTTGTTGTCTTCTTCTTGTAGACTGTATGAAAAAGTTATAATTGTAAAGTTTTTTTTAAATTTAAATACACAATACTATACTTTTGATAAAAATAGGTTGTAGCGTTTTTGAGAAACTCAAAAACAAAAAAAAAATGGTTTACCCCTACAATGAATAACCATTTTTCAGTTTGTTTTATTATATTTAGTATTTTATCAGGCTTGAAAAATTCGTATGGCAGATAAGGTTATTTTTGCTATTACAAAAGAAAAAACCTCCGGGAAAAATGCTATCTACCAAGCTTAAAGAAAATCGACTTAGCCGTTTAAGGCTGTAGTCGAATAGACAGACAGACCACCAGAATTGTGAGGACTTCTTTTTTCGTCTTCCCTATCATCATAATGTCAAGTCCGATCAAAATCTCGAGTTCGATCTTTTTTTAACGAACGCATAGCTTGCCTACCTGTATGACGAAAGTAAAAACTTACACTGAGTCATCTAATCTAATCCTTATTATGATTATATAAAAAAATAATTTTGATTAAAAATAGCACAAATGTGAAAAATTTACAAAATCGCATAGGTAGTTTTACTTGGCATAAATTCAGATTTCGAAGAAAAAATCATTTTTTTCGCGCAAACGGAAATTTCAAATTGATTTAGTTTCGTAATCCTACAATTTCTTTTAGTAGAAAAATGTCAGCTTGATGAATTTAACGAATCATTTTAAATTACTTAAAATTTTTATTTAACAAACCTAAAAGCATATTTTCAAACTATTAGCTATTATTTTAGATTTTAGCACAAGGGTAAATCAACTCAAAAAAAACTCTCAAAACATACAATTATTAATACAATAGTATGTTAAAACAACATCTTCAACAGCATTTTCAATAATAAATACAATAAACCAAATTGAATAGAATTAATATTTTATTTTTCAGTTAAAATTGGTCCTTGTTTATTGCTAAAAATTTAAAACTAATTTTTACAAAATCTTATCAACTTGTCACCAACTTCTGTGTTGGAGAATCTCAAAAATTTAAACAAATTTGTTTAATAAGGAGCGTGTATAACATTAGGCTAGCCGCGCACTAGCAACTTTTAGTTGCGAAACTGTTTGGTTACTTATAGAAAACAGATGAACTGTTTGGTTGAATGTCCGTGAATTTGCAGATAATTATATGTTCAATAAAATGGCGAACTTATTTTAGGCAATCGTTTAGTTTGTGTCCAAACACAAACTTTTTAGTTGCTCGAACCAAGCAGTTTCGCAACTAAAAGTTGCTAGTGCGCGGCTAGCCTTAATATTGACAAAATCAATTAAGCAACACGCCACGCGAGATTCAAGGCTTGTGTATTCCGCTTAAGGAAAGAACAAATTCGATAAATAGAGATTGACAGCATCAGCTGACATTTTTGACAGCTGACATAATTGGGACAGAATTTTGATTACATGGGCTAGTTTTGTGTTCTAATGTACCACGTTACGTTACGAATTGCAATTGTTTATAGAACTGTCATAGTTTTAACATTTTGTTAATTATTTATTGAAATACTTGTTCACTAAATTCGAGAGTTGGCTCACTAAATTCGCAACACCATTCCCCATCGATAGATACCAATAAAGACTACTTTTGTTTTCATCACCTGCTAACTATACGCGAAACCTTAAATTGTTAATAACTTTTAAACTATGATTCACCAAATTATAATATCGATTCACCAAATTTCACCAAATTCTCACCTAATTATAGGAATAAAAATTTTTGAAATCGGTGATATGTCGCTGCTAAGTATACGCCGGTCAAATTTTTTTCTAGAACAATTTTACAGAAATTTCTTATATTCAAAATTAGTTCAATAATAAAAGGTTTTTAAAACTTCGTTTGCATAAATTCGTACTTTTTATATTTATATTAACAAAATACAAAAAAAAAACAAAATTTTTATTTTAATGAATTAATAATTTCCAAATTTGATAAAAATTCGTAGACAAACATTAAAAGAAATATTTGTTTATTCAAAATTCGCAGGGCAAATATCTTATATTTTTACAAAATATATATGGATATATGGATAAAAACTATTTTTTTGTAAAAAAATGTTTATTTTTATTTTAAAAATTTTTCATGTGGGGTCCATCAATAATTTTTTTAAATTGACACCAAATTTCTTTTTTTTTAATTTTTCTAAAATTGCTTATAAGCAATATGTAAATGCATACAAAATATTTTTTCCAAAAAGGTATCTGATTTTTTAAAAATATTATGTCAATAATAATTTTACTTTATTTTTTTTTAATTAATTTGAGTTTTCTAAAATTATTTTTTTATGTGAATATTTATGCATTTCTAAAATTGTGTAGTTATATACACATAAAAAGTATTAAAAATTTTCTATATTTCTTGCAAACAAAGTTTATATGAATAAATTTTAAAAACTGTTGTATACCTACATATATCAAATTTCTTTTTTTTATTTTTAATTATAGAAATACCTATTAACGAATACAAATATTTTTTTTGTAATCAAAATTATTTTCTACCATACCATATTTTATACAGTTATGTACATTATGTAAAAGCTATTTTCTTTAATAAAATTATAGGTATACGTACATACCTATTAGATTTGCTTAAAGAAATAGTTTTATACCTATATATGTACATAATTATATTAATTGCAAAAAAAAAAAAACAATTTCCACTACCTAACCACCCACTGCATCTAATGTAGGCATTTAACCTAGTTCAATGCAATTATTATTTTTGTTCTTCAAAATTACACCAATTATTATACTTTTGAATAACAACAATAATAATAATTGCAATCAACATAGGTAAGTTACCTAATAAATTAAGATAAAGTTTCTATGAAGATATACTAAAATCCAAAAAAGCCTAATCCTACGAATATCAAGAAACAATTTTCAAAATTATTCCTACTTAAATCTATTCAAATAGGTATGTGTGTCCATACAAATAAAAAGCAACGTTGTATTTTGGTTAGATATGCCGAAATTGAACAACGTTGCTTTGTTGCGTATGAAATAGACAAAACAAAACAAATATTCTTGACAAAAAAATATAACAACAAAACAAATTTCATTTTCTCATTCTCGTCTTTCTCATTGCCACGTGGCTAAAAAAATTTCCTCAATTACCACCCCACGCTAAATCAAAAGTCTCCACGAAATTTTTTCCTCCGACAGCGCCCTCGGTAGAGTGTATTCCATAACATTTTTTTCTGTTCCATGAGAGTACTATAGTTTTTATATACAAGGCCTTCTCCTCGCATATAGTTCTCCGTCACATGTGATATGAAGCACACGGCAATAACTTTGTCTTACACAAATTTGAGTAACGTCCCCTATGATAGTCTATATATATACTCAAAGGTCCTTACTCTCCACAACTCTACGTAAAAAGTTATGGAATATGCTCGTATGGCGCCGCATCGTTCGTTCCTCTTCATGAGAGTACTATAGTCCATGAATGAAAGAATAGAAGATTACGACACTTCTCTTTTTTCACTTTGTTGTTGTTATTTTGACAACTCGTGATGACGTAGCTCGTGAAGAGAAAAATAATTACTTTGCATGAAATAAAGGCGCGAACAAGTTCAATTTTTTTTCAGTTAAAGTTTTTGAAATTTATTAAATTTAAAATGTTGTGTGCGGTTTGTGGTTGTAACAATTACAACAATAAAAATAATAAATTAAGAAGAGAAGACGTCTCCTATTTTAGTTTCCCGAAAGATCCTCACCTGCTTAAAATATGGATACATTTTTGCAAACGAAAGGATATTTTTAATACAACAACCGGAAGGATCTGTAGTGACCACTTTACTGCAGATGACATAGAAAGGAACCTCCAATTTGAATTGGGTAGGTTGTTCATAAAATAAATAAGAAAAAAAAATAATAAACTTTATTATCTTCATAGGCTGCACGTACAAAAAACGCCTACGCCTTAAACCTGGATCCGTACCAACGGTGTACAAAACAACAGGCAGCGACGATTTATCTGGCCGGTCAACAAGAGTTTTGGGTAGAGATAACAAAAAAATCATTAAAAACTTATTGCATGAAAATAGTGATGCACTTGACACTGGAGAAATGTGCCTCGAGACTACTGTTTCTCAAGAAGATGCCACAGAATACATTGATGTAAGTGGTTGCGAACATTGTGTTTCTATTAAGACACAAATGGATGCACTTCGCCTTCAGTTGTAAGTTTTTTCTAAAATATTTAAAATATAATCTTGATTAATTTTTGAATTTGAATTAAGGAAAACAATGGAAGAAAAATGCAACAAGTTCATTCTTAATGAAATTGAACTATCAAAGCAGTTAACGTCTCTCGAGTTAGTGGTGGCTGAAAATAAACTGCAAAGAAAAAATATTGAGGAAAAACTGGCCACTATTTTTACAGATGGACAGATACGAAAGCTATGGTCTGCGGATAAGACCAAACAACGTTGGTCAGAAGTTGACATAGCTAGGTCCATAACTTTGTACTCAGCTAGTGCAAGAGCATATAAGCTCCTGAGGAAGAAAGATTTTCCTTTACCAGCAGTCCGAACTCTTCAGCGATGGGCTCAAAAAATCGATTTGTCGAATGGGATTTTACAACCTGTTGTAAGAATCCTAAAAGCCACAACAGACATGGATGAAGCTCAAAAAGTGTGTGTACTGTCCTTCGACGAAATGAAGGTCAAAAAGTCGTACTGCTACCAGAAAGCTACAGACACTACTCTATTACCAGCTAATTATGTACAAGTAGCAATGCTGAGAGGTAAGAAATTTCATTAAGTTCTGGAACTAGCAAGCTATATTTATGTAAATCGTTTTTAAATCCATTTCAGGACTGATGAGTAAATGGAAACAACCGATATTTTATTCTTTCGATTGCAAAATGACTACGGATATTTTAAAAACAATCATAAAGACAACAACGGAATGTGGGTATACCATTGTTGCAATGGTAAGTGACCTAGGTGGAGCAAACAGAGGACTATATAATGAGCTTCAAATATCTTTACAAAAGCCATGGTAAATACTTACTTTTTTACTCCTTATTCTTTAAAAAAAAAAAAAAAACATTTTTCTAAAATTTGTTATCAAATAAATTATACTTATTTACTTAACTGATTTTAACTAAAAATAAGTTATAACTTGGTTTCTCTAGGTTTCTTTACGACGAGAAAAAAATTTTTGTTTTTGCTGATGTTCCTCATCTTTTAAAACTATTAAGAAACCATTTCGTCGACCAAGGCTTCTTAATCAACGGAAAGGAAATTAAAAAAGAAATTATTCTGGAGCTCCTTTCATGCACATCTTCCGAACTGACGATCACCCACAAAATAAACCGAAGTTATTTAGACGTTTCTGGGGCTGAGAGGCAAAAGGTAAAACTCGCTGCTAAACTCTTCTCACATTCCATTGCGAAAGCTATTAGCAGAGCGGCAAGCTTAGGGCTGCTTAAAGACTTCAACTGGGAAGAATGCTATAAGTTATTTTTTAAACTCGTAAGTAAATTAATCATCAACAGTATATAATTTAAACTCAATAATTTCTTTTGACTACAAGACAAATGACTGGTTTGATGTAATGAACGTGCGAACGCCTTCACAAGATTCTCGTGAAAGAGTTCATGCATATGGACTTGCTCTTGACGCCCAAAACATTATACTCAACGAAATGTCGGAATTGATGTTGACCATGAGAGTAATTGGAAAAACAACCTTGCTTCCATTTCAAAAAGGTGAGATGTGAATTTATTGATGTATGTATATTAATGAAAATAACATTTAAATTCAATTTCTTAGGAATTATTCAGTCCAATACGGCAATACAGCTTTTATTCCAGGACTTGTCAGAACGTTTTGGCTTTAAGTATGTATTGTCGTATAGATTAAACCAGGACGTCTTAGAAAACACTTTTGGTTTGTTGACAAGCAAGGGAGGACTCCACGACCATCCAGACCGAGAAGAATTCCGGTTTAGGTTAAGGTCTCATATTTTAGGACACAACGACGGTGTTCTCTCGGACGCAGCTAATGTTAGCTCAGACGATACTCCAGATTTGGAAGTTCCATTGACAGGTTTGCAAGCATTTCTTTATACAAAAAACATAGTTCTTACAAGTCAATGTCTTGATAGGTACAATCTTCCAAAGTATTGCATGGGAGCCCGAAGTAGATGCAAACATTCCTCACAACAAAGACGAAGAAGAGTTGGCAATTTTAGAAAACGATGGCCTAGAGAATATGGCTGGATACATATGCCATAAACTAAAACGTAAAATGCCAACTGAGGAAGATATTCCAACGTCCTCTTATACTTGGGTAGACCACTTAAGTGAAGGTGGTTTGTCTAAACCATCACCCACACTGATGAATGACTTGACGGCCTTGGACAACATTTTCAAGTCTTTCAACGGAGAAGACTTAGTGATTTGTCCTGGATACCAAAAAAATCTCCTTGAGTTGGCAAAAGATGTTCCATTGTATATATAAACTATAGTACTCTCATGAAGAGGAACGAACGACGCGGTGCCATACGAGCGTATTCCATAACTTTTTACGTAGAGTTGTGGAGAGTAAGGACAGACGATAATCAGGAAGGGGTGATAATATTTTCGGTAAAAGCAAACCGAAGGTGCAGAACAAAGCGACAACAAGAAAGCTATTTTTTGTTTTGTTTTTATTCATTTTCTATACAAATAAGTAGATATGATGTGGCATTTTTTGCTTCACGCATAGAGAAAAACGGTATATTGTTGGAATGAAGGTTTTATTTTTTTCGTTCGCTGTGTTGTATCTATGTTGGAGCAAATAAATATATGTATGTAGGTACGAGTATAGGATTTTAATTCAAATACACGATTACCACTCAGAACAATTTTTTTGTATAGGTAGTTAGATAATTATTTTTGTAAGCAGATTTTTAAAATGCAGAATTTCGAGAATTAGAGTATTAGAGTTCTGAAATAGGTACAGACAAATTATAATGAAAGCTAAAATTTTGAAGAGTAGAATTTTGGAATGCAGATTTTTGGGAAATGAAATTTTGAAATGCATAAAACTTAATAAGTAAAATTTTGAACAACAGAAGTTTGAAAAAGGAATTTTGAAATGCAGAAAGCTTAGCACCTAAGTAAAATTTTAAAAAGCAAAACTTTGAAATTCAGAAATTTAGAAAATAAAATTTTGAAATGCCGAATTTTAGGAATTAAAATTTTGAAATGAAATATAATTTTGAAAAATGTACTTTGAGCAGTAGAATTCTGAAATACAGAAAACTTAATAAGTAAAATTTGAAAAGCAGAATTTTGAAAAAGAAATTTTGAGAAGTAAAATTTTGAAATACCATAGTTTGGGAAATTTTCATATGCACAAAACTTAGTAAGTAAAATTTGGAAATGCAGAATTTTGAGAAGTAGAATTTTGAAATGCACAATTTTGAGAAGTAGAGTTTCAAAATGCAGAATTTTGAAAACTTTAATTTTGACAAGTAGTATATTGAAAACTAAAATTTATCAATTAGAATCTTGAAATTCAAAATTTTGAGAAGTAGAATTTTGAAATGTAAAATAACAAAAAAAAATCATGTGATACATCACTCCCTACATCACGAGTATGCAATTTTTAACTCGCTAAGATGCTTAGTTTAGCCAGAAATCACGTTTGAAAAAGTCAACTTTGGGGGGTCTACGGAGCTCCGTTTAGTCGCAAATCGCATTTAAAGATAAACATTTGTTTTTCGTTACATGCGATACGTGGGTTGAAAGGTGGCACTCCCTAGATCCTGAATATGCAATTTTTAACTCGCTGAGATGCCTAGTTTAGCCAGAAATCATATTTAAAAGTACATTGGGTGGCCCGCTCTGCAGGACTTAAGAATTTTAAGTCCCTTTTTCGGGGACACACCCTTTCACGCGACTCCATCGCTCCGCTTAGGGTATGTTAAGTCACCTGGCAGGCGCCAATGTAAACAATGTATGAAAAATCAAAATTTCTTCAATTTTTAAAATAAATATTTCAAAACTCAATATTTCGAAAACCCCATGCTAGATTTATTTTAAACTTGATAAATAAAAGTTTATCAATATAATCTACAAGATGTGAGAAAAAAAAATTATTTTACCTAAAAATAAAGGTACCATCCATACAAATGTAAAAAAAAAAAATAAAAATGGTTTTAAAAATCGTATTTTTCTCGAAAACGGCGCCTGGAATTTTGATAAATTTTTTTTGTATAATCTTTAATTTAAAAAAACAAAATTTGAAATTAAGATATTACAGCTTGTACCTACCATAGAACCATTTTTCCAAATTTTGACATTTGACAATTTTCTCATTATGGAAATTTTTTATATAGATACTTCCAAAAAGTTTAAAAACATAGCGTCTCAAAGCTTTGAAAAAAAAATATTTTTTTTAATTTTTGGAAAGAAGTAATTTTTTTTTCTTGGAAAATTCGATATCTCAAAAACGGCTCAATATTTTATTTCGAAACCTAATTTCTATTCGTACAATAATAAACATTTTTTTATTTTATTTTCACTTACAAAATTATGTACCTACATAATTGCAAGTTTTGTATGTGGAAAAAATTTAACGCTAGATTTTGATCAAAGTTGACTTTACGATGATAGACAAAACGGAAAAATATTTTTTTATCTAAAAATTTTTTTTTTGAAAAATCAATGTCTTAAAAAAGTTTGAGCGATTAATTTTTGAAAATATTTCTTAGAATCTTTATTTTTAAATACTTCAAATTAATATCCCAAATTTTTTTCTAGAACAATTTTAAAGAAATTTCTTATATTTAAAATTAGTTTAATAATAAAAGGTTTATTAAACTTTGTTTGCATAAATTCGTACCTTTTATATTTATATTAGCAAAATACATTTTAATGAATTAATAATTTCCAAATTTGATGAAAATTCGTAGACAAACATTAAAAGAAATATTTGTTTGTTCAAAATTCGCAGGGCAAATATCTTATTTTTTTACAAAATATATGTATAAAAACTATTTTTTATAAAAAAATGTTTATTTTTATTTGCAAAGTTTTTCATGTGGGGTGCATCAATAATTTTTTTAAATTGACACCAAATTTCTTTTTTTTTATTTTTCTAAAATTGCTTATAAGCAATATGTAAATGCATACAAATTATTTTTTCCAAAAAATGTAACTGATTTTTTAAAAATATTATGTCAATAATAATTTTATTCTATGTATTCTAATTTTTTTTAATTAATTTAAGTTTTCTAAAATTATCTTTTTCTCGAAAAACTTATTTGATTTTTTTTCACAATTGCTTTATGTGAATATTTATAAATTTCTGAAATTGTTTATATACACATAAAAAGTATTAAAAATTTTCTATATTTTTTGCAAACAAAGTTTATATGAATAAATTTTAAAAACTGTTCTATACCTATATCAAATTTCTTTTTTTTTTTATTTTTAATTATATAAATACCTATCAACGAATACAAATAATTTTTTCTACCATACCATATATTATATACATAGGTATGTACATACGAAAAAGCTATTTTCTTTAATAAAAATATAGGTAGGTAGGTATACGTACCTATGTATTAAATTTTCTTAAAGAAATAGTTTTATACCTTTGTATATACATTAGACTGGGCCAAAAAAATTGAATATTTTTTTTTTTGAAAGATATATCGAGAATATCATTCAGAATGACAAAAAAAAATTTTCGTAAAAGTTTGAGCCCTTAATATCAATTTTAAGAGGGCTATCATCGCTAATTTTGATTTTTAGTCATAATTTCATGTTTTGCGTCAGAACTGACAAAACATTGAAGTAAAAAAAATTCATTTTGACTTACTTTTATATAAAATTAAATTCCCTACAAAAAAGGTCTGATTGAAAATTTTCGTCAGACAAGCCGTTTTTGAGTAATTAAGCTTAATAAATTGTTTTTTTTCGTTAGTTACAAAATTCCAAATTAAAAAAGTAAAATCGAAGAAAAATAACAATTTATTAAGCTTAATTACTCAAAAACGGCTTGTCTGACGAAAATTTTCATTCAGACCTTTTTTGTAGGGAATTTAATTTTATATAAAAGTAAGTCAAAATGAATTTTTTTTACTTCAATGTTTTGTCAGTTCTGACGCAAAACATGAAATTATGACTAAAAATCAAAATTAGCGATGATAGCCCTCTTAAAATTGATATTAAGGGCTCAAACTTTTACGAAAATTTTTGTTTGTCATTCTGAATGATATTCTCGATATATCTTTCAAAAAAAAATAGTCAATTTTTTTGGCCCAGTCTAATATATGTACATAATGTACATAATTATATTAATTGCAAAAAAAAAAACAATTTCCACTACCTAACCACCCACTGCATCTAATGTAGGCAGTTAACCTAGTTGATTGCAATTATTATTTTTGTTCTTCAAAATTACACCAATTATTATACTTTTGAATAACA
This sequence comes from Chrysotoxum bicinctum, assembly GCA_911387755.1. Classification (NCBI taxonomy): domain Eukaryota; kingdom Metazoa; phylum Arthropoda; class Insecta; order Diptera; family Syrphidae; genus Chrysotoxum; species Chrysotoxum bicinctum. Next base: position 137,145,291 of record OU426989.1, on the reverse strand, counting down.
AAAATAATAATAATTGCAATAAACATTGGTAAGTTACCTAATATATTAAGATAAAGTACCTATGTAGATATTATAAAATTCAAAAAAGCCTAATCCTATCAAGAATCAATTTTCAAAATTATTCCTACTTAAATCTATTCAATAGGTATGTATTTTGGTTAGATATGCCGCAATTGAACAACGTTGCTTTGTTGCGTATGAAATATCAAAAACAAAACAAAAAATATTCTTGACAAAAAAATATAACAACAAAACACACAGAAGATCCCTCAAAAGGAAAATGATACAAAACAAATTTAATTTTCTCTTTCTCGTCTTTCTCATTGCCAGAGCTGAAGTCAGAAGTCTCCACGACAATATTTTCCTACGACAGCGCCCTCGGTAGAGTGTATTCCATACCACCTTTTTCTGTTCCATGAGAGTACTATAGTTTATATATACAATGCCTTATCTCAGACGGTGCTTCCTATCCTTATAATGGATAATCTCTGGCGGTCGGTACAAAATTTGAACCTGCCCAATAATAAATAACTAAAAAAATACCAACCGCGGCCATTTTGTATAGAAAGATTTGGCTTTGTGTTTGGTTTACTGTGACATGCACTGCTTTTTTAGTATTTTTTCATTGTATTTCCTTTAATTCTTAGCGTCATGTCTCAAAGGTTCACGTCGGCTGTGCCGGGTCAGACTTCGGTTCCGGGTCAGCCTAGGTATCAGCCACCACCGCCCCAATCCACCGGAATGCGACCATATACTACAAGTGGTAGTTTCCCGGTAAGAAAAATACTCATTTCCTGAAAAATATTTTTAAAATATTTTTTGTACAATAGCAACGGGGTTTTTCATTGCACCAGAATCCCTCTCCTCCAGTAGGAAATGCATCTTCACCAAGTGGGCCATCAATGCATCAAAGGACCTCACAACCTGGTTTCCAGAGTGGTCTTCGAGGAAGTGGTTCCGGTACTAGTGGAAAACGCTCACAGGAATCCCGTAACATCAGTCAAACACCAGGAAAAGGCGACTATACAGCTGTAAAAAAAAAAAAAAAGCTCGCCGACAAAATTCTGCCACAGAAAGTAAGGGATTTAGTTCCGGAATCTCAAGCCTATATGGACCTTCTGACATTCGAGAGAAAGTTGGATGCCACTATAATGCGAAAGAGGCTTGATATTCAAGAAGCACTTAAAAGGCCCATGAAACAGAAACGAAAACTTCGTATTTTCATTTCGAACACATTCTATCCTAGTAAGGAACCAACAGGCGATGGCGAAGAAGGTGCTGTTGCTTCTTGGGAGTTGAGAGTCGAAGGAAGATTACTCGAAGACAACAAGGGTGATCCCACCACTAAAATTAAGAGAAAGTTTTCTTCATTCTTCAAGTCCCTAGTTATTGAATTGGACAAAGAGCTCTATGGACCTGATAACCATCTGGTCGAGTGGCATCGTACACATACAACTCAAGAAACCGATGGATTCCAAGTAAAACGACCTGGTGACAGAAATGTTCGCTGTACAATCCTACTTCTGCTTGACTATCAACCACTACAGTTCAAACTGGATCCAAGATTAGCCCGTTTGCTTGGCGTTCACACCCAAACCCGACCAGTGATCATTTCAGCCCTTTGGCAATACATTAAAACGCACAAACTGCAGGATGCGCATGAGCGAGAGTACATAAATTGCGACAAATATCTTGAACAAATCTTTAATTGTCAACGAATGAAGTTTGCTGAGATCCCACAACGTCTAAATCCACTACTGCATCCACCAGACCCAATTGTGATTAACCACTTCATAGAAAGTGGAGCGGAGAACAAACAAACAGCTTGCTATGACATTGATGTTGAGGTAGACGACACACTGAAGAACCAGATGAATAACTTTTTGGTTAGCACTGCTAGTCAGCAGGAGATTCAAGGATTGGATTCAAAAATACACGAAACGGTCGACACGATAAATCAGTTAAAGACTAACAGAGAGTTTTTTTTGAGTTTTGCCAAAGATCCGCAGACATTTATACATCGTTGGATTGTAAGTCAGACAAGGGATCTTAAGGTAAGCATTTATTTATTTCTTTGTAGTTATCTAAACGAAAGTATATGTTCCAGTCTATGACTGATGTTGTGGGTAATCCCGAAGAGGAACGCCGCGCTGAGTTCTATTATCAGCCTTGGACACATGAAGCCGTATCACGTTATTTTTTCACAAAAGTTAATCAGAAACGAGCCGAACTTGAACAAGCCTTGGGTATTCGTAATTCGTAAAACGATTACTCTTTCCTATATTGTGAAAATATATAACTAATTTAATATTTAAAAAATCGAAATAATTTTATTTTGTAGAATGCTATATTTGGCAGAAACGATGCAACCATTTTTAAATAAAATAATCTGTCCTTAAAACTATATAATTATGTGTTTAATTCTTACATTAAAAAAACTATTTTTTGTAAAGCAGCAGATGTAACTATGATGACTTATTAATTTATTTGAATAAATAGTTTAAATATGTCTCCCATTGCGGTTGTCGATTTGTTTTTATGTTTGGTATTGTTTCGGTTCAGCACACCGTATTAGAGCCCCCCAAATGTTTATACGGAATAAATGACAACCCACCATGGTACCTTAGTATATTCCTCGCCTTTCAGCACTATCTTACAATGATTGGGGCTATTGTGTCGATTCCATTTATTCTAACACCTGCCCTATGGATGTCCGATGAGGATCCAAGTAGAGGAGTTATAATTTCTACGATGATATTTGTGACTGGTATTCACCCTTATTCCGATAGGCGTTTTTCTAAAACGCCAACTGTCGTTTTAGGAGTCGTGTCGTTTTTTTTTTTGGTATTCCGTAACTAAAACGCCAGCGTTTCTCTCGCTCTTACATTCCACAATACATTCCAAACATCTGACATATCAAATTGTTTGCAAATTGAATAATTTGGTTTTGAAAATTATATTTATGTGAATTTGTTTCAAACATAAGAAAAATGTACAGTGTAGAAAGTTATTTTTCATGGAGCAGCAGTGACGACGAAGAAGAAGAAGAAAAGAAAGATTTGATACTGCAGACGATATACAGTCCATCTAAAGCAAATCCTTTTGATTTGGCTGGCACAAAGTATGTTATTAAATAAAAAAATATATATGCAGTAGGTAATTCTACCACTGGTTTTGATTTTTTATTATTTGTTAACAGATTCAAACTTGCTCATACCCTTAGTTTTTTTGCAAAAGCGAGCTACCAAAAGGGGTTGGGAACGACTTCAATTTGGGACTAGCCCAGCCAAGCCTAAGCAACATTCTTAAGGAAATACCTGCTCGCGTTTTATCTTTGCCAAGTTGTAATTTCTACGAATTCTTTTATTTTCCATTTTAATCGGATAGATACATACATAGATAGATCGCTTGATACAAATATTTGTATATATACATATGCATATGATGGAGAAGAAAGAAATACTTGACTTTTGGGTATGTGATTGTCACTGATAACAGTTCAAATAAAAATACATTTTTGCAGGAGATGATGGGTACCCACTCGAGCCTTTTCTTGTAACTCCTTATAGATTTGTTATTTTCACGCTTAACAAAGAATTTTAAATTATCAGCCCAATTCTGAATGACAATTCCCGGGGAATTTTTTCTCTTTTCTCTACTCCCTTATTCTAAACAAAAAATTGCGGGAATTTTTTTCCTTTTTCCCTTTCCTCCTATTCCAAATAAAGTTCGAATATGGGAAAAAATATTGCGGGAAAAAAGTATGCATTCTAAATGTCAAAAAAGGGGAGAATTTTAATTCATTTAGCGCGAGTTTGTTCCCGACACATTTGCTGGAGAGTTGGTTGCCAAAATGTAAGTTTTTTTCTTTTTGCAATTAAAATAACTTAAAATCTAAATTATTTTTGAGGTCAAAAACAACTAGCAAGTGCCAATTGCAAATGCTTTTAAATTTGATGGAAACCCATCGAGACATTGCGTGTGGGTTCCATAAAAGGCCTAAGGAAGAAATTCCACTGTTTTAGCAAACAGCTGAGAATGAATTGAATTCGTGTGGCCCACCAAGCAAAACAATTACAGAATGGAAGAAAGTAAAATTATTTACAACAAAAAATAGCAAATTTTAATTTATTGTAAAATATTTTTGAAACCTAAAATACAAATAGTTTAATGAAGTATCATAACAAAAGTATAATTTATTTGTGTACATACAACCATTCAGGCAACTCCAGAGGATTTGAGGAATCCGTTATGTATCTTTGCTTCTTTCAAATTCCTCTTCATGCAGAATTCGTATTGCGATGCTGAACATTTTGTTGCTTGTGTATTTACATATTAGTAATTAATTACAATGACTCTGAACCTATTCACGTTGATAGATGTTGCGAGGCAATAGGATGATCAAGGAGGATGGGTAGAGGGAAGCAGGATCAAGGATAACGTAAGGAAGAGGATCAGGTACGAATCGAAATAGTGCTTAGCCAGGGGAACGCGGCCTGTTTACGTGGCTCGACTTGAACTCGCCGGAATGGGGGGGATCTTGTCCCCCGAACTAAGCCTCACCCCTCAACAATACATATATCAGGCCTATAAAACACAAAAAAAAAAGACCGCGGACCGACTTCACCACACCTTAGGTGCTGCTGATGTTGCTGCAGCTTGGCCTATACCCACCCTACCTGGAAATTCGGTGGCCCAGTTTGAACTTCCCCTATAACACTTACACAAACTTGTCACTCTTAGTTCCTCACTCCTTCATCACCTCCGGCTTCACTTCCACACCCCTGAAAAGGATTGATCTTCAAACGGTCATGTTTCGCTCAAATCGAAACAGGAAAACACCACAATATTTTTTTTTCCATTAGGCATTCGAAGTTTTATTTTATAACCAAAAACAATTGACAGGATATCATTACGTAATATTAATAAAAAAAAAAAAAAGAACAACTAAAGCGACTGGCGACTATGAAGCGTTTCCCTAGTTGATAAACAAAAAGTATGTGCCCTTTTTGGCACCTCTTCTATGACTACACGGTTCTTCACTGTTAGCTTCCCTACCTCGATAGAGCTCTTTAGAGGAGTACTAGCTTTTACAACAATCTTTAAAGGTCTACGAAACGCGGCAATAGGTCCCCGGGAAACACTCATTTACACTTAAATTTGAACGCCAAACCAAAAAAATTAATGAATAAAAACTTTAGCAACAAAAAAAAACTTCAACGCCAATTAAAGAATAATTATACAAAATTCATGATATCACCCTTTTACGGATATAAGATCGATTATTCGGAACACTTTTACTTTTATTCAATTACATAAAACTTGGAATAATAGCTCCTGTCTCGTTTCAAATTCATTTTCTTCTTTCTTGAGGCACGACACGCAAGGACATACATATATGTAGCTACCTTTTTAGATGAGGGCTTCCCCTGTTGTTTAGTTTTCCTTGTTGAAAGTTGAGGCTACGACTCGTTATTTATTTCTATCTCGGGGTGCTCAAGTAAGGCCTTTAGTTAATCTGGCTTCCTCGAGACTGCTTTAGTCCAACCGGTGGTAGGCGAGTGCCTCGGTGGGTTCTTGCAGAATGTAACTCAAGATTCCGGTCACCTGTTTCTAATGGGGCTGATTTCTCCTAAGACCTCAGGTTGGATACCTCGTCTCTACACCCAGATACTCCTCAGAAGAAAAGAAACGATGGGGCGGCTCAGTCTTGATTCGTCGACTAAGACCGCCAAAACACACCTATTAAAAATGTTCAATACCCTTAGAAGAAGCGCTTTCAATATTTTTTTTCTATTCCTACTCACCGTTCTTCCAAGCAAAAAAAAAGGTTTTCAAATGGTCAGGGGATCCTATAAAATTTCCTCTATCCTCTTTTCACGCCGGCTTTCGAAAATTTTTTTCTTTTCGTTTAATTATTTAATTCGATTTTCGTCTCGATCTTAATCTTAACCGAACAAAGTTTGATGATTGAATGACCGGACTACCCCGTCTTCTGATTTGACAAACATAGCTTCTGATCCAGTATATAAGCATCACGCCACCTCTCACCTCATCTCAAACCACACAACCCATGTAAAGATGACAAGGGCGCGTTTGATCAAATTCATAAATTGAAACTCACTTTCAATTACGAAGTCTCCAAACCAATTCCCTTACCTTTCAGAGTCTCCAATTTAAGCTACCACGCTACTACTAATCTCGTCCTTTTTTTTTTCTTTTTTTTTTTTTGTTATTATTGTTAGCATCTACCCCTTTATCTAATTCAACCTAAGGCAATAATCCGGTAGCCAGTCCCCGAGTTATGTTTTCAGATTGTGTTTAAATTTCATTCATGGTTTTTCTTACCTTACTAGCTTACCTCACCTATATTCACCCCCGGTGAATTATATCTTCAACCTCACCGTCCCTGGAAACTTCCCTCTTAATTAAAATTTCCCTTCCAGATTGCCGAAGGGGAATTCGTTTTCTCTTACCTACAAATTGAGGTGTCTATGACCAGCTGTCATCGAGAAACAACAAAATATAACCCGAAAATTAATACGACAGACATGGTAAGTAGCCTTTTTTTTCCTTTTTTTTTTTTCTGTTTAACTTAACTTATGTCGATTTCCTTTTACACCAGGGATCCTAGGGATTGCGATCCCTTGTCAAATTTTGTCTTTTTAGTGTGCAAAAAATGGTGTGGTAAAAGTCAAAATTTGACAAGGGATCGCAATCCCCAAAATCCCTAGTGTAAAAGGAAATCGACATTAATTAACTACTCATACTTTTCCTTTTCTTCTTTATTATAGGTTTTTTCTCTAATATTCTTAAAGTTATTTTAACGTTTTTCTTTTTTTTTCTTTCCATCTTTTATTTTTCTCAATCCCCCTTTCGGAATGGCAAACTGCGCAGGGATGAACAGGAGCATATGTAAGTGATCCCATTATGGATTTTCAACTTCGATTTAATTTGAGTTTTTCTTTTAGACGGATTGCTTTGAGACGTCCTTGCCAGGGATCCGCAACAAAATTTCGGCTAGGGAGGTTTCTATCCAACTCCATGGTCGAAACAAAAAGGCTTCCTGGCTTTAGTGGTGGGGAAAAACCCACGTTAATAGCCGGGCCTTTTGTTTACCCCTAATAAGTCGAAGCATTAGGTTAAAGTGCGCTGTGAATTGACCAATAAATGATGATTGGTTACACTATTCTTCTTTCCGGATTAAAGATCTTAACCTGCATCTACCGGGGACTTTCCAGACCTCTAAGCTGGTCTACGGAACCGAATCACCTACGGATTACCCGGGTTAAAGAAATTTTGTGTTGTTATTTGTTGTTTTTATACCAGACTAGTGCGTGGAGCAGTGTTTCAAAAAAAAATAAATTTGCATGCAACTGCTTATAACTGGCAGGCTTAAGGTTTTCATATCCTTAAGTATACTAAAGTTATCAGTCTTGGTTCTCAGGATTTTAATAAATATAGAATAAATATAGACAAATACGACATTTAGCTATCAGGTACGTTAGGACAAGAGTGATTTTATTTAAAAGCTGGAGTTAGCAAATCAGGTACTAAGTGCAAAAGTTTACAGGTAAGCAGGTACAGTGCATGGTGAGTGAGTAACTTTACTCGATCCATCTCTCAGGTACTAGGTGACTATGGTTACACATAAAGGTGAGTAATTGAGTAACCGTTCTGACAAATTAGGCCCTTATTGCGAGTGTCGTTTGTTAATCGATCGACGACTTTTGTCGAAAATCGATCATCGAAAAATAAAGATATCTGAAATTATTCTAATATAAGATACAATAAGCTGTGTTTTAAACGTGTTTACAACAACATTAAGTTATCTAAATAGCTTTGGATACAAATTTTAACGCATCAAACGTTTTGGCACTATCGACTTTTATCGAATCGAACGTTAACGACACTCATAATAAGGCCCTATATGTGTTCTGACCGGTAATAATTGGATGGAATCGTTTTTGTTACTGCTTAATATCTTTGGCATGAAAAATGCCTATTTTTTTTCCAGATAGGTTCTCAAGCTCGTACATTTGGTTACCTATTGACTTCGAGATTCGACATTTAATGTATTTCGGAGATAGCTTGGCCGATAAGAACTTCGTCGAATTGCTCAATATGAAGTTTCGTCGGTAAACTTCTTGCCCTGGCAGGAACCTAACTTTTTTGGTTCGCGTATTGTATGTCTTAGCGGATTTTTCGTTGGCTTTTGAGATATTATCGCGAATCTGATTCCTTAAGCACTGGAGTCGGCTTTGTTTTGGAATGGTAAGTAGTTCATTATCATCTACTGCATTCAGCTTACGCGCTAGTTCGTAGCTGCTACCATGCATCATCATGTTCGTCCCAAACAGGACAAAATATGGTGACGCTCCCGTGGCGCTATGAACTGAGCTTCTAAGTGCGCAGGCAATATCGCTAAGATGTAGATCCCATTCACGCTGGTCGGTTTTAAGGTACGACCGTATAGCTGTTAATAATGTGCGATTTACTCTTTCGGAGGCATTTGACTGTGGTGAGTAAATAGCCGTTCTAAAATGTTTTATACCATATTTTGACAAAAAGTTTTGAAAATCTTTCGCTAAAAATTGTTTTCCGTTATCGGAATGGATAATGCCGGGTACTCCAAACATATTAAAAACTTCTTGTCTTAAGAATTTAATAATACTTGAACTATTGGCATGTCTCAAAGCTTTTAAAAAGACAAATTTAGAGAACTGGTCTAAGACAATGAACACATAGGCATTACCAGACTTCGACCTTGGGTAGGGACCCAAGAAATCAACGTATAGTTTCTCAAAAGGACGAGAGGAACAAAACGAAGTGACGATCGGTGGACGGGACACTTGATTGGACGATTTACTTTGCTTACATATGGAACAATTAGATACATAGCGACGAATCTGAACGGTCATATTAGGCCAGTGGAAGTATTGCCGAATACGATGGAGGGTTTTTGCAATGCCTCCGTGTGCGGCCTGAGGGGGATCATGCGCGTTTCGTATTACCTCTTCTGTAAGACCAGAAGGTATCCAGAGCAGCCATGCATGCTCTATTATAGTTTCGTCACCTTCACTTCGAAACGCACGCTTATATACGAAGCCATCTATTACTTTCAAGTCTGGGAGTTCTTCGCTATGAGACTTGATAGTTTCGATCAAGCTTTTATATTCCTCTGACTGGAATTCTTCAGAGTCTAAGTCCACTAAGGGCGCAACTTCGTCAATAGCCAGAGCATCCACATGTACCCGAGAAAGAGTGTCTGGAACCACGTTTAGTGTACCCTTTCGATGCTGTATGTCGAAGACATAGGATTGTAGCAGCAAACTCCACCTGGCGAGCTTCCCACTCAGGTCTTTCATACTCATCAGCCATTGAAGGCTGGAGTGGTCAGTGATAACTGTAAAATCCATGCCCTCGACATACGGCCTGAATTTCTGCACAGCCATCACCGCGGCCATGCACTCCTTCTCGGTCACACTGAAATTCCTCTGGCTCTTGTTGAATTTTTGCGAGAAGTACGCAATGGGTATTTCCTCATCTCGCTCGTTCCTTTGGAATAGGACGGCACCGATCCCAGCATCCGACGCATCACATTGGATATAGAATCTTTTTGTGAAGTCTGGATGCGAAAGGACTGGCGCCGTCGTTAATGCTTTCTTTAGCTCCTCGAACGCCCTCAGCGCTTCATCCGTCATTTTAAATTTTTCGTTTCGCTTCTTCAGCAAGTCAGTCAGAGGAGCAGTCAGGCTAGAGAAATTCTTTATGAACTTCCGATACCACCCTGCCAAGCCAAGCAGCCGCCGGATCTGCCTCACGGTTTTTGGGACTGGGAATTCAACTATAGCCTCCACTTTAGCAGGATCGGTCTTGAGCTTTCCGCCACCAACTATGAAGCCCAAGTACTTGAGCTCTTTGAAACAGAACCTGGATTTTTTCAAGTTGATGGTCAGGTTGGCCTTGCGTAAACAGTCGGCTACTTCACTTAACAGGGCAATATGCGTCTCGAAATCCGGCGCCATGATGAGCAGATCATCGAGATACACGAAAACACGGTCCCTAAGTCGTGCAGGAATCACCTTGTCCATTAACTGACATAACCTTTGGGCTGCGTTACACAGTCCAAAAGGCATGACAGTAAATTGGTACAAGGGTCTTCCCGGTACCGCAAAGGCAGTCTTCTCCCTACTCCGCCTCTCCAACGGTATCTGCCAAAATGCTTCTTTAAGATCTATGCTACTGATGAAGAAGGTGTCCGGTAGTCGGCTGATGAGTCCCTCGATATGAGGGAGCGGGTTAGCGTTTTTCTTGGTTAGTGAGTTCACCTTGCGAGAATCCAGACAGAGTCGGTTTTTGCCTGGTTTTCGCAAGAGAACCACTGGTGAGCACCACGGGCTCTCGCTCTCCTCAATAACGCCGAGACTCAGCATCCGATCCAACTCTTCGTACAATATAGCTTGTATCGCTGGAGAGACGGGATAGTGACGCTGTTTCACAGGGGCCGCATCTCCCGTATCAATGACGTGCTCCATAAGCGCCGTCTTTCCAAGACCATCTCGGTCGAAACAAAGAAATTTCTGTCTGACTGCCCTCAGCCTAGCCTGCTGATCAGCGTTTAACTGATGAGCGTTCAAAGAGTCTAATTCTTCATCCACAGAGAGACTACTAATTATACCTGGGGCTAATTGGAACACACGCCAGAAGTCTACCCCAAGGTAGATCTCCTGGTCCAAACTAGGAACGAGGAAGAAGGTCAGCCCCTCTTCTTTATTATTATAACGCACTTTCAACTCTACCTTTCCCACTATAGACTGCCTTTTTCCATCAGCTGTCCTAACCCCAGACTGAAAAGGAATGATTTGCGCTCCTAGATCTTCCACCAATTCCATACACTGTTTACCGAGGATACTAACACTTGCTCCACTATCGAGCAAACCTAAAAACTCCTTATTTCCTAACTTAATCCGAGCGTAAGGCCGAGGATCGGAAGTTAGATTTAAAATTGTGGAGGAAATTCTTGCTCTCGTTTCTCTCCTTAAGTTAAACCTAGCTCTAGCTTTCAAGATTCTCGAAGAAGGTATGTAAATTTCACTATTAAAAATCCTGGTTCTCGCTTTATAATATTCTCTTATTCGCTCATGCAGTGGCTTGAATTGACATAACCTTAGTTTATGATTACCCTTTTCGCCTGTTTTACCATCCCCTTCACGTTTTAATATTTTAATTTTAACCCCATTTTCCTTCTCTTCCTGATCTTCTTCCTCCGTTGGTTCGCCTTTACTTGAAATTATTGGGGGAGCTGTTTCTGGGTTCCTCGCGATTCCCCCGAAGTCTTCGCGTCCCACACTCTGTTTCCCGGATGGCATCTGGTACAACTTGGTGTTTTCACCCCTTCCTGACCACACTTATAGCAGAACAAGTTGCGAAGGTCTGAGTCACAATCGAAATAAGTGTGGCCCTGCACCTTACAGTTCCAGCACACTAGCGTTGTAACGTCAGCATATCTACGCGGAGGGTATGTTGGTCTTGCTCCACCTAACTGATAAGCTGCCAATTGTTCGTCCGATGACTGATACTCTTCTTCATATTCTATCTCATTCGCCGAGTATTTAGCTAAAGGCTTAACAAATGGTCTGGGGACGTCACGATCTCTCCTCGGAAACGCTGCCTCTGCTTCCTTGCACGCGGTCCTCAGCTGGTCTAGCGAGAAGATTGGCTGTGGATATACATATCTTCCGATTTTTTCATTCAAGTTCCGCTTCAGAATCCTCACCATTTCTACCTCCGACAGGGGCATCCTCAGCTGGAATCTCATTTTGTTGATGGCTGCCAGGAATTCTTCACTCGTTTCCGAAGCATTCTGCCTTCGTTCCATAATGTCATGGATAATCTCCAGATCCGTTCTGGTGTTTTTGTACCGGCGTAACAACGCATCTTTCAAAGTTGGCCAATCGAGTTGATGATTATCCCTCTGGAACTGCCAGAACCAATCGTAAGCTGAATCTTTGAGAAAAAGGTGGAAATCTCTTAGTATTTCGTTCCAAGGGCAAGCATACTGGTACTGTAGTCTCTCTAGTCGAAAGACAAAATCTTCAACTGTCAGTGTCGTTGATAAGCCATCAAATTTCAGACCCCATTTGTCCACTTTAATCGGCGCTCTGTATCCTGAAGGCATGAATGGATAGGCTGGATAATTACCGTACGGATTTGGAGTAGAGAATGGAGTTCTATAATTCCTGTTAGGATCTTGTTGACTTTCTGGGTAGTGCCGAGGCTGGTGCGGTCTCTCTGAGGCTCTCATTGCGTCTGGTAGTCGTCTACGCTGTTGTCCCAAGGGTACGAAAGCACTTCTCCCGGAATCCACGGGAGGATTCATTGGCAATGGGAGTGGCTCTGGCTCTGGGTGAGATGTTTTACCAGCTGGTCTAACCATCGGGTCTTCAGTGGCTTGTTGAGAGGGACCACCCAAGGTTAAGTTCCTCAGTAAACCACCGATTTGATTTTGGATCTCTTCTTTCAATGCGTCGGTTACTTCTCGTTGTATTGCGTCTTTACATGATGATAATCCATTAACCATGGCCAGATTTATATATGCTTTCAGATCTTCAGGTAAGATTCTTTTTTCTCTCGACTTAGGTGGAGGTGGTGGTGAGGCTTGACCAGCAGGTCCCCTATTTGATAAATTCCTACCACCTGGTAGCCTAATGTCCAAGTCACCACCGACTCCTTGCTGTAACGTATTGTTGTGAGACCCGAAGACTTCCGGTCGCGAATGCGAAGATTCATTTCCCACCCCACTGAGACTACTATAGGAAGGCGCCGAGATTGACGAATTTGCATCGAAATTGAGGTCCAACGGAGGAGGAAGACCAGAGCTAGCTACATTTTGGGAAGTTGACCTTGTGAGTCGATCAGAAATGAGAGGTGAGTGTACGACCCGCTGTCTAGTTTCAGGATCTAAACCTTGAGTAGCGGACCTAGTTACTCTCGACTTTTCAACAATTTCCGCGTCTCTAATTAATCGATTAACGCGATCATGATCTTCTGCATTTGAACGCGCCATATTGACTCTCGTTTATACGCCAATGAAGACAACTAAATTAAATAGCCACAATCAGTATGACAGAAATAAGGCGAGTTGACGAAAACACAAATCAAAACTAAAGACTCAAACGTTTGGCTCAGTTGATATTACTAATTAAATATAGACTAACCAAAGAACGATATATACAGGGTGTCCCACAGTCACCGCCCCAAACGAAAACCATAGATTCCTGAGGTCATTTTAAGTCGAAAAACTTATGAGGTAATTTTCTCGTTTTCGTCCCGTTTTCGAGTTATAACGGTTTTTATATATATATATATAGTCCGAACCCTGCCTCTGCCTGCAAGTGACGTGTATTTTTGTGCTCCATCCTAAGATCTTTATATTTTTATTTTCATCATAATAAATTAATTTATTGATTTAATATTTATTCTATTTAAAAGTGTCACTTAATTTCACAAAGTGTTGAACTAAAATACAATGTGGTCTTTTAATTAATTAACTTTAAACTTTTCAACATTATTTCACTCTGTGCTTTGGCAAACCTCCATCAAGTGCTTTTTTTTTATCTTTCTTTTTTTTGAGTGGAAATAAGAATAATCTATCGCTGTTTCTTTCTCTGGGTATCGTGGTATTTTGCTATTACATACTTTAGTGATTTATATGAAAGTTTTTAGCAAATTAAAAATTATTGCATACTTTTAAAATATATTGCATACTTTTGTGCTATTTGTGGGTTTATTATATAATCTCTGAAAAACAAACAGGGCCGTAGCTCAAATTGCACCCAATTTAAATTTTAATTATTAATGGTGACCACAATGTCTAAATGTGAGAAATGTTCTGAAATCTGCGACTTTATGATTGATTCAATCATGTGCCATGGTAACTGCCATAAAACATTCCACGTTCAGTGCATTGGAGCACCTTCTAGTTCAATTAAACTTTTTAACAAATCGAAACCGTTTTATTTCTTCTGCGATAATTGTGATCCTTTTGCCCAATCTAACATTATACGTGACGTTCTTTCTAACTCAAAGATGATTGATAGATTACAGAACCAACTGCTCTATTTGAACGATAAAATTGAAAATATCTCTAATATACCAATCTTAAAACGTCAACAAACAAGAAGTGCATTAAAATCTCAAAGTGCCCCTGTCGATAATAAATCCTTTAAACGCAAAAGTGAAGAACTAGATTTGACATTACCAATCCCTTCGAAAAAACAATCCCCTTACTTGCCCCCTGAATCTCCTCAACAACATCCTTCTAAGCTTTCTCAACCATCAAATACACATGCTCAACTTTCCGCTACACCGACCCAAACTCTATCTATTCCTCCAATCCAGCCTGCATCAACTATACCTCCATCTAAACAGCCTTCAGCTTCTACATCGAATCTCTCTCAACAATCATCTGAACAACCTCCATCTTCAACATCGATTGATGCTCAAATTTCTGTCCCTGCATCAACTCAATATCCATCCGAACAACCTACAACTTCAAATTCAAATCATGTTCAACTACCTGTTACATCGAACCAAACTTCATTAACGCCACCTTCAGCTTCAACAAAAATTCCTCCCGTCAACCCATTCCGAAATTCGCCCCCGCTCATCGTGGATAACTTAACATCGCCTATTGACTATGGATTAAAAATTGTAGAAGGACAAAAAACTCTCTTCATCTCGAAGCTTGAACCCTCCACGAATGCTCTCGATGTTAAAAACTTTATTAAACAGAAAATTGGGACGCTACGTTTAACGCACGTAGAGAAAATGATTCATCGTAATTTTGCAAAATACTCTTCGTTCAAGATTAAAGTTCCAGATTCTATATTTTATCTTCTTAACTCATCGTCGTTTTGGCCAAAAGGAATTATTTTGCATGAGTTTCAAAAGAGGACGTCACCAAATAATCATAACCATTTTCAACAACACCTGACAACGCCATACCTCAAACAGAGCAGCTTCAACCAGTATTAATTTACTACCAAAATGTAAACGGCCTTCGGACAAAGACCAATAAGGTCTACAAGAATATAAACAACATTTCCCACGATGTACTTGTTCTCACCGAAACTTGGCTAAACTCCTCTTTTGTGGATACAGAAATTTTTAACTCCAGCTTTCAAATTTACCGTCGTGATCGTCATCATGATCCCACCGCTACTGTTGGTGGTGGTTTGTTAATTGCTGTTCGTAACCACTTTCTCTGTAGTCTTGTCGATGATTTTTTGGATACCGATGTTGAAGTTCTGTGTGTGAAAATAAAAATCCTGTCTGGTCATATATATGTGGTTACCTGTTACATCCCACCCTCTTCGAACAATGACGTTTATAATAAACTATTTGAATGTTTGGAAACTATTCATGAACAAATTGATGACGCAGATGAACTATTAATAATCGGAGATTTTAATCTACCTCACCTGAAATGGTCAAAATCTACTCATTGCGATGCCTTTCTACCTGTTGACGAATCGAACAACAATGAGTTTCTTGTTATTGACGGAATGGCTTCTTTTGGTCTTGATCAATTAAACGGAGTTAGTAACCAATTTGGCAGAACTTTGGACCTTGTATATTTCTCTGATGTCTCCAACTCTGATGCTGCAGTATTATTGAGTGAAACAACACTTGTAGAAGAAGATCGCCACCATCCTGCATTAACTATTTCTCTCAACTTAAGTATTTATCATTCATCTAATATTTGTAAGGATAAGCATGAATTCAATTTTAAAAAATGTAATTTTACTCAATTGTTTAATTTACTTAATGACATTAACTGGGATTCTGTTTTCTTCAATGTTAATTTTGACGATATGATTGAACATTTTTATGAAATATTATTTGTCTGCTTTTTAGAAACCGTTCCTTTGCGCAAAAAACGTGTATTTAATAGCAGCCCGCCATGGTTTGATCTGCATATAAAAACGCTTAAAAACAAAAGAAACAAGGCTTGGATAAAATTCAATCTATCAAGAACTGATGAAGCCCTTAATAGTTACATTAATTTAAGGGATGAATTTGTAAACTATTCTAACTTTCTCTATACAAGCTTTATATCTAAAACAGAAAATGAACTTAAATCTAATCCACGTAACTTCTATTATTATGTTAATTCCAAAAGAAAATCTGACGGTTACCCAGCACATATGAGTTATAATAATTCAACTAGCCATTCCCCAGAGGTTATAGCCAACATGTTTGCCGATTTCTTTCAAGGTGCCTTCGAAAATGCTTCTACAAATGACTCGAATATAACTTATCCAATTGATGAGTTCTCACACCTTAACTCGATAAATTTTGCAATTTCTGAAGCAACTATTCTTGACTATATCGAAAAGTTAGACGAGTGTTTTAGTCCCGGCCCTGATGGCTTGCCGTCTTTTATTTTGAAAAAATGTGCAATATATATGTCATACCCGTTATTTTTGCTTTTCAACATGTCAATCAGTAGTTCAACGTTTCCCGCTATTTGGAAAAATGCATTTCTTACTCCCATTCATAAGAAAGGTCAAAAAAAATTAGTAACAAACTACAGACCTATTGCTAAGCTTTCTGTCATTCCTAAATTGTTCGAATCCATTATCTGTGATGTTCTATCGTTTCACTGTACCTCTGTTATATGTGAAAACCAGCATGGTTTTGTGAAAAAAAAATCTACGGTCACAAATTTACTACAGTTTACAACGTTCTGCTTAGATGCCTTTGAAAAGTATAAGCAAGTAGATTGTGTTTTTACTGACTTCAGTAAAGCTTTCGACAAACTTAATCATGAAATATTACTTATGAAACTAAGCAGCATTGGACTTAACAATCGCTTTATTTTATGGATTTCTTCGTATCTCAAAAATAGATTTTATAGTGTCGTGTTTAAAAATGAACGTTCTAAATGGTTTCTTGTAAATTCGGGTGTACCACAAGGTAGTCATCTTGGTCCTTTATTGTTTGTCTTATTTATTAACGATCTTCCTTCTGTTTTGAGTAACTCTATGTCTTTATTTTATGCCGATGACGTGAAAATATTTCGAAAAATTGACTCAGTAGCTGACTGTGAACTTTTACAGAAAGATCTTCAAAAATTCTGGGAATGGTGCAATACTAATCGTCTGTCTTTAAATATTGACAAGTGTAAAACCATGCGTTTTACACGCAAACACAATGTTCTGTCATATACTTATATGTTGAACACGTCTCATTTGTGTAGTCTGTCAAGTTTTGCTGACCTCGGTGTGGTATTGGACTCAAAACTTTCATTCACGGACCATTACAATTGCATTATAAAAAAAGCTAATAAGATGCTTGGTTTCATTAAAAGGTTTGCTCGTGACTTTCGTGATCCTTATGTTCTTAAAATTCTGTATGTTTCATTTGTTAGGTCTATTCTGGAATATGGTTGCATTGTATGGGCCCCATATTACGCGGTTCATGTCAACAGAATAGAGTGTATTCAAAGAAGATTTATGAGATTTTGTTTACGTTTTCTTCCTTGGTCTAGTACTATTGATTTGCCACCTTATACACATAGACTTCAACTAATAAATCTTCCATCCCTTCTAAGTCATCGTGAGTACTTACAGTTCTGTTTTATTATGGGGATTGTTAATGGAACAGTTACAGCTCCATCGGTTCTTTGTAGATTGAATTTTAGTGTTAGCCGTTCTAGCTTAAGAAGGCAATTGCCTCTTTGTAATATTTTCAGTAGATCTAACTACGGCGCCAATAGTCCTCTCAATCTCTTAATAAATGTCTACAATAAAAACTATTTTCTTATTCATTCAATTAATGACAACGTAAAATCACACAGTTTTAAGAATATGTTCTTCATCTTTAACAATTAAATTTAAAGTATAGATTTAAGTATTTTTAGTTTTTTATTATGTAAATAGTATCATATAATTTAAGATTGTTGCGTTAGTATTTAACGTGTTGAATAAAACTAAAGTTTATGATTTTTGCTCTCTTTTCACTTAACTGGCTTTATCTTTGCCAAACTACGTCCGATTCGTAAGATTTTTTTTATAACCAATCAAGAATTTATTACAGTTTTAGTTTGTCTCAGAACTTTTTTTTCTGCAGGCAACCGTTTCTCCGCAATTTTGCATCAAACACAATTTTTTTCGTTTCTTAAGTTGTTTTTTTCACTTTGATATCATTTTTGTCAAAAAAACACGTTAATGAGTATTAATTTTTTTCATTAATTATTAAAGCCCAGTTCATTTTCTTAAATAAAAATTAATTTTTTTTTTCCTTAAAAAGAATACTAAATGTAATTAACAACAAATAAACAAACTGAGTGAATTTAAAAAAAATAATTTTTAAATACAAAATTAACTTTTTCTGAGCTATTGTGGTTAAGAAAAGGACAAATAGATAAAGTTGTCCCATTTCAGCGTATACTAATAACATTTCCAGATATTCTTGATTAGTGTAATCCATTGTTCGCAAATAATTGAAAAAAACTACAACTTGAATAACAAATCCAAAATGGAGTATCAAGTGAAAGAACACGACGCGGACACTAGTTCACGCGAGAAAGACATTTACAACCTTCAAATCATAATGCAAATTTTTACTGTTTACATTAGTTAACGGTCTTACTAATTAACTTTATCTATTTGTCTTTTTCTTAACCACAATAGCTCAGAAAAAGTTAATTTTGTATTTAAAAATTTTTTTTTTTATAAATTCACTCAGTTTGTTTATTTTTTGTTAATTACATTTAGTATTCTTTTTAAGGAAAGAAACATATTTAATTTTAGAAAATGAACTGGGCTTTAATAATAAGTGAAAAAAATTAATACTCATTAACGTGTTTTTTGAATAAATTGATATCAAAGTGAAAAAACTACTTAAAAAACGAAAAATTGGGTTTGATGCAAAATTGCGGAGAAACGGTTGTCCGCAGAAAAAAAAGTCTTTGGACAAACTAAAACTGTAATAAATTCTTGATTGGTTATAAAAAAAATCTCACGAATCGGACGCAGTTTGGCAAAGATAAAGCCAGTTAATGGAAAAATAATAAAAACCGTTATAACTCGAAAACGGGACGAAAACGAGAAAATGACCTCTTAAGTTTTTCGACTTAAAATGTCTTCAGGAATTCATGGTTTTCATTTGGGGCGGTGACTGTGGGACACCCTGTATATTCCGCTACAAAAAAACTATTGAAATTAACAAACACTATTGATGAAGACTTGGGTTACAGAGTTTTCTCTTTTTTTTTTTTTTTCTCTAAAACAAACCTAAACCTAGCTGACCTTCAAAAAAAAATTAAAGTACGAAACTAAACCTAAAAGTTATTGAAAGTAAATTTTAGGATAATATAATAAATAAACGTAACAAACTAACCAAAAAGATTGACCTAAACAACTAAAAAATAAGGAAAATGACCTAAACCTACCAATTACCAATAAAATCGGGTTGAACCCAAGAAAACTAAAACCTAAAAAAACTTCTTCAAACGAAGAACCAAAACCAAATATCGCAAAAAGTAATTATAACTCTGTTACCATAGGTAACTAATAACGATGCCGATGAATTTCAAAAAAAATTTTAACTATCACTTTTTGAATTTGTATTCGATTACCATTTGTTACTTTCTTTGTGAGAAAGGAGTTTTTATTTATTGTTCGGTTGTAATTTACATAGGTTTCCGGGGTGCTTCGGTGAGCTTTTCGGTGATGATATTTTGTTGACGACGATTTGGAGTGACTAGTGATACCTAAGCTTGAAATTTAATGACTGCAGACGGACTATTTAATACTTCCCTCGGTGTGGTGAAATTAAAAGGAATTAAACAATTCGACAAAGTTACGTTACAAAGTTACTCTTCCAATCCCGCTATTCAAGGCTGTCGTTTAGACTTTCGATGAAGACATGGCATTGCAAGATGTAACAACACAAAAAGAAATTTAAGTTATACGAAATAACTCTGGATGGATTTGATAGATCGTGCAGCGGTGTTCGACTCTGCCAGACACGGTCACGATCACCAAACAAAATAAGCTTTAAGGAAGTATACTAAAGGATTTGAAATCAAAATTTGATAGTAAAGTAAAAAAAATAGGAAGTGGGAAAAGGAAAACTATATAACTTACATACACTGGTGATAACCGGAGCCAACCTCAAATCTCCAAAGTCAGTCGCAATTCATCCTAATATGTCAAAGACTTTTTAGGTGAAGACTTACTAACTCTGCAGAAATCGCGGCAAGTCCCAATTAAACACCAGAACACTCATGAACCGTAGTCACTGAAGATTTCCAAAAGCCTGTCGCAATTCATCATAGTACATCAAAGATCTTCTAGATGAAGACTTACAAATCATTAAAAATCTTCCGTAAGTTTGGTTGCGAACTATAACGACAAAAAAAAACAGAAACGAGGACTATAGATATCTAAGACGAATGCCTTAGACGTTGGGCGCCAATTGTTGCGAGGCAATAGGATGATCAAGGAGGATGGGTAGAGGGAAGCAGGATCAAGGATAACGTAAGGAAGAGGATCAGGTACGAATCGAAATAGTGCTTAGCCAGGGGAACGCGGCCTGTTTACGTGGCTCGACTTGAACTCGCCGGAATGGGGGGGATCTTGTCCCCCGAACTAAGCCTCACCCCTCAACAATACATATATCAGGCCTATAAAACACAAAAAAAAAAGACCGCGGACCGACTTCACCACACCTTAGGTGCTGCTGATGTTGCTGCAGCTTGGCCTATACCCACCCTACCTGGAAATTCGGTGGCCCAGTTTGAACTTCCCCTATAACACTTACACAAACTTGTCACTCTTAGTTCCTCACTCCTTCATCACCTCCGGCTTCACTTCCACACCCCTGAAAAGGATTGATCTTCAAACGGTCATGTTTCGCTCAAATCGAAACAGGAAAACACCACAATATTTTTTTTTCCATTAGGCATTCGAAGTTTTATTTTATAACCAAAAACAATTGACAGGATATCATTACGTAATATTAATAAAAAAAAAAAAAAAGAACAACTAAAGCGACTGGCGACTATGAAGCGTTTCCCTAGTTGATAAACAAAAAGTATGTGCCCTTTTTGGCACCTCTTCTATGACTACACGGTTCTTCACTGTTAGCTTCCCTACCTCGATAGAGCTCTTTAGAGGAGTACTAGCTTTTACAACAATCTTTAAAGGTCTACGAAACGCGGCAATAGGTCCCCGGGAAACACTCATTTACACTTAAATTTGAACGCCAAACCAAAAAAATTAATGAATAAAAACTTTAGCAACAAAAAAAAACTTCAACGCCAATTAAAGAATAATTATACAAAATTCATGATATCACCCTTTTACGGATATAAGATCGATTATTCGGAACACTTTTACTTTTATTCAATTACATAAAACTTGGAATAATAGCTCCTGTCTCGTTTCAAATTCATTTTCTTCTTTCTTGAGGCACGACACGCAAGGACATACATATATGTAGCTACCTTTTTAGATGAGGGCTTCCCCTGTTGTTTAGTTTTCCTTGTTGAAAGTTGAGGCTACGACTCGTTATTTATTTCTATCTCGGGGTGCTCAAGTAAGGCCTTTAGTTAATCTGGCTTCCTCGAGACTGCTTTAGTCCAACCGGTGGTAGGCGAGTGCCTCGGTGGGTTCTTGCAGAATGTAACTCAAGATTCCGGTCACCTGTTTCTAATGGGGCTGATTTCTCCTAAGACCTCAGGTTGGATACCTCGTCTCTACACCCAGATACTCCTCAGAAGAAAAGAAACGATGGGGCGGCTCAGTCTTGATTCGTCGACTAAGACCGCCAAAACACACCTATTAAAAATGTTCAATACCCTTAGAAGAAGCGCTTTCAATATTTTTTTTCTATTCCTACTCACCGTTCTTCCAAGCAAAAAAAAAGGTTTTCAAATGGTCAGGGGATCCTATAAAATTTCCTCTATCCTCTTTTCACGCCGGCTTTCGAAAATTTTTTTCTTTTCGTTTAATTATTTAATTCGATTTTCGTCTCGATCTTAATCTTAACCGAACAAAGTTTGATGATTGAATGACCGGACTACCCCGTCTTCTGATTTGACAAACATAGCTTCTGATCCAGTATATAAGCATCACGCCACCTCTCACCTCATCTCAAACCACACAACCCATGTAAAGATGACAAGGGCGCGTTTGATCAAATTCATAAATTGAAACTCACTTTCAATTACGAAGTCTCCAAACCAATTCCCTTACCTTTCAGAGTCTCCAATTTAAGCTACCACGCTACTACTAATCTCGTCCTTTTTTTTTTCTTTTTTTTTTTTTGTTATTATTGTTAGCATCTACCCCTTTATCTAATTCAACCTAAGGCAATAATCCGGTAGCCAGTCCCCGAGTTATGTTTTCAGATTGTGTTTAAATTTCATTCATGGTTTTTCTTACCTTACTAGCTTACCTCACCTATATTCACCCCCGGTGAATTATATCTTCAACCTCACCGTCCCTGGAAACTTCCCTCTTAATTAAAATTTCCCTTCCAGATTGCCGAAGGGGAATTCGTTTTCTCTTACCTACAAATTGAGGTGTCTATGACCAGCTGTCATCGAGAAACAACAAAATATAACCCGAAAATTAATACGACAGACATGGTAAGTAGCCTTTTTTTTCCTTTTTTTTTTTCTGTTTAACTTAACTTATGTCGATTTCCTTTTACACCAGGGATCCTAGGGATTGCGATCCCTTGTCAAATTTTGTCTTTTTAGTGTGCGTATTTCGTATACATGTAAATCCCTCTCCAAATACGGATTCGAAAGATTTGATCTCTGTCAAAAAAAAATCGATATTTTTGGTGTGGTAAAAGTCAAAATTTGACAAGGGATCGCAATCCCCAAAATCCCTAGTGTAAAAGGAAATCGACATTAATTAACTACTCATACTTTTCCTTTTCTTCTTTATTATAGGTTTTTTCTCTAATATTCTTAAAGTTATTTTAACGTTTTTCTTTTTTTTTCTTTCCATCTTTTATTTTTCTCAATCCCCCTTTCGGAATGGCAAACTGCGCAGGGATGAACAGGAGCATATGTAAGTGATCCCATTATGGATTTTCAACTTCGATTTAATTTGAGTTTTTCTTTTAGACGGATTGCTTTGAGACGTCCTTGCCAGGGATCCGCAACATAGATTATTTGTTTTTATATTTTTATGTGTCAAATACTGCAAAACAGCAGTTTCGAACTTTCATAATTCTAACTCCCGCTTTCGAAGGGAGATATATTCTCCCGGGGAATTCTGAATAGGAGGATTCTACTCCCGGGAGATCACGTTTCCCGGGGAGTTATTTTCCCGGAGAATATTTAGAATTGGGCTGTATAAAAACTAAAATAAATTAAAAAAAACTTATATTTTGTATCCTGTCGTCAACAAATTTCTAGACGACACATTTCGGCGTTTTTACAGAGGTTTTTTGTATGAAAACGACTTACGGAATACCAAAAACAATATAGAGAACACGTTCCACAAGAGAGAATCGACAAATTGACGTTTATTTGGCGTCGAACGCATTACGTAATACCAAATTCACACTGACGTTTTTATTTTGGCGTTCAACGACTTACGGAATAAGGCTGATTGTGACAATGTTCCAGGCAACTTGGGGTGTCTGTTTACCCATTGTCCAGGGCGGAACCATTTCTTTCTTGGTGCCAACATTAGCTATTTTATCTTTGCCTCAATGGAAGTGCCCACCAACTGATGAATTATCACAAATGGAAGATGATGAAAAGCAAGAATTGTGGCAGATAGGTACGCATGCGGGAATTGTCAGGTGCAATAGCAATCTCCGCATTGCCTTAAGTTTTTATTGGCTATACGGGATTGGTGGGAAAAATTCTTAAATATTTCACACCGCTGACAATAGTACCAACAGTGTCCTTAGGGGGGTTGACGTTGTTTGAACATGCGGCGACTAGAGGAAAAAAATTAAAAAAAATGTGAAGCAAGTATGCCAAATTCAAGGTAATCACCCTTATTCCGATAGGCGTTTTTCTAAAACGCCAACTGTCGTTTAAGGAGTCGTGCCGTTTTTTTTTTGGTATTCCGTAACTAAAACGCCAGCGTTTCTCTCGCTCTTACATTCCACAATACATTCCAAACATCTGACATATCAAATTGTTTGCAAATTGAATAATTTGGTTTTGAAAATTATATTTGTGTGAATTTGTTTCAAACATAAGAAAAATGTACAGTGTAGAAAGTTATTTTTCATGGAGCAGCAGTGACGACGAAGAAGAAGAAGAAGAAAAGAAAGATTTGATACTGCAAACGATATATGAGTACATTCCATCTAAAGAAAATTCTTTTGATTTGACTGGCACAAAGGTATGTTATTAAATAAAAAAATATATATGCAGTAGGTAATTCTACCACTGGTTTTGATTTTTTATTTTATCGCATTTGTTAACAGATTCAAACTTGCTGATACATACCCTTAGATTTTTTGCAAAAGCGAGCTATCAAAAGGGGTTGGGAACAACTTCAATTTGGGACTATCCCAGCCAAGCCTAAGCAACATTCTTAAGGAAATACCTGCTCACGTTTTATCTTTGCCAAGTTGTAATTTCTACGAATTCTTTTATTTTTTATTTTAATCGGATAGATACATATATAGATAGATCGCTTGATATACATAAATATTTGTATATATACATACATATGCATATGATGGAGGAGAAAGAAATACTTGACTTTTGGGTATTTGACTGTGACTGATAACAGTTCAAATAAAAATACATTTTTGCAGGAGATGCTGGGTACCCATCACTCGAGCCTTTTCTTGTTACTCCTTATAGATTTGTTATTTTCACCCTTAAAGAATTTTAAATTATAAAAACTAAAATAAATTTAAAAAAACTTATATTTTGACTCCTGTCGTCACCAAATTTCTAGGCGACAGATTTCGGCGTTTTTACAGACGCTTTTTGTATGGAAACGACTAACGGAATACCAAAAACAATATAGAGAACACGTTCCACAAGAGAGAATCGACAAATTGACGTTTATTTGGCGTCGAACGCCTTACGTAATACCAAATTCACACTGACGTTTTTATTTTGGCGTTCAACGCCTTACGGAATAAGGCTGAATAAGTCTGAATGAATGAATCGACAGTTTATTTATGATAAAGTTCAATTTTCTGTTGTCAGAGATCGTCAGAAGATCAGCAAAATAACAAATAGTGAGAGTAGAATTTGTAGTTACCGGTTCAAAGAGCGTTTACTGAAGAAAAGAAAAGAACATACGATATTTTTTTCGCTATGCTCACAATCAGGAGAGAAAATATAGTTATTCTAGCTGCATATTTTTTTTTTTACATGTAAATGTCATTAGAGCCTGAAGATATTTAAATCTTAGCAAGACACGCATCAACAACTTTCTCAGAAATAAATAAACGTTATCACTTTCATCGCTTATATACACTCGAAGACTCGGATAGTGGTCTTTTTTCGTAATTGTTTATTTTTCGGGTTTTCCTTTTGTTATTACTTTTTTGAATAATTATTTTGTCAACAATAAAAACCCATTATATTTTGGAAGATCTTTTATGCGATATATTCCTTGGTCGTTGTGCTTTAAAAAAATGTATACTTCCCTACTAACCTTTAAAATATTACAACTTTTGTGTATCGTATAATCATCAAATTTTTTAAATGTTTGGCTTCTAACTAATCATTTTACAATTGTGGGCGTGGCAATGGGTGGATTTTTGTTCAAATAAATTTTTCTTATCAAACACAATAATTTTGTACATTTTTTCAATATCATACCTACGATAAATTAAAAAAAAATCATTTTTATAGCAAAAGTGGGCATGTCAGTGGGCTAACTTTGCGCTATTTGAACTCATAATTTCTTCACTGACCAGAATATTAAAAATTGAAATTAGAAGTTTTCATGTAACCAATTTATTATCAAAAATGGGCGTGGTAGGCGGCGTGAAAATTCCTCAAATTGAGTAAAATCCCCTATTTATTACATTTAGCAACCAATTTTTGATCACAATTATCTTACTTTTGAAAAATAAATTTTTTTCCACTACCTGCATACAATCGACGCACTGTGCGGCGTCTTCAGCATCAAAGCATTGGGGTATTGCAGTACAGGTATGCTAACACTTTTTTCTCTAATAATGGTGAATATAAGTGTTCCAATTGTGGCATACAGAAAGGGCTCTGGTCTTGAAGTTCGACAATTTCATTTATTTAAGCTTTTTCCCGTTCTTCTTACGATAGCCATTATGTGGGGCTTGTGCGGAATTCTTACATTAACAGGTGTTTTCGAAGAAGGTCATTCTGCAAGAACGGATGTGCGAATAAAAGTTCTAGCAGATGCCTCATGGTTTTACGTGCCTTACTCTGGTCAGTTTGGAATCCCCACTGTCACGCTTTCAGGTGTTTTGGGAATGATGGCTGGTGTCCTAGCATGTACAGTAGAATCAATAAGCTACTACCCAACAGTTTCGCAAATGAGTGGAGCGGATTCACCCCTGTTGCATGCAATAAACAGAGGATTTGGAACAGAAGGTCTTGGTACAATGTTAGCTGGTCTATGGGGCGCTGGTAACGGAACCAATACATTTGCTGAGAATGTTGGAGCTATTGGTGTAACAAAGGTTGGAAGTCGTCGAGTTATTCAATGGGCTGCGATTATAATGCTACTTCAGGGTATTATCGGAAAATTCGGTGCAGTTTTCATAATGATACCTGATCCAGTTGTGGGAGGAATATTTTGCGTGATGTTCAGAATGATAACTGCATTTGGGCTCTCTACTCTGCAATATGTTGATCTAAGATCGGCTCGTAATTTATATATTCTCGGTCTTTCAATGTTCTTCACAATGGTGTTATGCCGATGGTTCCAGCACCATCCGGGAGTTATCAAGACTGGTAATGATACTTTGGATTCAACTCTCTCCGTTTTGCTGGGGACAACTATTTTAGTGGCTGGCCTGTTGGGATGTTTCTTGGACAATATAATTCCAGGAACACCGGAGGAGCGTGGCTTAATTCAATGGGCAAATGAAATGCCTCTTGGTACTGATGAAGAAAAGACAGAGCACTCACCAGACTACGATTTCCCCTATGGAATGAGCTTATGAAATGGAAATGGACCTACCTACCTAATAGTTTTTTTTTTATAAAAAATAAAGCATTTGTATGTTCTTATTGTACCTATTTGTCTTACAATTAATCGTAGGAATAATGCTCTGTGAATAAATCTACGGAATGTTGTGAATATTTCAAATTGACGGTTCTTTGGTGTGACAGCTTTTCAATTCATTACTTTTTCGCATTCCTTTTTGCTTGCGACTTATAGGTACTAAAACGCAAGTTCTGCATTGAAGTTGACATTACGATGATAGCGAAGACTAAAAAAGTTGGTCTCGCAATTCTGCCTGTTTGACCAAACTCGACAAAAAAAAGATTCTGAATACAATTACAAGATATGAGAAAAAAAAATATTTTACCTAAAAGTAACGGAATTTTGATAATTATTTTTTTTATTTCCATTAATTTTCTTGATCTATAATTCAATAAAAACAAATTTTAAATTAAGATATTCGGCCCTAGCGAGGTATCCGTTCTGATTAGAAAATTGTTCGCAACGCATACTTTGTCGGAGGTTCAAATTGTTTCGAGGTATCCTATCGGAAAGAAAAATAATACACAAATGCTTTGGCGCAATTTGTTTCGCGAAGAATTTGTGTCGGACGAAATCGGAAAAAACATATTCAGCCTTATCACAGGCCCCGTCGTAATAGATTCGTAGTACGAACCCCGAAAAAAGGTATCATCGCTCCCGTCGTACTAAAAAAAACGCTACGAAATTCGGAGTTCGTGAATAATGGTATCACTAGCCCCGAATGAATAGGAAGTTGGGCAGTTTTTTCTACGAACAGATATTTTGATGGGAGCTCAACTTAAAACGAAACACAAATATAATTAAGCGAACGAAGATAAAGGACATGCAAATAAAATATATAAAAACAATTTTTATTATTGTTTTCATGTGAATTTGTTTATATTTTTTATTTTTTGAAAGGCAAATAAAGTAAATATTTACAAATAAATATTGGTATCCTTCCTTAATGAATCTCATTTTTAGTGTTTGTCTTCTTCGCGTATTTTCTACATTTATTACAAAGATTGCAACGGCAATGGTATCCATTTTTAACGACCAACAAAATTAAAATCAAATCAAAAGATGAACAACGAAAAATTATTTATTTTTTCACATTTTGACTCAAATCAACCAGTATTCCCAGGTTTTCAAACAAAAAATCCCCTTTTTTGGCACCAAAACCTTTTTTTTCCCTTTCTTTTTCTTTGAAATCCCATTTTTTCCCCGAAGAAAAAAATGAGTTTTTAATTGTTTTTCATATATTTTTTTTATAAGCAAAAAAATTATTGTAATCCATGAAAAACTAGCGGCCCGGTACGTGCTTCGCTACGTATAAAGTGAAATAAAACAATTTAATTGTAACATCAAATTATTCATTTATTCAAACAAAAAAATATTTTATTAATTGCTATCTATTTTAAAACTTAATCCACAACATTTGGATAAACAATATTTTTTGTTTTTCCATATCAGTTGGAATCATAGGGATACGCGGTATCAAACAAACTTCTCCTTTTGATTTAGCAGTTATAGTCCAGGAAAAATTGCTTTCTGCAAGGAAAAAATTAGATCCTGGCTGAAAATTGGCACGATCATTGGTAATTGGGCTCTTTATAAAATGAGAGAGTTCCTCACCGATCCGATGACCGCTACGTAAGTTATTCAAGGTCAAAGGTCATGAAAATGGGTTTTATTAAATTTACTCAAAAATGGTTTGTTTAAAAAAAAAAAAAAATCCACAAATATGTTGCTGAGGCAATTTCCAACAAAAATGATCGTAAGAGTTTTGTCCGTAGCATTTACCGTTAAAAAGTTATAGCACTTTAAAGAATCATAAGTATCACCTTATTTCGCATTTTCTCCAACATTACTCATAATTACTTAAAACCAGTTTGTTTTAGAAAAAAATTTTGAAGTACAAACTTGTAGATGAGAAAATTTTCACAAAAACGGCTTTGAAATTTTGTTCGTAGCACGTACCGTTAAAAAGTTATAGCAATTTACTGAATACACGGACCATAAAATTAATTTGAATTTAATTTTTGGGGCCAAATATTTGTGAGAAGAATTTGGTGAGAAAATTTAACCCAAAACCGGTTTTTTTTGGTGATCATAAAGTTTAAAGCTACCCTTTTAACTGTCAACAGTTCGATAAAAGTGCATGTTGAAAAAGTTGCAATCGATCCTCTGTTACTCGTACTTTTTAACTAAACAATTTGAAGACCAACTGCAGACATTTTTAACATACGAGTTGGCTCCTTATCCATTGTCACTTTTTGATGAGGTTGGTATACGAAAAAATAAAAAATCTTCCCTTTATGAATTGTTAGAGCCAGTGGAAGATAACATTGATTATAATAATGTTACATACATCATCGATGGAGGATTTTTACTGCATCGTGTTTTATGGAATCGAGAGAACTCATTTCATGCAATTTTTGATAGCTACATTAACTATGTACAAAAGCATTTTGGCAAAGATGTCACCATTGTTTTCGATGGTTATAAAGATCAAGGTAACTATATAAAAGCTTCAGAGCAGCGTCGTCGCACAGTGGAAAATAATTGGATGTTTCTGATCAAAAATCTATAACTTTTTTGTTTTTATAGACAGAGTATTGAAATTTTGCACAAATACAAAGGAGAGTATTGTCTTAATGAATTGCTTTTAATATAAGAATAACGATAATAATACTTGCATATTTAGAAAAACAAACTAAAAATTTATAAAAACTCCATGGAACAATTTATTGTAAAGGGTGATTGCAAATAAGGTGTGACAAAAAGCTAGAACTTGTAGGTTATGTTGAAAAATTGATTAAGAGGGGGGTCTTTATCCCCAATTTAGGGGGGAGGGGAATACACACAAAATTATTTAAAAATACTTACAATGTCATGCAGTTTTTTTGAAAGACAGAAATCCATTCTTTAATTTGCTTTTTAAATCGATTTATTTGAGCAAATATTTTTTGAAAAATTGATTTTCAAACTGAAAGTTTTGAAAATTTAATTTTTTCAATACCGTTATCAATTTCAAATCAGATGATCTATTATTTCTAAGACATGAGAAAATTAAAATAAAATCCCGATTTAATAAAAAATATACATATACATATGTATGTATGTATAAAAAAAAACTTCATGAAATAATGTCTGTGTACCTACACATATGGTATTATATAAGTAGAAAAAATAACGTTATTAACATACAGTGAGCGTCAAAAGTGAGTAAACACCCAATATAATTTCTGGAGTTACATGAATTCTGATAATAAAAATCAATAAAAATAAATCAAAACATAAATAAAAATTCAAAATATAGCTTCCTACAATTTTTCCTAAAAGAAACTAAACATACTCCATATTAACGCGTCACAAGTAAGAAAACATCATAAACAGAATATAAGGAGCACAATAATACATGATGGTGTGGGTATGTATGGCAGCATATTCGATCGGGAATCTTGTTTTCATTGAAAGTACAATGAATAATCAAGACTATCTAAACATCCTAAGCAATAACCTTCAACCGACCTTAGGAAAATTAGGGATGCTTAGCAATCGGATCTCTTAGCAAGACAATGATCCTAAGCATACCTAGCAGTTTCTTAAAGAATGAATATTTTTTTTTCAAAGCACCTCCACCACCTTCCCTAATCGCCGCACCTAAGCTGCATACAACATTTATGGGATCATTTCACAAACGGGTCATCAAGAACAAAGATGACATTAAAAGGGTTTAATTGAAGAACTGTCCCAAATATCCTCTGATGTTAGTAAGTTCTTCACTTTGCCTTACTAATCAACAAGTTTTAATTGGTCGGATATTTTTAACATCTTATCACAATGAATAACCATTAACCATTCAAATAAAAAAGGTTTAAGGAACATCTCGATTAAGCTGTATTCTAAAAGTCAAATAATGAAGTTGGTTTTGATATTTGCTTATATCTTCAAAAGTATAAGTCCTAGGACCATCTGGTTTTCAGTTTTTAATTCCAAATTTATAAAAGCATTGAATTTTTAAAACAAAAATAGGATGTAATGTAAACTTAAAAAAAAATCATTTCGAAGAAAAAAATATTAGTTTGTTTTTTAAAGATTTTGAGTTTGAAAATTAATTTCTCAGAAACTGTGTAATAAAATAATTTGATTTGAAAAGTAAATTAAAGAATTAATTTCTAGCTTTAAAAAAAGATATAATATGAAATTGTAAGTCTTGCCATTGTTTTTTACTATTTTTTAAAATGGCTCACGTAGCGATTTTTAGTTTTCTGGCTTTAATCATTATTTTACTGATAACTTCCAAAATCGCACGTTATCGCAGCTGATTTTTATAAATGTTTGTTAATAAGAAACTAAGCTACAAATTAATATAAAAAGCAAAGCATCGCGAAGCATCGCTAACTACTAAAAGTCTCTGTGAACTTGAAAAATATTTTTTTTTAATTTTATTTTACATTTTAATTAATTGTGAAATAAATCAAAATTTTTAAAAACGTAAAGTTCTTCTAATACTTCCATAAAATAAGCTTTTCAAAAATGTATAATACTTTATACCTATTCCTACAAAGTCCTATAGAAAACTAAATTTCAAAGTGATGAACCAAACGTCCTTGAATTGAAAATTTAAAAAAATAATAAACATTAATGCTTTAAAAAATGATTCATTCATATATTTCAAAAAATTCTTGCACTTTCGTAAAGATTGACTATTTAGCTTTCAGATAAAATTCAAATGTAAAATTAAAAAAAATTTTGTAAAAATCATTTATGATCAGCTGTTGTTCTACCATTTTCCACTGTGCGTCGGTTGCTTCAGCTCCGTCATCAGCTGACATTTTGTTCGATGTATCAATGAAGGTTTCAACTTCCCAACAATTTCTTGCTAATGCAAACAACAAAAATCGATTCATTGCTATGCTTTCTGAGAAGTTTAAGGCTGTAAACATCCTAGTGAGGCAAGCCAAAAATGATGCTGATGTTTTCATAATCGAAACAACCATAGAGAAAGCTGAGAAACGCACGAGTATTGTTGTAGGAGGGGATGTCGACCTACTAGCAATACTGATAGCAGGCGCTCCTCCAGACAAAAAGATCTATTTTCGGAAACCAGGTAAAGCTAAAATGGAAAATAAATTATACTGTACTCACAGTTTAGCCGCTTACCAAAAATGTCAAGCCCACATCTTATTTTTGCACGCATTTACTGGTTGTGATTCAACTTCTGCTCTCTACAACAAATGCAAATTAAAAATGTTCAAGCTTTTTGAAAAGAGTGACGATCTGATAAAATATGCCGAAGTGTTTGCCAGAGCCGAGTCCTCCAAATATTATATTTGAATATGGTATACGTCTACTTCTAGCATTTTACAAAGTAGGTACATTCGACAGAAAATAATATCGATGCATTAAGATATTCCACATTTGTCCGACTGACTAGGCTCAACAAGGCTGTACAATTATCTTCCCTTCCTCTAACATCTGCTGCTGCTCAACAACACCTTTTTAGAGTGTCCTATTAAGTTCAAGCTTGGTTGGGAAGAGATAATATTAATCCGGAAAGCTGGGGATGGGCATTAAGAAATAATGTTTTGGAGCCTATAACCACTCTGCTTCAACCAGCACCGGATGAACTTCTTACAACAATATTTTGTAACTGTAGTAAAGTTTGCGGTTCTAATTGTGGTTGTCGAAAAGCGGGTTAAAGTTGTTCTTTAGTTTGTTGTCAATTACATGGAAAGTCATGTACAAACTCAGTTCAAATTGATCCATATGCTGAGGACGCTAACGACGAATCATTACTTAACATGCCTTTGCCAGATGTTACTTAATAATTTTAACTAAATTTTGTTTGCTAAACACAGTGGAATAGGCCTACGGGCGATACCACATACAAAAAAAATAAAAACGCGCCTGGCACTTGACCTCTGAGGTGGTGTGGAAGAATGTGGAAAATAGGGCTACTTTTTGCGACACTTACGATTCTATAAATTGCTATAACTTTTTAACGGTACGTGCTACGAACAAAATTCTAAAGCCGTTTTTGTGAAAATTTCCTCATCTACAAGTTTGTACTTCAAAATTTTTCTCTTAAACAAACTGGTTTTGAGTAATTATGAGTAATGTTGGAAAAAATGCGAAATAGGGTGATACTTACGATTCTTTAAAGTGCTATAACTTTTTAACGGTAAATGCTACGGACAAAACTACGGACCATTTTTGTTGGAAATTACCTCAGCAACATATGTAATTGTGGAACAATTTTATTTTCTAAAACAAACCGTTTTTGAGTAAATTTAAAAAAAAACCTTTTTCGTGACCTTTGACCTTGAATAACTTACGTAGCGGCCATCAGATCGGTGAGGAACTCTCTCATTTTATTAAGAGCCCAATTGCCAATGATCGTGCCAATTTTCAGCCAGGATATAATTTTTTCCTTTCTTTGGCATTTTTTGTCTATTTTTCCTGGACTATTAGGATCGTAGCTTTAATCAAATTTGGCAATAACTTTTCCACTGCCAATCTGGTGCCATTACACAGTTTTGGTGGATTAATATTTCGCAATAATATAATCAAAGAACCAACTTTCAGATTCAAGCAATGCGGTGGTATACCAGCCTGTTCCAATGAAGTTAAAAATTCAATTGGATAATTCATCTTGATTCATAACACTGTCAATTATTGGCAACTAGCAGTTTCGCTTGAATTTTAAAATTAATGGCATTGATATGAATGTTCTTGGGTGCTAAAATGGCGCGTTTTCTCAACCAATCATAATTTCTGTAGTTCT
Organism: Chrysotoxum bicinctum; assembly: GCA_911387755.1. Taxonomy (NCBI): domain Eukaryota; kingdom Metazoa; phylum Arthropoda; class Insecta; order Diptera; family Syrphidae; genus Chrysotoxum; species Chrysotoxum bicinctum. Next base: position 137,111,304 of record OU426989.1, on the reverse strand, counting down.
GAAGAATATTCGGAAAAACACATTCAATCAATTCATCTATCGATTGCGCAATTGTACAAAAATTCTTTGGATCAATCCGTTGGTACTGTCGATTTATATTTTGCCATCATCAATTTCTAACAATTGTTTTTGAAAATTCATCTGCAGCCAGATCATTTTGTAGGTGAATACGCATATTAATGTTCAGTGTCAATTTTTGTACATACATATCTCCAAAGAGCTGATGACTTCAAACAGGCATTTATTTCATCAGCTGGAGTTGATCGAGGAATGACAGGCAATATTTGACGAAAATCCCCTGACAGTATTATCACAGCGCCACCAAAAAGTTGTTGATTACCACGTAAATCTTGCATTGTTCGATTAAATGCTTCTAGTGATTTTTTATTCGCCATTGTACACTCATCCCATAAAATAATTGACGTTAATCGCAGAACTTTTCCCATAGCAGAATTTCTCGAAATGTTGCAAGTTGTACTTTCAATCACCTGTACATTCAATGGCAATTTTAATGTAGAGTGTGCAAAAATTGATTATCAGCGTCGGGGTATGGCAATAACGAACCAGTTTGATGATAAATCTGGCCCTGAATCTGTAACATGTATGCAATTTTAGGTAGATGTTGGATCAGAATTTTTAAAACTATCGAATACTTTATGATTCAGATTGATATAAACATGGGACAGTCCTGTTGAAGTGTTTACCTTAAACGTCGCACAGTGTGGTATTTTGACCTGAAACGTGGCCATAAATCAATTTTGTCAACTTTCACTCTCAGGATTAAGCATGTGTCCCATAACAGGTATATAACCAGGCTACTGTTTAGTGAAGTCGATCTATAAATTCGTCACCCCCGTTCGCGACACCATCAGTTGCAACTTGCACTTGTTGAATAAGCACGAGTTTGTTTGCGATTTTTAAAAAAAAAGTGTATTTTCTGTGTGTTTTTTTTAATCTTAAAAGTGATTTTTGTGAAAAAATTTGATATGGATATCGTAAATCAAGGTATGTACAATATTTTAAGCAAAGAAATTTTTATATATTTAACTTAAGTTCTTCATATCGATGAGTTTAAGAATGTACTTACAAAATTTGCACTTTTTCCGTTGTTTTTAGCAAACATTAGTGTTTTTGAATATTGGCAACACCCCGCAACAAAGTTTGTCCTATATATTATTTAACTTCTGGATATGTAGAACAATCCTGCATTTCAGAACCATTCACAAGTTTTCACCTAAGAAAAAACAAAGCATTTGAAAAAAACTCCTTTCAAGCGACCATAACTAAACATTTTTTATATTATTGCAGATGACTAACTCCACCTTGTCTCTGACCAGGAAACAGCTCCATGAGTTGGTAAGAGGAAGCTCACAAAGACTCCTTGACGGTAAACTTAAAGATTTGGATAAAAAATGTATGGATATCACAAACTGTCCCCCAGAGAAAATAGATGAATTTACAAAAATTATCAAGGCGTTCAAAGCGAACTATAAACGGAGATGGGAACTCTGCAACTGCACAGAAAAGCGTTTCTTGGATAAGAATGAAGAGTGGCTTAGAGAAGAAGTAACACTACCTGTTGGCATACTTCCCGGAAGGTCTGGTCGCCCAAGCAAAGAGTTCGGGGAATCAAGTGACCGAACAAAACGTCGAAAAACAGAGGAACTTCGAAAGAGTGTGTCCTTTGATGAACTGACATACGCAGCACAGATGAGTCAACGAGCAGCGGGAAATATTGATGTCGCAAAAGTGATGGAGGTTGTGACCAAAACTCCAACCAGGGCTATGAAGTTCCGGAAAGCAGCTGCGATTGGCAGTAAAACCCTGAAAACTGAGAAACACACTCCTGAAAACGCTTTGAGAATATTCGTCGAAGCTAATTTAACTGCTGGTCAATACGAAGTGATTCATCAGGCCAACAAAGATATATATCCGTGCTATACTGTAATAGGTTTGAGATAGAGATTTGGATTCGAGAATCAATTTGTTGAGCGCGTAGGACTGGCATGCTGGCGGTGGCTCGGCTTGAACTCGCCGGAAATGGGTGGGAACTTGTCCACGCAACTCAATCTCGCCTATCACAATAAACATAAATCATGCCAATTGAATTTCGAAATAAGGTTCGAAATCAAAGAAAAATTATTAAACGGACGGACATTACATTTAGAGGGGGCTGAGGTAGTATCAGCTCATGGCCTAACCCACCCTACCATGGAAGTTCCGTGGCCTAATATTCAACTTCCCCTTAAATCAAACTCACCTTTTTGATCAGCTCATTTCATCTTAGAATTGTGTCGTCCTTCAGCATCCCCTGAAAATTAGAATTCCTAATAAGCCATCAAGCTATATGCCTGAATGAAACACACGAATTCAATCATCTTGACGTGATTCACAAATATTTATTTAAGTGAAAAGCATAAAAAGATAAATTATGTTTATAATATTTATAATATTATATATATATATATATATATATATATATATATATAATTCTTCTGTGAGTGTGCATGTCACTGAACTTCTCTTAAACGACTGGACCGATTTTGATGAAATTTTTTGTGTGTGTTCAAGGGGATCTGAGAATGGTTTAGATTCACAATATTATATAAAAATCAATTGCTGTTCGTTTGTCTCGCTAAAACTTGAGAATGGCTAGACCGATTTTGATAATTTTAATCTTAAAATATTTGTGGAAGTTCAGGGAAGGTTTAAGCGGTGAGAAACATACATACATAATAAGTAACGGAAAAATACTAAAAACGAAAATTTAATTTTCCAATACAAAATGTTCCTAGCTGTGAAACATTTGACGTCTTTGCACTACAAATTACTGCAGAAATTTACAATGAGACATTTATCATGATAGAAGATTTGTTTTTATTGATTGTAAATAAAGTATTGTCGTGTTTGGGCATAACACCACCCAATCGTCCTATGCGCGATACATTTAACCATGACTTGCGAAGAGAACAAGAATACGGTACTGAAGTATTGGCCGAAACAGTTCGTTCAAACGTTCCGCAATTGAATGAACAGCAAAGAATTGCGTATGATACTTCGATTGAAGCTGTGAACAGTAGATCTGGTGGAATTTACTTCTTTGATGCTCCCGGGAAACTGGAAAAACGTTTCTAATTTCATTGCTGTTGGCAAAGATCAGATCGCAAAATGAAGTAGCCCTAGCATTGGCTTCATCTGGAATAGCTGCAACATTGTTAGAAGGTAGAAGGTGCACATTCTACCTTGAAATTTCCACTAAACATCCAAATCAACGAAGCTCCAGTTTGCAACATCGCCAAAAATAGCGCAATGGCGAAGATTCTACAGATACGCAAATTGATCGTTTGAAATGAATGTACGATGTACAAGAAATCATTCGAGGCACTGGACAGAACGTTAAAAGATCTTCGTGACAGCCAAAACATTTTTGGTGGAGCCATGATTCGGTTGTCAAGTGATTTTCATCACACTCTTCCAATTATTCCCCGATCAACTGTTGCTGACGAACTAAACGCATGCTTAAAATTCTCTAATTTGTGGCAATATGTAAGTACACTCCTATTAACAACTCACAAGCGAGTATTTTTGCAACAAGATCAAACTGCTATTATGTTTTCGAAGCAATTTTTAGATATTGAAAATGGTAAAGTCACAGTTGATACCTCAACCGGATTAATTATACTACTCAAGGATTTTTGTCACTTCGTTGATTCAAAAAAGTAGCTTATTCGGCGTGTTTTTACGGACATAGAAAAACGGCTCAGAAACCATAATTGACTGAGTGAACGAGCAATATTGGCGACCATAAGCAAAGATGTCCAAGTTTTCAACGTAACAATTCAAAATTTTCTTCCCGGAGAGTTGTTATCTAATAAATCAGTTGACACAGTTACAAACCAGGATGATGTAGGCAACTTTTTCACAGAGTTTTTAAATTCTCTGAATTTGCCTGGACTACCACCTCAGAATTTACAATTAAAAGTAGGATCAGTTTTGATTATTCTGCCTAACATTAATCAACCTCGACTGTGCAATGGTACGAGACTGGCTGGAAAAAACCTAATGAATAACGTCATCGGACCAATATTATCAAGGGAAAATACAAACGAGAGGGTGTCTCCATCCCGCGTATACCGATAATTCCAACGGATTTGCCATTTTTTCGTCCGTTTGGCCTTTGCGATGACAAGGCCAGTCTTTTAAAGTTTACGGAATCAACTTGAAGTTTCCCTGTTTCGCGCATGGGCAATTATAAGTTGCGAGTTTGCGAGTCGGAAAACTATCTTCTTATATATTTACGCACCGCAAAATAAGACAAAAAATATAGTACATCAGAAAGTCTTAAATTGATTAATTGAATAACTGTGTTGTATTTAATGTATGTAGATAAAAATTTTGTATTAAGTTTTGACCACATTTCCCAAAAATATATGAAGGTGATACGAAGTTTACCGGGTCATCTAGTAATATATAATTATAATTGAACAAAATTTAAAAGAAAAAAAAACTGGAACACTGGAGTTCTTGAAATTTCTTTTGTGTCTTGGTTCTTGAATTCTTAATCTGGAATCTTGAGTTTTCTATCTTGATTTCTTGAATCTTGAGTTCTTGATGAAATCTTGAGATGTAGAACAGGTGGGCCGAATGATAAGATACACGAAACTGTTTATGGGTATACATATATACCATAACGGTATTCTCCTGTATCGTAATTTTAAGCGAGGGGCGATCGCGACTCTTGCTTTGGAACTGGACCAGGCATAAAAACAAATCTTAAATAAGTAAGTAAGTTATAAATGAATAATATTCTTCGAATACCAAATTTAAATATTTCCAGCCTCAACACCAATGCCGAAACATACCTACCCTGCAGGCAATAGTTGACCGAACCAGGCGGCAAGAATCACAAAAGCGACAATAAAATGGTAAGTAGAAATCTTGAAACTGACTTATTCGTTATGAATATTAAAAGGTAGAACAAATCAACTCCTCCGGATGAGCTCAATTGTTGGATATACATAACGCCACCATATATCCCTACCAAATGTTCAGATTAAAGAGGTATAAATAGTTGGTTGAGATACTAATAGTATTAGTGTTAATGACTTATTCTTATCGTTTCGTTACAGGTGTCCATAACAAAACACTGTTCGAGAAGACGAATCTTGTGACTTCGAGAAGAGTGGAAGGACCCTGTCAGATAGGTTTTTTAATAATTCTGTATATAAATTTGTACATATACAACGCAAGTATTCCTTAATAAATACCAAAGTTAATTTATCCCTATAGATATTGTTTTGGTTTTTCTTTTTCATTTCGCTCGTTTAAGAGGTTATTAACGTGGTGAAGAACCCACAAAGCCGGGCAATAAGCATCTACTTACTTATAGTATAGTGTAATTTTACGAACATTTAGATCTATGATCAACCTTCCGCATACGAGGATTAAATGCCCAAGGAAAAACTTGTTAAGTGAATGCAAGAGTGAATAATTTTGTGTTTTACTTAGATTGTTTTCGACTTCGAGTGTATTTGGCTCGCTAAAGATATAAATTGTGTAAAAGACAGTGTGGTAGAAAAATAAATACCTATCCTACTGTAAGGATTTTAATATAAACCAATAAATGGTATAAACGAATAAATAATAAGTTAACAAATAAACGAATTAATAACAAAATAGTTGTAAACAAGTGTAACTAAATAAGCAAATTTTAAATAATTAATGCGCATTAAACAGATGAGTGGATAGATACAGAGATAAATAGTATATAAAACATCAATAATAACTCTATTAATAAATGAACTAATATATTAACATATAACAAGGAAGTAAATAAATAAATAAGTTAACAAAAGCTCGAAGATATTAAATATATAAATTAACAAACAAGAATGTAACAAAAAAAAGGTAGCGACTTAATACCTGAACAAATTAAGACCTAAATAAATAAATAATTGAACCGGTAAACAAATAGTTTAACATATAAATAAATAATTTTAATAAATAAATAAATAAATAAGCGGAACACATAATTAAACAAATAAATAAATGAAAGGAAGGTAAATGAAGAAATAAATAAATAATGTGATCTGTAATAAATAAATAAATACTAAACTAAACTAAAACTAGTATTGCAAACTTAGCCTAAAATAAATTAACAAAAAAAATCTCAGGGTCTGAAGGACTTCACTGTTTTAATAAATAATTAATAAATAAACATAAAATAACAATTAACTAATTAGGTCAAATACATAAAGTAGATCTATTAAATGGAATTAAATGTAAATACATGAACCTACAAGGATAATTATTTAGAATAATAAACACAAATACCTATAATCACAGAATTAATAAGATCTTAACATAGCAAAGAAGGATGATAAGGGAATACAGATGATATTAACCTCTTTCATTGTTTGATGTCTTTAGCATGATAGATTCCAATGGTTTTACCAGATAAGTTTTCTAATTCATATAAGTTTTTTCCTACTGCTTTCACAACGCGACACTTAACAAATTTCGGACAAAGTTTAGCACTGAGATACTTTGAACTATCACTCAGTATATAATTTTTTCGGAATACCTCCTGCCCAGGGACGAATCGTACGTTTCGAATACGAATGTTATACTTTAATGCACTCTTCTCATTTGCTTTGGCAATGCTTGTTTTGACTTTATCGCGCATAAATTGTTGCCTAGTATGCCTGGAGAGAGTCATAAGTTCACCGTCTTCTACTGACTTCAGCTTTTGGGCAAGCTCATAACAACTCCCGTGGGTCATCATGTTTAAGCCAAATAGAGCAAAATATGGTGACACACCGGTGGAAGTGTGTACTGCACTTCTCAGTGCACATGCTATGTCACTCAAATGTAGATCCCAATCTCTCTGGTCTTCTTTGAGATAGGATCGTATTGCTGCCAGAAGAGTACGATTGACTCTTTCAGAAGCATTCGACTGAGGGGAATAATTGGCAGTTTTAAAATGTCGTATGCCATAAGTTTGCATGAAATTTTGAAAGTCCTTCGCTAGGAACTGTCTCCCATTATCGGAATGGATTATTTCAGGGACTCCGAACATATCGAATACATTTTCTTTTAAGAATTGTATAATGCTAGATGTATTTGCATTTCGTAGGGACTTTAAAAACAGAAACTTAGACATATGATCAAGGACGACGAAAACAAAACTGTTACCAGATTTAGAACGAGGATATGGACCTATAAAGTCAATGTACAATTTTTGGAAGGGACGATCGGCGTTGTACATACTGGACATAGAAGGACGCAGGACTTTGTTCGACGATTTGCACTCAATACAGGTGGTACATTTTGAAACATATTCACGAATTTGAATTGTCATGTTTGGCCAATAAAAATATTGCCGAATCCTTTGTAATGTCTTAGTTAGCCCACCATGGGCCACCTGGGGTGGATTATGGGCACGAACAACGATTTCATTAGTGAGACCTGACGGTACCCATAATCTCCAATTGTGTTCTACTGTGGTATTTTCATCATATGGTGGAAACGATCGTTTATATAGATATTTTCCGTCAATTTTAAGGTCTGGCAATCTATCTTGGTTTTCTTTTACAGTATCTAATAGGCTCAAGTATTCGTCTGATTCAAATTCTTTCGAATTGATATCTATCAGCGGCGATATGTCAGTTAAATCTAAACTGTCTACTTCCATATAAACTCTTGACAAGGTGTCAGGGACTACATTTAGGTTTCCTTTCCTGTGTTCTATATAAAAGGAGTATGCTTGAAGTTGAAGACTCCAACGTGCAAGTCTGCCACTCAAATCTTTGAGACTCATGAGCCATTTTAAGCTTGAATGGTCAGTTATTACAGTGAATAGCATTCCCTCCACGTAAGGTCTGAATTTTTGTATCGCTAAAACCGCTGCAAGGCATTCCTTTTCTGTGACACTATAATTCTTTTGACACTTGTTAAGTTTTTGGGAGAAATATGAGATTGGGGACTCTTCCTCGGCATCGTTTTTCTGGAAGAGCACAGCACCTACACCTGTATCTGAAGCATCACATTGTATGTAGAAACGTTTCGTGAAATTTGGATGCGTTAGCACTGGGGCTGTGATTAAGGTCTTCTTCAATCTTTCAAATGCCTCAAGAGCTTCTTCCGTCATTTTGAATTTGGTATTACTTTTTTTTTAACGTATCTGTGATTGGGGCAGTCAAGGACGAAAATTCCCGTATAAACCGGCGATACCACCCTGCTAGACCAAGCAGTCTGCGTACCTGTTTAGCCGTTTTTGGGACGGGAAAGTTTTCAATGGCTTCAACTTTGGCGGGATCCGTCTTAAGTTTCCCACCACCAACGATGAAGCCCAAGTACTTCAACTCCTTGAAGCAGAATTTAGACTTCGTAACGTTGATGGTGAGACCCGCTTTATTCAGGCACGCAGCTACTTCCTCCAGCAGAGTGATATGTGTCTCGAAATCTGGAGCTATGACAAGCAGATCATCGAGATACACGAAGACCCGGTCCCTTAACCTTGAGGGTATGACCTTGTCCATTAACTGACACAACCTTTGGGCCGCATTACACAGACCAAAGGGCATGACAGTAAAATGGTACAAGGGCCGCCCCGGTACTGTAAAAGCAGTCTTCTCTCTACTCTGCCTCTCCAGCGGTATCTGCCAGAAAGCGTCCTTGAGAACAATGCTACTTATGAAGATGGTGTCATGTAGACGACTGAAGATGCCCTCGAGATTTTGAAGAGGGTAAGCGTTCTTTTTCGTGTGGGAGTTCAACTTTCGTGAATCCAGACACAGACGATTTTTGCCGGGTTTCTGTATCAGGACCACTGGCGAACTCCACGGGCTTTCGCTCTCTTCAATCACTCCAAGGCACAACATTCTATCTATCTCGGCATACATTAGGGCTTGTATCGCTGGGGAGACAGGATAGTGACGCTGTTTTACAGGGACCGCGTCTCCGGTGTCGATGACATGCTCCTCAAGCGTCGTTTTTTCGAGACCGTATTTCGTATAACACCGAAACTTTTGCCTGACCGCGTCCAATCGCGTTTGTTGCTCTGGTGACAGCTGATGAGTATCCGAAGAAACCACAACCTCTGGCATTTTGATCTCACTGACGATTCCAGGTGCAAGCTTGAATGCCCTCCAGAAATCAACGCCGAGGTAAAGTTCCTGATCGAGAGTAGGGACAAGGTAAAACGTGAGCTTGTTTTTCAAATTTTTATACTCAACATCTATATTAATTTTTCCGATAATGGATTGATTTTTACCATCGGCAGTTTTAACGCTCGAGGTAAAAGGGAATATTTGAACGTTAAGTTCGTTAACTAAATTGCGACAATCTTTGCCCAGGATACTGACGCTTGCGCCGCTATTGAGCAAGCCTAGCATCTCCTTGTCCGCTACTTTTATTTTGGCGTAGGGCCTAGGATCACCAGATATGTCAATTATCGTAGACAGTATTTTGGATCTTGTTTCTTTTCTTGTTTGGTATCTGTTTCTTGCTTTAACGATTTTTGGACTGACTGTGCCGTTAAAAATTCGTTCTTTTGCCTCGTTATACTCTAATATTCTTACATGTAATGGTTTTACGTAACTAAATCTAACATTTTTATTATTATCTTTTAATTTTGTATCTCTCTTCAACATTGTTATTTTCAGAGGTTCTGTATCATTCTCAATTTGTTTCTTTATAGGGTTTATTGGTTTGGATTCTCGGGGATTTGTGTCGAACGCGACTCCCCCGTTGAAATCACGCTCTTCTTCCAGTTTTCCGGTTTACACTTTGGACATTTAGAACAGATTACATTCTCTTCACCGCATCGGAAGCAAAAATATTTTGTTTTGGAGCTGAGCACTCCCAGTACAAATGACCGTTCTCTTTACAGTTCCTGCACTTGAGAACTTTATTTGATGGTCTAGGTCTGTTATTATTGATATATTGCATTGCGTCAATATGATCAATATATTGTTCTGGGTCTTGATCGTAGTACGAAACTTCATTCGCTGACATTTTAAGAGGTGGTTTGTATTGTCTCGTTGTGTTATGGAAAGATTCTTTAGAAGGGAAAGCTTTTTCCGCTTCTTTACAGGCATACCTAAGCTCATCTAGAGAAGTTATAGCCATGGGATAAACAAGTCTGTTAATTTTTTCGTTAAGATTTCTCTTTAACATCCTAACTAGTTCAAATTCTGGAATATGAATTTTAAGTTGCGATCTTAGTTTCAATATAGCATTAAAATAATTTTCACAAGACTCAAAAGATCCTTGTTTACGGTCTGTTATGTCACGCAAAATTTCATAATCCGATTTTAAGTTCCTAAATTGACGCATCTCGCAACATAGGCCAATCTGATGGTCGGTAATTGGACTTTTGATATTGCCAGTACCAATCTTGGGCTGGTCCAGAAAGCATGATATGAAATTGTTTTAATATTTCTGACCAGGCACACTCGTATTGAATTTGGAGACTCTCCACCCTAAATATGAAATCTTCCACCGTTAAGTTTTCTGGTCTACCATCGAAAGATATACCCCATCGGTCTACCTTTATAGGTGGCCGATTACTTCGGTGTGGATTGAAATTAATATCAGCATAAGGGTTACTTCGATGGAAATTAACATCTGGTTGGTGTTGAGGGATGATACCTTGTTGGATTGTCCCAGATTCAGATCGAAGAGTGTTCAAAGGATTGAAATTTAAAGTTTGGGGATTGACTTAGTACTGAAGGTTTTGTATAGTTGGTTGTATATGTTGCGGTTGTTGTTGTACACTAGGGTTAGCTACAGGGTTACTATCAATGGGTTTGAAACAATATTGAGGTGGGACAAGTTTGACTGAAGGGTTATGCTGAATATTTTGTACTGTTGGTTGCAATGTTACCGGTAATTGATTCTGAAGGGGTTGTTGTTGTAATTGATTTCGATTGTTTTGTTGTAGATGATTATGACTTTGACTAGGTTGTTGCTGTAAATGATTTTGGCTAGATTGTTGTTGACTCTGATTAGATTGATGTTTTTGTTGCCTTTGTGGTAATGACTTTCTGAAAGATGAAATATTTGAATGCGGAAGTATTTGTACCTCTCGTGTTACTAAAGGACGAGTTGCTGAATTGATTTCGCCTAGAAACTCTTCAAAATTATCTTTAATAGATTTTTTTATGCTGTTTGAAATATCAGATTTCATGGATTCAGCATATGATGAAAATGCGTTGACAATAGCAAGATTAACATATGCTTTGATATCAGTTGGTATGTTATCTGAACTGTTTGAAATATCATTAGTTCCTTTACGGTTTGACACTATTTCTTCATTTCGGATGGTTTCAATACTATTGTCAAGGATATTAGGGACTCTACCTAAATTACTGAGGCTACTATATGAAGGAGCCGTAATAGAATCCACTGACCCGTTGGAATGATCTGCACTCGTTGATATATTGAGTTGAGGACAATCCGTTTGAGTGTTGCTTGGTAAAGGGGTGCGTTGAACACGAGGGAATTGATGATTATTAACGTTAATCATGTCGGTATTTGGTAGTGAATTTTGAGTGTCACTTTGATCATTTGAAATAGCTGCTCCTCCAGCAGAATTTACAGATAGATGTTCTATGGCAGGTGGAAACAAATTTGATTGGCTGTTGGACTGTGGAAAAGAAATAGTGGAAGCCGGCTTTTCGTTTTGATTACCCCTTTTTGGTTGAGATGGGGAATGGCGTACCAGTGGACTTAAGTTGTTAAGCAGTCGTTCTTGCTCATTTGGATGGAGTCTATTCGACGCTCTAGTCCCTTTCTTTTTTATTGTACCTGTTTTGGCAGTCTGACCGTTTCCGTTCTAATCAGTGTTGTCCATTTCGATATATTTAAAAAATTTTTTTTTGAAGGTGAATTCAAAAACTTGTACAAGAACGAGGAAAAAAAATCGAAAACAAAAAAAGGATAATATGAAAAGCTTTTAAACAAAAAGCGAAGCAAAAAAAAACAAAAACTTGAAAATACACGATTTCCAAAAAAATGCTGTTTGAAACTCAAACAAAGATTAACTTAGAACGGAATCGTAAAAAAAAAATAAACGGGAGCAAAAAGTTGATGCTTAAACAAATTAAATTCCACCAAAATTTTCCAGAATTAGGAACAAAGATGTATAGAGGTTTGTCAACTAAAAGCGAAAAAAACTTAAACCAAAAGATTTAAAAAAGAACTGAAAACAAAAAAGGTTAACACACTGTTAAGTTCAAAACTGACTATGAACTATAACTTTCAAAAAAAAATTATTAACTTATTGAAAACTTAAACGATAAGAGTTTTAAATAAGTATAATTTTTCCAAGACAAAACTATTTAGCACTTAAGTGAATTTTACTAAAAGGTAAAAATAAAAAGTGAAATTAAATAACAAACAAAAATAACTACAAACAAAATGTTTAGCAAAAAAAAAACTTAATTTTGCAAAACAATTGTAAACAGATAACGAAAGGGTAGTTACGAAAAATAACACTTGGTGAAACCAAAAGGGAAATGTCTTAAACAAAAAAATTGTATACGAAAATGTAGAACAAAAATAACTTGAAAATACAAATAAATTTTTCGTATGAAATCCTGTTATTATACTCGTATTTATTATAAGAAATTTGTAATGATTTCTTTTTAAGTGTTATGAATTTGTTTTACTTCTGTGTTTTTTCATGTACCATTTCGGGGATGCTTCGGGCGACTTATTTGGTGCTGATGTTTTCGACGAAAGATGAAGTGAGCTGTAAAAGGTAGGTAATTCTTGTATCTAAAAGACTTCGGACGGACTAAATTTAAAAAAAAAATCCCTCTAAATGTAAAAAAGGTAAACACAAACTTTAACATAGGACACAATAATTGATATCTGGCAGCTCCCGCAATTCTAGACAAGCCTGAGGCTTTTGCTAGAAGACTTGAAGCTGTCAAATAAGCAGAACATAGGAAAGTATAAGGAGTATATGAAAAGATATTGTGCAACAGTAGTGACATATTGTCAACTTACATGGCCACAATTATTTGTATAGACAAACGAGATAAATGATTGGAAAATATAAACTAGAGAGATAGAAAAGAAAAATGTTTACACTTAAGGATGGGTTAACACGATCAAAACACGGTTTAATTGTAATTGTCATCATCATCTTGTTATCTCATCGCAAGTGAAAAGGTTTGTTTAAAACTTTCCTTGTTCACGACATATGAGTTGCCGATGATGATGACAATTAGAATCATAAGGAGGAAAAGAAAGACTTAAACGAGGACTCACGTTGCGGGCGCCATTTTTAATAAGGTTGAGATAGAGATTTGGATTCGAGAATCAATTTGTTGAGCGCGTAGGACTGGCATGCTGGCGGTGGCTCGGCTTGAACTCGCCGGAAATGGGTGGGAACTTGTCCACGCAACTCAATCTCGCCTATCACAATAAACATAAATCATGCCAATTGAATTTCGAAATAAGGTTCGAAATCAAAGAAAAATTATTAAACGGACGGACATTACATTTAGAGGGGGCTGAGGTAGTATCAGCTCATGGCCTAACCCACCCTACCATGGAAGTTCCGTGGCCTAATATTCAACTTCCCCTTAAATCAAACTCACCTTTTTGATCAGCTCATTTCATCTTAGAATTGTGTCGTCCTTCAGCATCCCCTGAAAATTAGAATTCCTAATAAGCCATCAAGCTATATGCCTGAATGAAACACACGAATTCAATCATCTTGACGTGATTCACAAATATTTATTTAAGTGAAAAGCATAAAAAGATAAATTATGTTTATAATATATAATTATAATTGAACAAAATTTAAAGAAAAGGATCTCTTAAAAAAAAAAACAAGAGAAATAAAAAAAAACAAATTTAATAAATTGCTTATAGGAACATTCGAAATAATTTTATTCAAATTGGTTGCGACAAGTTCCACTTTTGAAAAATTTCTTAAATTTCTGCGCTTTTAGGAATGTTTTGAAACCTAACCAACAAAAAAAAAACAACCTAAATTGAGCTCAATGTAAGTTACTATAGAGATTCTAATTACTTCTGATCTCTTTTTATGGGACAAGAACATCAAAAAAAAAAAAAGACGGAAATTATCTCAACCAGATATACATATAGCGAATATATCGAATACGCTTATAACCACTTAGTACAAGAAAAAACTAACACGGTTAATAATAAAGCAATTATAAATTAAAGATGAACAATTTAATTTAAGAAACAAATCCTTTTTTTTTTTGTATTATTAATATCACGCCAAATTTTAAACTATATATATGTACACAAATAAACAATAAAAAAAAAACTGGAACACTGGAGTTCTTGAAATTTCTTTTGTGTCTTGGTTCTTGAATTCTTAATCTGGAATCTTGAGTTTTCTATCTTGATTTCTTGAATCTTGAGTTCTTGATGAAATCTTGAGTTCTTGATGAAATCTTGAGATGTAGAACGGGTGGGCCGAATGATAAGATATACGAAACTGTTTATGGGTATACATATGTATATACCATAACGGTATTCTCCCGTATCGTAATTTTAAGCGAGGGGCGATCGCGACTCTTGCTTTTTGGTGCAGTCGCCGATCGCCAATTCCGCGTTTCTTTTAAATCCCTTAGAACCCGAAATAAATATTGATTCGGTACAAGCCCAAATTTTAAGGACCAAATTCCCAAATTTGTTCAGGTGACGTGAGCCGCACCTATATGGGGGTGGAGGAATCCAGTGGGATCTGAATAAAACAAAGGGAAACCATTTAGGACCCAGAACCGGTTTCTTTACATATCGATACCTTCCCGTAAGAATGTACTAAGCGACATTTATTAAATTGTTCAGGAAACGAAAAAAACGAAGAAAGTTCTAGTTGAATCATAGTGTGCTAAGAGACAATTTTGGTTAAACTAAGTGACATCTAACAAAATTTTTTGTTGCTCACTACAATGAGATCTTTATTAATGTCGCTTAGCATAATTTTTTTGGCGGATAATGCAAATTTCAGGGGGCAACATTATTTTAATGAGAAAATATGGCAGTTTATAAATTTTTTTATTTGTACTCTAGTTTCCTTTTCATGCATAATAGGTTGCCGAAACCCAGGCCAAAACGTGGCCCTTAACATATACACCCCTATTATGATTGTCAACTATCAATTTGATAGCTGATAAATTTTTAATTCAATGTTTAAAAACCCAACTGATTAAAGTTTTGATCATTGAGAATGATTCAGACCATTGCGAAACACAAGCAAATTGAAAAATTTAAAAGAAAAATTGATTAGTTTTTTAATAAATTGAGTTTTATTACCCAATTTTCAAGGTTTATCAACTATCAATTTTATAATTGACAATCGTAATAGGGGTGATAGTATATTTCCTCATCAAAAAGTCATTTTCGAAAAAAGTGTCGCTTAGAACATTCTTACGGGAAGGTATCGATATATAGAAATATATTATATGAATATATATTCATATATATCTTTCCACAATAGTTCGTATAGGTATGTATATATATGTATCAATGAGGAATACAATTTCTTATGGGCGTAGTTAAAAAAAATTATATTTCCCTTTTTTTTGTGCACTTACTTATGACAGGTACTCTTGAGAAATATGCCGATGAATATTTTACAATTTATATTTTAAGGATATAAAAACTATAACTAAACAATATTATATATATATATTTTTTTTTTGTACTAATACACTTTATGAGCTTCTGCTTCAATCAACTGCTTACTTGGTAGACATGTGTAACGCAGCGCTGCGTTAGCGCAATGCGTTGAAGCAGCAGCTGCGTTATGTGCGCTGATACATCAGTTTGTAACTCAGTAACGCAATAGCGCAGTTCATCAACTCATCAACTCAATAATCGAATAGCGCTTTTGATAAGCGCAGCGCTGCGCTGCACAGACAAAAACCATTCAAGCAGATACAAAAGCGCTGACTTCCTTGTAGCGCTCCCATATTTTTCACATTTTTGACGGAATTCAATAAAATTCCATGATGTGGTATATGGTATTTTTGCTTTTTAAGGGAAAAAATGTTTGTATTGCAGAAGACTTATTGCAGCTTGTGGATAACGTAGAAAAGTATTTTATATACCAAAATAACCGCTGATTATTCAAGAAAATAATAAAATTTTAATTTTTAAAATCGGTTAGAAAATGTGGGCAGAATTGTTAATTCTGCCTAGGATTTCTTTTTTGATCTAACCAAGCCTCTTAACCATTTAAGTTGTATGACAACCTACATTTTTTTTTTTAATATTCATATTAGAGATATTTTAACCTATTCATAGACACCTCAATCTTATAGATGGAAGAAGTATTTCTCTAGTTATAGTCAATAGAGTGCAGCAAAATCGAACATTTTGAAAATTTTCTTGCATTTATCTGGAAAATAAATAAATCGAAGACATTTTTTTTGAATTTTTTCCACATTAGATACTATAACGAAGCTTTTAGGCTATGCACAGCACATGCATGTTGTATATATCAATATAAGTGCTTACTTGTTCTTAATCGAATGAAAGATATTTTGTAAAAATCCGTTAAAATGCCAAAAGTAATGAGTGATATCTGAAGCAAACAATGTGTAAAAAAATACAAGTCTTAAAAAAAATGTATTAGAAAATAGTTTATATCTGCCCTCATGTTGGACTGAGAGCTTTTCAATTTTCTTCATATATTTAGAAAATATATTGAATAATAATACAAAATAGTTTTAATTTTCTATGTTCAGGTCTTTGTATTTATTTAAATTTTTTCCACAATTAAGTGGGAGAACAAAAAAATCACTACTCCAGATTATTTTTACATTTTTTAAGTGTAGTCGGGAAAAATTGATATTTTTTTCATAAATTGTATGAATGTCTAATGTCTACAGTATTTTAAGACTTTAATCTTAAAGATCTGTATGATATTTTCGAAGTAAAAAAATAGTTTATGAAACCATCTCTCTTTCTTTTTTGTATGAAAATCAATTTTTTTCGTTTCAAATCCTTTCAACCAATTTTAGCGTGTTTCCTGTCGAATTAATTGTAAAACATTGTTCAGCATTATTTTAGAAGAGGATTGGGGAAATAAGTAAGTGGTAATTTTATTCCAAAGTTCTGAAAGTTTTCATCAACTTTTGAATTTTGAGTGATTTGAACCGAATTGATTTTTGCGTCATTAACTTTTTAGTACGAAATTTTTTGTTATTTTGAATTTTTTTTTACACAGAAATAAAGTTTGACATTTCTCAATTAAATATATACTTCAATAATTAAGATCTGAGAACTAATACTTAAGTTAGAAGAACTAGAAAGTATGTAAGTCGGCATATTTTTAAGATTTTAATTAAATTTTTAATCAAAATTCAATTTCTATTGAAAATTTGAGAAAAGTCACCCTACCTCCTCTCCTGTTTCATATTTACCAAAATGACCTATGACACATTTGTAGAACATCATTATTGCAATTAATTTGCATCTTTAGTTTTTTAAAATTGTTAAATTTTTCATCAACATTTGAATTTAGAGTTCTTAAAATCGAATCGCAACGAGCTCCTTGCACGCTTTTAGTAAGAAAAACTTTGTCCCTCCTCAAAAATTTTTAGACCGGTATTTAGGAAAACATTCCATCTTTCATTTAAAATATTAATCTTGAAGATTGGACTATTAGAACCAAAGATATAAGTACAAACGTCTCCACACCTCGAACGAAAAATCTTTTTTTTTGAAAAGTCACCCCCATTCTCACTCAGACTGTTTGGTCGACGATGAACAACTTGTGTGCGCTTGTGCGCTACGAAGTTTGTATGATGATGACGATGAGTTAACAAAATACAGCTGCGCTGCGCTGCGCTGTTTTGCTTCAAATGAGTTAAAACAAAAATTGCGTTATGGCGCAAACTGCGTTAACGCATTTCGCTGATACAGTGAAGTGCGCTTGAGTTAGTGTATCAACGCAGCAAATTTTACTGCGTTACCCATGTCTATTACTTGGTAATGATCTAGAATCACTTCGATCCTTTCCCATCGTTTCTGCCTATGGATGAAAAATCATTTGTTTTTTGGAACCGGTCAATCAAAATCGGCCACGTTGCCAAAAGTTAACAAAATCGGATTTCATTCCTTTGAACAAAACCGGATTCTTCATATTGACATTAGCGACCTCTAGAGCTTAATTGGATGTGATAAGCCCTTAAGGAGCGTTCAAATCCTCCGATTACACTAGTTAACAAATTTTCGGTTTTTGGCGAGTACCTCAACAAAAAAGTATTTTCTAGACTAATTTGGGCTCTCTGAACACGAAAATGGCAATCATTTATTTTTCCAAAGAAGCGTTTTCGAGATATGACCAAAAAACGTGTTTTTCTGCTCCTTTTCCATGTATAAGCCTAATTCTCAAAAACGGTCAAACTAATTAACATATACTTTATAGTTTTGAACAGATATTTTGTTTGTCTTTCCAACAGTATACGACTTGAGTAAATCGGCCCAACAATCATCAAGAAAAAGCCGTTCAAAGTTTCAAAAAACACAAATTTTCGCCGTTTTTTGAAAATCGCTTGTTTTAAGTCATTCCGTAAGGATAGACAAAAAAATATTTAAAATAGTTTTAAGATCTCAGGTGAAAGATATTGTTTTTACAAAGCTAAAACGCATAAGATCAATGAAATCGAATAATAAATGTGCAAGTTATGAAACATTACGTGAAGGCAGACCATTTCAGTTTTTTTTCAAAAAAAATACAAATTCAGAGCATTTACTGTAGTGCTTTATAGTAAAGTAATGCTATATTGTCAACCTGTGCTACGTGCTTTGTGAGGTTAATTGCATTTGGAAACGGAAATAGGAAGTATTTATCGTTTGGAAAGACAGTTGAATGGAGAAACCCAATTGATCATGTGACTGACTGTTACTTCTGCTTAACTAAAATACAAGGAGGGAAATTTCGGAAAGCTTTTTATCCCGAAGTACAATCAGTAACAAAACAAGAACCACCAGGAACAAAAATAACAGCCGGAGAAGTATCAGATTTGAGTTCCAGTATCATCAACAGTTTGGAAATTAAAAGTCCAAAACTAAAGCTATTTAATCAATTCCAACTCAATGATTTATGCCGTGATCTCAACTTATCTTAAGAGAAGTCTGAGTTGCTCGTTTCGAGATTGCAGGAATTTAACTGCTTGGAAGCAGAAACAAAAGTCACTTATTACAGAAATCGGAATAAGAAATTTGAAAGGTATTATTCAAAAACGGGTGACTTTTGTTATTGCAATGATGTGACAGGATTATTTGCTGAATTTGGAGAACACCACAAAGCTAAGGATTGGCGGCTTTTTATCGACGACAGCAAGTATAGCCTGAAGGCTGTTTTACTTCATAAAGGGAACACGAAACCATCAATCCCGATTGGTCTCTCCACAAATGTAAAAGAGGACTAAAAGACCATGGAAAAACTTCTTCAACTTGTGAAATACAATTCCTATAACTGGAAAATCTGCTGTGATTTAAAAGTCGTGGCTTTACTTACTGGCCTGCAGGGTGGCTACAAAAAATACTGCTGTTTTATGTGTTTTTAGGATAGCAGAGCAGATGAAAAGCATTTCATCCAACGAAATTGGCCACTTCGTGAAAATCATGTAGTAGGAAAGAGCAACGTTGCTGAAAAAGCACTTGTTGAAAAACAATATGTAATACTTCCATCATTGCACATAAAACTCGGCATTATGAAAAATTTTGTAAAAGCCTTGGCAAAAGATCTCGAAAACAAAGGATTAACATATTTGAAAACAAAGTTTACCAAGCTGTCGACCGAAAAAATTAAGGCGGGTATATTCGTTGGTCCACAGATAAAAAAAATTGTTTAGTGACACCGGATTTTTGAATTGTCTAAAAAAAACGAGAAAAGAGAATGGAATGCTTTTCAAGACGTAGTTCATGGATTTTTGGAAACTACAGAAGTACAAACTATCGTCAATTGATCGAAAAAATGACGATTACATTTCATGGTATTGGTGAGTATTTAGCAGATTAGTGTTTCAAAAACAATGAATTCTATTGACAACTAAAATTTAAATATTTGTATTCCTTTCAGGTGCTCGCATGCCTTTGAAAATGCACTTCTTGCACAGCCATTTGGAAACTTTTCCCACGAATTTAGGAGCTGAAAGCGATGAACAAGGATCTTGCTATTATGGAAAAGATTCAACGCCACATAAAAGAAGAAGTGTTAACAATACTTCATATTTTCTATAAAAATTATGAAAAAAAGAAAAAACCTGAAATGATCTGCCTTCACGTAATGTTTCATAACTTCCACATTTATTATTCGATTTCATTGATCTTATGCGTTTTAGCTTTGTAAAAACAATATCTTTCACCTGAAATCTTAAAACTATTTTAAATATTTTTTTGTCTATCCTTACGGAATGACTTAAAACAAGCGATTTTCAAAAAACGGCGAAAAATTGTGTTTTTTGAAACTTTGAACGGCTTTTTCTTGATGATTGTTGGGCCGATTTACTCAAGTCGTATACTGTTGGAAAGACAAACAAAATATCTGTTCAAAACTATAAAGTATATGTTAATTAGTTTGACCGTTTTTGAGAATTATGCTTATACATGGAAAAGGAGCAGAAAAACACGTTTTTTGGTCATATCTCGAAAACGCTTCTTTGGAAAAATAAATGATTGCCATTTTCGTGTTCAGAGAGCCAAAATTAGTCTAGAAAATACTTTTTTGTTGAGGTACTTTTTTTGTGTAAACTAGTGTTATAGGTCAAAGCTTTTACATTTACACGAAGGGACAGGATAAGCAGCCATTTACTTTAGGTAGTAACCTTTAAAAAAATCGTATTATTTTACATTAGCTACTCTCAAAACTTGCCACAGAATGCCAAAAAGGGAAATTGCATCTACGGTGCTCTCCTTTTCGATATATCTTATAGTACAAAATATATGAAGATCGCTTGACATCTTATATTGCTCATGTGAACGAACCTCCTTGAGGAATTTAGAACTCAGCTATCCGTTAACGTCGCTACTTGAACGCAGCCGATCCAAATGTCAAAATGACAACACAAAAAATGTAAATAATCACAGTATTCAACATAAAAAATAGTTCTGGAACTGGACCAGGCATAAAAACAAATCTTAAATAAGTAAGTAAGTTATAAATGAGTAATATTCTTCGAATACCAAATTTAAATATTTCCAGCCTCAACACCAATGCCGAAACATACCTACCCTGCAGGCAATAGTTGACCGAACCAGGCGGCAAGAATCACAAAAGCGACAATAAAATGGTAAGTAGAAATCTTGAAACTGACTTATTCGTTATGAATATTAAAAGGTAGAACAAATCAACTCCTCCGGATGAGCTCAATTGTTGGATATACATAACGCCACCATATATCCCTACCAAATGTTCAGATTAAAGAGGTATAAATAGTTGGTTGAGATACTAATAGTATTAGTGTTAATGACTTATTCTTATCGTTTCGTTACAGGTGTCCATAACAATACCTACGTGTATAAAGCTAAACAGGATTGTTACTCACCAAAAAGCGTAAGTGAGACAGTTGCCGAAGTGAAGCTCCAAGATTTAGTGGATCACACAACATCACGTTTATATAAATATTTGGAACCACAACTCCAACAGTGCCTTGAGATTAAGACCAGTGAAACAGATTTAGAGCTCATATACAAGTGGGGATGCGATGGGTCTACTCAAAGCCAGTATAAGCAGAAATTCGAAGATGACGATAATAGTGATGCAAATATATTTTTGAGTTCCCTTGTACCTCTTCGTCTCAAGTATGGGAGTCAAATCTTATGGCAAAACATTCACTCTTCATCACCGAGATGGTGCAGACCAATACGGATTCGTTTTGTAAAATAAAATAAGGACATAACCAATGAAGACATCCAATACGTTGAAAAACAAATCCAAAATCTTCAAGCAACAAAAGTAAGCGACAATATAAGAGTCAACCATGTACTGCTTCCAACAATGGTCGATTGAAAAGTGTGTAACGCAGCTACGAATACTGCATCTACATTACGTTGTTACATATGCGGAAAAACTTCAAAAAGTTTCAACGACTTGGATTCTACAGAACCGGAGAATCCAGATACTTTCAGATTTGGGCTATCAATATTACACGCCAGGATTAGGTTTTTTGAATTTCTACTGCATCTGTCGTACAAACTAAAAGCGGAAAAGTGCATAAGGGTCGCGTAACTGAAAAAAGTGACCGGGAAAAAATGCAAGCAGCCAAGAGACAAATACAAAAAGAGTTCCACGATAAAATGGGCTTACTGGTGGACATTCCAAAGGCTGGGTATGGCAACACTAATGACGGCAACACCTCGCGCAGATTTTTTAATAGCCAAGAAGAAGCAGCTTCCATTACAAGCGTGGATTTATCATTAAATTTATCAAAATTATATTAGAGGTGATATCCTCTGGTTATGAGATAGATCTTCAAAAATTCGCAAAATTTACGATGGATACTGCTAAATATTACGTAAACTTGTATCCATGGCAGCCTATGTCTCCAACAGTGCATAAGATTTTAATCCACTCTACCAGTGTCATATCCCATGCATTGTTGCCAATCGGCCAGTTGTCCGAAGAAGCTGCTGAAGCTAGAAATAAGCATTTCCGCCAATACAGGGAACATTTTTCACGAAAATTCTCCAGGACTGCATGCAACGAGGATGTGCTTAACCGGCTTCTATTGACGTCAGACCCTTATCTCAGTAGTTTAAGGACAAGCAAGACAAAAAAACAATCGTTTTCAAAGGAGGCTTTTAATCCACTCTACCAGTGTCATATCCCATGCATTGTTGCCAATCGGCCAGTTGTCCGAAGAAGCTGCTGAAGCTAGAAATAAGCATTTCCGCCAATACAGGGAACACTTTTCACGAAAATTCTCCAGGACTGCATGCAACGAGGATGTGCTTAACCGGCTTCTATTGACGTCAGACCCTTATCTCAGTAGTTTAAGGACAAGCAAGACAAAAAAACAATCGTTTTCAAAGGAGGCTCTCGAATTTTTTATTGCAAATACCAATGATGAAGATGTTAATGATGATGTTTCTGATGAAATATGAAGAATAAATAATAAAATAAAAACTATAAAATTAAATTAATCCTGGTCATTTTTACTTGCGACATAGGTACTATAGGGCAAGTTCTGCATTTGGAAAAAAAATCGAACTCGAGATTTTGATCAAAGTTGACATTACGATGATAGCGAAGACGAAAAAAGTGGGTCCGACAATTCCGTCTGTCTGTCTGTATGTCTGTATGTCTGTACTCTGTACCTCGAACTACAGCCTAAACTACTGGAGGTATTTTCTTCAAACTCGGTACTTAAGGGTCTTCGGTGATTCCCTAGAGGAGAAATTGAAATTTTTTTTTAGCGGAAAAACTAAGGGTACCCCCCATACACCCGTAATACAAGATCTTATTTATCTCGAAAACGGCTCTAACGATTTTGATAAAAAAAAAATTAGGTGTGATATTATGGACATGGACTACATTTTGGTCAAAAAAAATTTGGGGGGAAATGTTATTAGGGGTACCTGTCATAGAACCGTTTTTTTGATTTTCGATTTTCTTACCAACGGCTCTAACGATTTTTACCAAAATTTTTATGCAGGAGCTCCTTTGCATTTTAAAAAATATAAACTAAAATTTTTTTCGAAAAAATAGTTTTTGGATTTTTAAAAAAATAATACAATTTTTTTTTTTTGAAAATTCGATATCTTGAAAACCGATACACGATTAAATTTTTAAATAACGTTTTAAAATGTATTTTATTAAATACTAACAATTTGCATTAAATTTTTTTTTATAAAAATTTTAAGGAAAATTTAGTACACAAAAAACCTGTTTCAGTGTGTCTGTATGTCTGTACCTCGAACTACAGCCTAAGCCACTGGACCTATTTCTTTCAATCTCGGTAGTTAAGGGTCTTTGGTGATTCCCTAGAGGAAAAATTGAAATTTTTTTTTAGCGCCAAAACTAAGGGTACCCCCCATACACCCGTAATACAAAATCTTATTTATCTCGAAAACGGCTCTAACGATTTTGATAAAAAAAATTAGGTGTGATATTATGAACATAGGCTACGATTACATTTTGGTCAAAAAAAAATTTGGGGCTAAATGTTATTAGGGGTACCTGCCATAGACCCGTTTTTTTTATTTTCGACTTTCTCATTAACGGCTCTAATGATTTTAACCCAAAATTTTCACCAGGAGTCCCCTTAAGTTTAAAATAATATTGTATATAAAAATATTGGAAAAAATATTTGTTGGGTTTTAAAAAAAAAAAAAAAAAATTCTTAAATCAATATCCTCAAAACCTATGAACGATAATTTTTTGAAATTATTTCCTAAAATCAATATTATTTAATACTTAAAATTCGCTTCACACATTTTTTTCTTGAAAATTTTTAGAGAAATTGCTTATGTAAAAAAAATATTTAATAATAAAACGATTTTTTAAAGTTTATTTGCATAAATTCATACTTTTCCTGAAACCAGACGGCAATTTTATGCATTTGAACATTATTATCTCATTAAATCCATGTTTTCTATTTATAAAATGTATCTTAAATTCCAAAGTACTATTACATAAGAGCAAGTTCGTGCGATCCAGTCGTGCATTTTATTTATTACTTGCAATAAAACAAAAGTTGCGGAATGAAAAACAAAAAATGATTAGATAATCTGTTTATTCAATAATTGACCTGTACTCATAAAATATACAACTAATCCACATCTGGAATTCTTCGTATTTTGGATTAAGAGGGTCGCAGGTATTTTAGACTTGGCTACCTGCATACTGGGACATAAAATTTGAACACCCGGATTAAGAAAATTTCACTCATAAAAAAAGGAAAAAAGGGATTTTCTAGGAAAAAGTATCTTTCAGTTTTTTTCTAATTTCTTATAAACTATGACATTTATCGAAATGAGGTTTTAAGTATTTGACTCAAAATATATCAGGTCATTGAATATTGACAAAAAAAATGTCCTTGATAAACAATTTTTTTTTTTAAATAAATTAAAAACCGAAAACAAATTTTTTTTTCTAAATTTTAACTTTAAAACTTAATTTCTCAAAAACTATTTAATTAAACAACTTGAATCAAAAAATAAAACAAAGAAGAAAATATTAGCTTTAAAAAAAATTATAGCACAGTGTTGTACGTGCTTTGTTTTCTTTCGGCTAATCGGGATGGGCATTTAAGTGGGTTTTACTGTACCTAAAAAATGAAAATTTATCCTTCTAAATAACTTTTTAGTAATTTGGTACCTATTTGATATGAAAAATGTGCCCAAATATTTTTGGCCAGGTTTTCGACCAAAATACCGCACTGTGCGTCGGCATAAAATTATCTCTAATAATTTTAGTAGCACCAAAAGAAGTCATTTGAAATGCCGAATTGTATAGTTCAATATGACTCAAAAAGTGATTCAACGTTTGAGATGTCCCAAAAATAAGTGAATACAATGGTTCGGGTGGAGTTTCTAATGCTGGCTCTCACTTTGCCATTAGCACAACACATGCCGGGCAGGGTTCGAACCTAAATCTACTCCTACGCTCCGATTTTTCGAGATTTACTCCACTTTTTCCACACAGACAAATTGTCTTATTTATATACAAATATGACATTGTTGAAAAAAACCATTAAACCTTTGTTAAAAATTCTTTCTGAATTTGTAATTTGTTTATTTTTACAAAACAATTTTTGAAAATAATACTAAGTTTTCCAATGAAACCTGTGATTTATTTTTCTTTTTTGCTAATAATATTTTTTTATGTTCATACATACATATGTATGTTTCAATTTTCCTGAAAAGTAAGGATTTTCTTTTTGTTTCAAATCTACTCCGAAAATCTTGCCGGGGTTTCACCTGGAAAGTTAGCCGCATCACAATGTGGACATATTGCGTCCATCATTCCAATGTATCCGTACATACTATAACTAATTTGACTGTTGTAATTAAAAGCAGCACGCATCATTTCAGCCAAAGGAGCACGACGTATTCGTGATCGCCGTGCAAAATTCAGTACAGGTACAGGGTCAACAGATCTATTTCGTGCATTACGTTCAGGCTGCGATGCAATAGCTTGTGCGCGTTCATTTACAGTCTGTGATCGTCTTAGTAATGCCACATCATTTGCATTACGCGTTCGCCGACCTATATTTACTCCCCGGCTTGTGGCATTATTCCTTCCTATAAAAACGAATAAATCAAATTAAAAACAAATTGCTACATTAATAGTGGTGTATCAGTATCGCTAAAAAACTGAGAAAAGTACACGCACACATATACATAGTAGAGTAACTTGGGGTAATGTGGTATAGGCGGGTAATGTGGTATAGGCAGTTTTCTCAAAAACTAAGCATGTTTCTTCAACGGTTTTTACCTTAGCGGACGGTAATATAAATAAAACTAAGTACTCGTGTTCAATCAAGTCAGAAATCTTCGTATATCTCAAGCAAATATTTGAGAAGGGTTATTGCGTGAAGTTGAGTTTTTTTTTGGGTCAAACAAAAAGTGTTTGTGTGCTCTCAAAAGTTGTGTTTCAAGCTAGTTTATAAATTCTTTACAAAACTTAATTAATCATCTACGAAAAACAACTGTAAGTTTGGGGCGACTTTCCTTTAAGGTAGCACGAGTATAGTGTTGATTTTTTTTTTACAGTTAGGTATGGGTCTCAATAGAACAGGGTTAAAATATTAGAGTGAGGAAACCCCCCTAAATCCTAAAAAAAAATATTTTCTTTTCGGTTTTAACCTCACTTTTTGTTTGACTCAATTTTTTTGGCGAAATTGTAAATTAAAGTGCTTAATTGGTTTATGTATTCAATGTTACTATCTATTCTGAATCGAACACAAAAAACCGAATGATTTTATGTCTTTTAGTTCTTGAGAAAATTGAAAATTACTAAGACTACTTTTTGTTTTTTGTTTACATACTTACATAAATGCATCAGTGCTAGCATCCAGCATTATGGCTCATAAACAGTCAGATATGTATGGGGGGGCATGCTGCCCCCCTGCAACCCCCCTGCTTGGGCTCACTATAGGATTTGGGGTAGGTGCGAGGTTGGGTGCCCGCAAAGTTTCTTTTGTACTTCATAATTTCAATACAAGTACAATAAATTTGAAGAATATCCCAAAAAAACAGCGCGTATAAAATCACTGAACCAAAGAAAGAGAGAAAAAACGTCAAAATAAAGCAAAAAAAAAGTTTTTCATATGCATCGCAGCCATTATTGTGTTCAATTTGTATGAAAAAGTGAAACTTTAAAAATTAATTAAAAATAGTTATAAATGTTTCCTCACTTTAAAATTGTGATATTTGTTATTTAAAAGTGCTAATCTATCGAATAAAACTATCCGCGTGTGGAAATTCGTGCTACCTTAAAGGAAAGTTGAGCCGTAAGTTTTGTTCAAAGGTGTTTATTTTATATTTTATTATTTATTTTTGTAAAAATATACAGTTTCGGGTAATTGGTATACTAGCCGTGGCTACTGTGGTAGTATACCACTTTACACATCATAAAAGTTTATTTCTTTTTTTGGCTATTTGTGTTTTTTCTAAAGATTCATTCGTTAAAATGTCTAAAAGGGTTGAAGTAAGAAAATGAGATTCAAAGGACATGAAATCATAATGTGAGGAATGAAAAAATAGGAAATTTGAGATTTCACACACATTTAAAAAATCTACTGGGTAATGTTGTAAAGTATACCACAATAGACAGCATAGTGTACCACATTACCCTTTAACTTTCAAAAGTGACGATTTAGAGGTTATATCAATATTTTGTCAAAATCTTTGTTAGTTTTTGTTAGAATTCGACAAAAAGAAATCACTTGGTAGCTTATATGTTTTTGGTAAAATCTACCAAATTTAGGAGCATTTGTTTCATAACTTTTTCTGTTAAGTCAAAAAAACAAACATGTATACCACAATACCCTAACTTCCTCTACATTAATTTGAACAATTAAATTTGACAGTACAATCCATATATGAAAAAAGTTTCAATTTGACAGCAAAATCTCCACTAACAAAATGATCCGACATTTATTGAATTCATTTGTTACAAGAAATGTGATAAATGAAGAACCGCTCGACCGATTTTGTGCAAACTTCACATAAACCATCTACTAAATAGTCCGAACAAAGCCTAAACATTTGGTTCGGATAGGTGAGCCCGTTCTTGAGTTATAAAATTACAACGAAAAGTGGCATTGATTTTTATATATATAGATAACAAAAATAAAAAATGAACATAATAAAGGTCTTCAGGACTAAAAACTAAATCACAAAAAAACAAAAATATATTCTTTAATTATGATGGTAAAGTGGGCTTTTTTTGTCAAAATGTTTTAAATGCAAAAAAAAAAAAATATTTCATCTTTCCCAACGTTTCGTCGATTTTCGCGACTTTTTCAAGGGTTTAATTTTTAAATGTTTTTTGATTATTTTTAAATAAATGAATAAATGATACAGTGAAAGCTCTAATAAGCGGACACTCATGGTCCCCCAATTTTTGTCCGGTTATGAGAATTGTCCGGTTAAGGGAAAGCAATAAAAAAAAAACTTTTTTTTTTAACTTCATATTAATTCTGATTAATATTGGATCTACGATCTACCTTGCCATTTTCCACGAACATCTTCTTTATTTCTTGAAATCTCTGCAGCTTGAGTTTTTCCAATATTAAATCTAAGAAACTTTGCATAGATAAGATATTTCATGTCGTGGCTGAAAAAAAAACAAGCTTTTTGCCAAAGCGCGAACCAATAAGTTTTTGTTGCCCAATGCATTGGCAATTTACAACTTTTCTTGCCTCATCTTTTTTTACCGTTATTTTAACGGAGTCTGCTCTAGTGAAATAGCCAGCTGAATTCCTCCCCTTAAACAATTCAACCGTAATATTCGCACTTCTAGGAATGCCCATCAGTTTACCCTTAAGCCCAACTTCGGACGTACTGTGAAGTACAGAGATTCGTTCTCCAGCCGTACTACGCGAATGTGGAATTCCTTACCACGCTCTGTCTTTCCCAGTCATTGCAATGTTCAAAAATTCAAAACCAATGTACACCGACACCTCCTTTCTGACCTCTCCCTTTTTTCCTAATGCTCACACTGTGTCTTTGACATATTAAGGGTATACAAAAAAATTTTGAGTGTGATGAATGAGTAGCTGAAGGAAAGGAAATGACATGTATAAAAACGAAATGCGATGAAAAAAGGGAACCATACCCTCTCAAAATTACACCAACTACCCCCAGTAACTAACTCGGGAAACCACCTAATAACTTTTCAACATAACATAACATAACATCGCACTGTCCAGTTATTAGAGCTTCGCGTCCGGTTATCGGAGATTTTCTATAGATTTACTTACGTATTAAACAAAAACTGTACTTAGAACAGATTTGCTGTTCTTTTCCGTTACATTTTTGAGAAAAAATAATCCCTTAATAAAATAACGTGTCCGCGTATGGGAGGTTTTCTATCTAAAATGGGCAAGAAAACGTGTCCGCGTCCGTTTATGAGAGTGTCCGTTTATAGGAAAGTATTTGTATGAGATTTTCGAAAAAGAAGTTCGTTCCCGTTTAAGGGAACTGTCCGCTTATTGGAGCTGTCTGCAAGTAGAGCTTTCACTGTAGTTGATTTAGTATTGTTTTCTATGTTAATTTACTAAAATGTGTATTACTAATTCATGAATTGCCAAAAAATATCATCACGGGATCATCACCATGTAGACAAGCAACGTTGTCCGTTATCCGTTTGACAGTTTAAGTTTCTTTTCTCTTTTGTATGCTCTTTCATTTGTTATATGTATGTACATTACATGTACATAGTAAATCAGTTATAAAATGTCAAAAGAATTAATAAGAAGTTGCATGCGCTGTTGTTTAGAGCATGTTGTTTTTTATATTTTCTAATTGGTTGTTTAGATTTAGATTTGTAAATTTTTAAAGACTGTTTTTGATAAGATTATCAGGTCTATCATGGTAACAGATCGGGGAATTCTACGAACGGGGAAAAGTTACGATCGGGGAATATATTGTGTTCATGGTAACAGAATTGTAGAAGAAATATTGATGCTTACCAACGCAGGCTGTTGACATTTATTTATATCTGTCAAAACTTTAATTCCAAAATAAACAATATTAAAGCAAAAATGGACAGCGCAGCAGCATTTTTGGAAGCTGAAAGATACGAAGAAAGGACATTGAACAAAGAAAAAAGAAGATTTTTAAGAAATACTTCACATATTTTTCAGCTCTCAGATGCAGCGTAAGTTTAATTATAAAAATTGATGTGTTGGAAATAAATTTTAACTTTGTTTATAGTTTCAAAAAAAAAAAATCGTCTGAACAAAAATTCATTTGGATATGTTTTAAATGAAATAAAACACAAAATTCAACCGGCTTCACGATCTGATGCTTTAACCGTGGAACAAAAACTAGCAGCAACCTTAAGATTTTTTGGTGAAGGAGCATATCAACATGGTGTTGGCAAGGACTATAATTCATCGATGGCACAGTCAACATTTTCGAAAGTTCTCCAAGAAATGTTAAATGTACTCGAGGAAGCTTTGTGCCCTAAATGGATATCTGTGGAAATGTCAGCAGAGCAAATTGAAGAATCTAAAATGTATGTCGAGACAAAAACCGAATTTCCTGCTGTTGCATTTTGTGTGGATAGAACCCATATAAAAATCATTGCTCCTAAAGACAGACATTTGTTCTTCAACAGAAAAGGATATTATTTTCTAAACGTTCTAATTGTAATGTGTAAAGTAAGTCAAAAAAGTTTATTTCTTTAATGATTACCTTTTTTTAGATTTACGATTATAATGTGTATTCGAGGAGTAAACGCGAATTTCCAGGGAGCAAATCACGATTCCCACATATGGAACATCAGCCCACAACGATGTTATTTTGAACAAAGGTATCAAAACGGTGTCAGGGTGAATTTTAGGTATGTACTTTTGAAAGCAAAATTCAATTCTTTTTAAACTTAATTATGTTTAGGAGATGCTGGGTATCCGTTGGAACCTTGGTTGATGACACCGTTTATTTGCGGCCCAAATTGTTAACGTATGTTCTGCCTTACACAACATATGCCTTTTTTTAAACGACGATATGGACTTCGACGAAAGCACTCAAGAAGAAGTCATAAATTACGAAAATGATGGCTATTACACTTCCAGAACGCAATACCATAATAACGCAGTTGATGCAAGAAATGAAATACTAAGAAATTTTTATTAATCAATTTTTATTAACAACATTATAAAAACAAATATAAATAACTTAAAAACTTAACTTCAACTGCTTAAAAACAAAATTAGAACAAACAAAAAACGTAAAAAAAGTAAAAATCACATTTAAAATTCAGAGATCACAATGCCGTTATTTTTTATCTTTTAGTCTTGTAACATAATTTCAAGACGACTAATTTCCAGCTCCATCTTTTTTGATTTAATTTCAAGCTCTTGCTTTCTCAGTTCCTCCATTGTTTTGTTGTGCTTTTGCATTTTCCTTAGCTTGTCCTTACTGATTTCTTTCAGTCCTTGCAAATTCTTATTTACCTTTTTAATATTAACTGCCATTTCCTTGATGGCCCTGCTTGTTCCTTCTTGAATTCTGATTTGTTTGCTCAGAAGTTGAATCGATGTAAGCGCCCTTCTAGGCTTACGTTGTCTTCCACTGCATCTTGGTGTTGACTTTGATTCTTCCGTATTATTTTCATCATTTAGGGTTGTAGATTCAGGGGGAGCAGCAACATAGTCAGAAGTAGAAGCAGCTACAGGAGCAGTAATAGCATCGGCGTTTCTTTTGCCAAAAGATTTTGCTCCTATCTCAGTAATTGACCGGCGTATACTTAGCAGCGACATATCACCGATTTCAAAAATTTTTATTCCTATAATTAGGTGAACATTTGGTGAAATTTGGTGAATCAATATTAGAATTTGGTGAATCATAGTTTAAAAGTTATTAACAATTTAAGGTTTCGCGTATAGTTAGCAGGTGATGAAAACAAAAGTAGTCTTTATTGGTATCTATCGATGGAGAATGGTTTTGCGAATTTAGTGAGCCAACTCTTGAATTTAGTGAACAAGCATTTCAATAAATAATTAACAAAATGTTAAAACTATGACAGTTCTATAAACAATTGCAATTCGTAACGTAACGTGGTTGAAACTGCCATATAAGAACACAAAACTAGCCCATGTAATCAAAATTATGTCCCAATTATGTCAGCTGTCACAAATATCAGCTGATGCTGTCAATCTCTATTTATCGAATTTGTTCTTTCCTTAAGCGGAATACACAAGCCTTGAATCTCGCGTGGCGTGTTGCTTAATCGATTTTGTCAATATTAATGTTATACACACTCCTTATTGAACAAATTTGTTTAAATTTTTGAGATTCTTCAACACAGAAGTTGGTAACAAGTTGATAAGATTTTGTAAAAATTAGTTTTGATTTTTTTTACAATAAACAAGGACCAATTTCAACTGAAAAATAAAATATTAATTCTATTTAATTTCCTTTTTTCTATTTATTATTGAAAATGCTGTTGAAGATGTTGTTTTAACATACTATTAGCCGTGTTTTTTTTGGAAAAGTTATCCGTAGTACAATAGGATTTTATATGAATAACAAATACAACATCCGCAGTAGGATAACTGCCAATACTCAAATAAACGTCAAATCTCTATCCGCAGCAGGATTTCACTTCTCCTTTGATATAAAAGGGACAAGTGAAGAAGCTGGATAAGTCTGACGTGGTTTACCAAATCAATTGCTGGGGGGGGGGGGGGGGGAATGGGATGGACTGCCCATCTGTGTATATAGGCACTTCCAAACAAAAGCTCCGCAATCGCCTCTCAGGCCACCGGTCTGATATTAACAACGGGGGGTCTCAAAAAATTGCACTTGCTTTGCATTGCATAGAGCAGAACCACAGGCCTGACCTAGACAATGTAAAAATATTAGAAGTAAAGAGACACCAGGGGAAGAGAATGTTGTTAGAAATGCTGCATATAAACAAAAATGAGAGAGCAATAAATAGACAATCTGACTGTGAAAATCTAAGCATGGTGTACAGTCAGTCACTAAACAGTGTGAACCGAAAGTGTGACGCCGGATATTAATGCAGTTCTTAATTTGTTTTGAGAAAAATGTAAAGATATATTTATTTTGTTAATTGTAACTTGCATTTATTTATTAATGTTTTTCATTTTAATAATAGTTTTTCTAAAAAGTTGTTATGTACATCCTGTGTTAATGCTTTGTCGAAAAGTCAATTAATAAGTGTTTTGACATTTGTATAATTACTTTATACCTGAATTTAATGTTATTTGTATTTTTCAATTAAAAAGGCCTGATGAAGAGTGTATTCATGCTCGAAACGTTGCATATATAAACCGTCCTTTATTGACCTGGAGCCCACTATAAAAACATTTGGTTATATACAGTTGAGGTCACAAATAAATTCCCAAATTCTCCTTTTATAGGCAGTGATCCAATTGCAGATGTTGTATTTGTTATTCATATAAAATTCTACTGTACTACGGATAAATTTTCCAAAAAAACACGGCTGTTGTATTAATAATTGTTTGAGTTTTTTTTTTGAGTTGTTTTTTACCCTTGTGCTAAATTCAAAAACAATAACAAATAATTTGAAAATGTGCTTTAGGTTTGTTTAATAAAAATTTTAAGTAATTTAAAATGATTCGTTAAATTCACCAAGCTGACATTTTTCTACTAAAAGTAATTGAAGGATTACAAAATTAAATCAATTTGAAATTTCCGTTTGTTCGAAATCTGAATTTATACCAAGTAAAATTATGCGATTTTTTAAAATTTTTCACATATGCGCTATTTTTAATCAAAATTAAATTTTTATATAATCATAATAAAGATTAGATTATATGACTCAGTGTAAATTTTTACTTTTGTCATACAGGTAGGCAAGCTATGTGTTCGTTAAAAAAAGATCGAACTCGAGATTTTGATCGGACTTGACATTATGACGATAGGGAAGACGAAAAAAGAAGTCCTCACAATTCTGGCGGTCTGTCTGTCTATTCTGTAGATAGCATTTTCCCCGAATGTTTATTCTTTTTTTTAAGAGCAAAAATAACCTTATTTGCCATATGAATTTTTCAAGCCTTATAAAATACTAAATATAATAAAAAAAACAGAAAAATGGTTATTCATTGCAGGGGTGAACCATTTTTTTTTTTATTGTTTTTGAGTTTCTCAAAAACGCTACAACCTATTTTTATCAAAAGTATAGTATAGTATTGTGTATTTAAATTTAAAAAAAAAAAAACTTTCCTATTATAACTGTTTCATACAGTCTACAAGAAAAAGACAACAAATACATATTTTATCTAAAAATAACGGTACCCACCATTAAAATTTTAAAAGATGGTTTTCGAAAATCGTATATTTTTCTCGCAAAGTGCACTTAGAATTTTGATTTTTTTTTTTCTTTTCCTTAATTTCCATAACAGCATAACGGGTTTATATGATTTTTTTATAGAGAAGCTTCTAAAAAACATTGCATTTCAAAATAAAAAAAATATGTTTGCAAGGAAAAATTATAGCAACAAAATGTTAAATAGTCAGCCGAGTCTACAGGGTCGTTTTAGATTCTCTAAACTATAGTTTTGTAACTTAAAGTTGATGAACAATGCTCGTTATGTAATTTTTGTTTTGTCTTCACGATGTTATGTATATAATTAACATCAAAATAGTATGTTCTGATAAAATGCAAACATTAAGAAGTTGAGTACTTTTTTTATGTAACACTTTAGTTGGCTTACCATTCTAACAATAATTTGGTTTTTGATTTACGGTCGCTATACAAACTAGGATGTAGAGTAGAATTATGCATACCTATTTAAATTATTTAAATATAATTTAGATTTAACTAGGAGGGAGGTGATGAGCGTGAGGTTATAAGGTTCTTTTTTTTATTGTTGAATTACTTTTGAACAGCCTTCATTAAAGCGTCGGTGGAGAGGGAAGCCAATACACCAAGAGCACGGCACACACCGAAGAGAACAGTGTAATAGTTCATTTCCTTCATGCCGTAGTATTGTAAGAGGACACCGGAGTGAGCGTCTACATTTGGCCATGGGTTCTTTAACTTGCCAAGTTCAGTTAGATTTGGTGGCACAACCTTGTAGACTTTCGAGACCAATTGGAAGAGTTCATCGTTGGGCAGATGCCAAATTCTGAAATTTATCCAAAGTCTTCCTAGAGTTCGTTTAAGTTTGAATATTGAAATTCAGAATTTGGTGAATCTTAGTTAAAAAGTTATAAACAATTTATTACTCGAGCGAGACTCTGCGAGTGAAAATCCGTACTGACCTGAAAAAACTTTTTTAACTTTAAAAGTATGATTCACCAAATTCTGGAATTCAGTATTCGAACTTAAACATACTCTAGGAAGACTGTGGACAAATTTCAGAATTTGGTGAATCCTAGTTAAAAAGTTATAAACAATTAATTACTCGAGCGAGACTCTCCGAGTGAAAATACGTACTGACCTGAAAAAAACTTTTTTAACTTTAAAAGTATGATTCACCAAATTCTGGAATTCAGTATTCGAACTCAAACATACTCTAGGAAGACTGTGGACAAATTTCAGAATTTGGTGAATCTTAGTTAAAAAGTTATAAACAATTAATTACTCGAGCGAGACTCTCCGAGTGAAAATCCGTACTGTCCTGAAAAAACTTTTTTAACTTTAAAAGTATGATTCACCAAATTCTGGCATTCAGTATTCGAACTCAAACATACTCTAGGAAGACTGTGGACAAATTTCAGAATTTGGTGAATCTTAGTTAAAAAGTTATAAACAATTAATTACTCGAGCGAGACTCTCCGAGTGAAAATCCGTACTGTCCTGAAAAAACTTTTTTAACTTTAAAAGTATGATTCACCAAATTCTAGAATTCAATATTCGAACTCAAACATACTCTAGGAAGACTGTGGACAAATTTCAGAATTTGGTGAATCTTAGTTGAAAAGTTATAAACAATTAATTACTCGAGCGAGACTCTCCGAGTGAAAATCCGTACTGTCCTGAAAAAACTTTTTTAACTTTAAAAGTATGATTCACCAAATTCTAGAATTCAATATTCGAACTCAAACATACTCTAGGAAGACTGTGGACAAATTTCAGAATTTGGTGAATCTTAGTTGAAAAGTTATAAACAATTAATTACTCGAGCGAGACTCTCCGAGTGAAAATCCGTACTGGCCTGAAAAAACTTTTTTAACTTTAAAAGTATGATTCACCAAATTCTGGAATTCAGTATTCAAACTGAAACGTACTCTAACAAGATCGTGGACAAATTTCAGAATTTGGTGAATCTTAGTTAAAAAGTTATAAACAATTAATTACTCGAGCGAGACTCTCCGAGTGAAAATACGTACTGACCTGAGAAAACTATTAATAGCTTGAGAAGTATGATTCACCAAATTCTATAATTCAATCCTCGAACTTATATATATACTCTAGAAAGATTGTGGACTGATTTCATAATTTGGTGAATCATAGTTAAAAAGTTATAAACAATTATTTACTTGAGCGAGACTCTCTTACTGTAAACGCGTACTAACATGAAAAAATTGTTTATAACTCACAAAGTATTATTACTTTTGAACAGCCTTCATTAAAGCGTCGGTGGAGAGGGATTTTGGTCGTTCAATTGGCAGGCCGAGAGCATGGTCCCACACGAGGGAAGCCAATACACCAAGAGCACGGCACACACCGAAGAGAACAGTGTAATAGTTCATTTCCTTCATGCCGTAGTATTGTAAGAGGACACCGGAGTGAGCGTCTACATTTGGCCATGGGTTCTTTAACTTGCCAAGTTCAGTTAGATTTGGTGGCACAACCTTGTAGACTTTCGAGACCAATTGGAAGAGTTCATCGTTGGGCAGATGCTTAAGGGCGAACTCACGCTGGTAGGTGTAACGTGGATCCCTATCCAGGAACAACCTGTCCTGATTTAAGTTTCTTTCAAATGAAATCTTTGAGTTCTTGTTCAGTTCGAGTCTTGCCAACTTGTTGCGAAAGTTTCATCAGCCAACCAAGTACTTCCTGATTGGCTAAACCGTGGAGTGGACCAGCCAAACCATTCATGCCAGCAGCGAACGAAAGGTATGGATCGCTCAATGCTGAGCCTACCAAGTGCACGGTTTGGGCAGACACGTTGCCTCCTTCGTGGTCACTGTGAATGGTCAGGTAAAGACGCATAAGTTCAGTGAATTGGGGATTATCGTAACCCAACATCTTGACAAAGTTAGCAAACCAATCCAAGTTAGGGTCAATTGACTTTGAGCCTTTTCCTCCTCTGTATGTGTTGCAGTAAATAGTATCAGCAACAACTGGCAGTTTGGTAATCAAATCCATGCTATCTTCATAGACGTATTCCCAGTATTTGGATTTATGAACTCCATCGGAATAGGGGCTCAACTTTCCTTTAAGGTAGCACGAATTTCCACACGCGGATAGTTTTATTCGATAGATTAGCACTTTTAAATAACAAATATCACAATTTTAAAGTGAGGAAACATTTATAACTATTTTTAATTAATTTTTAAAGTTTCACTTTTTCATACAAATTGAACACAATAATGGCTGCGATGCATATGAAAAACTTTTTTTTTGCTTTATTTTGACGTTTTTTCTCTCTTTCTTTGGTTCAGTGATTTTATACGCGCTGTTTTTTTGGGATATTCTTCAAATTTATTGTACTTGTATTGAAATTATGAAGTACAAAAGAAACTTTGCGGGCACCCAACCTCGCACCTACCCCAAATCCTATAGTGAGCCCAAGCAGGGGGGTTGCAGGGGGGCAGCATGCCCCCCCATACATATCTGACTGTTTATGAGCCATAATGCTGGATGCTAGCACTGATGCATTTATGTAAGTATGTAAACAAAAAACAAAAAGTAGTCTTAGTAATTTTCAATTTTCTCAAGAACTAAAAGACATAAAATCATTCGGTTTTTTGTGTTCGATTCAGAATAGATAGTAACATTGAATACATAAACCAATTAAGCACTTTAATTTACAATTTCGCCAAAAAAATTGAGTCAAACAAAAAGTGAGGTTAAAACCGAAAAGAAAATATTTTTTTTTAGGATTTAGGGGGGTTTCCTCACTTTAATATTTTAACCCTGTTCTATTGAGACCCATACCTAACTGTAAAAAAAAAATCAACACTATACTCGTGCTACCTTAAAGGAAAGTCGCCCCTGAATAGGCCTTAACGAACTTGCTGTCATAATATAAGGCGGTCACGGCGCAAGCCAATTGGGACATTGCATGTAATGTAAATGGCATACTATTAAGCATAGTTACATGTTGGGGCAGAGCAGCACGTTCAGCCCATTCAGCGGAAAGACTTTGCACTTGCTGTTGAGTTGGAACTTCACCGGTCAGCAGTAACCAGAACAGACCTTCTGGCAATGGTTCTGCACCATTTGGGGCCTTGGGCAAGACTTTCTGGCATTCAGGGATTGACAAACCGCGAAAACGGATATCTTCATTAGCGTCCAAAACTGAGGTTTCACAGACAAGGCCCTTAATACCTCTCATACCACCATACATATCATATCGATGGTGGTTTCACCAACTTTGGTATTTCCATGTTGTTTTCTGAAATTTTTGACACGTTCTTTAAAGTGACCATTCGTCCCACATTACGTGGGACAGTCCCACATTTACATCATCTGTCCCACACTGAAAATTGTCCCACAAATGTCCCACAAAATGAAAACATTTCCCACACCGTCGCATAAAATCGAGATAAATTTTTTTTTTTTTTTTAACCATGATAATTTAACTGAACGCTACCATCATTTTACCAAATTGTATGCATGACATAATGACTGAACAGACTCATCTTGTTGACAGATAATTAGGGGGGCTTACATGGACCAGCATGCTCGACAACATGGCTCGATGGCAAAAATAACTGTGCGCACAACTTTGCGTTTACATTTACCCCTCACACACGCCACATCGATCAACCTAATCGACAAAGTACTTCGCTTTTGTATGGGCTGGGCATTTACACACGAATACGCCGACGTAGAAGTACATGTCAAAATCAGCTGTTAAATAATAGAGTTGTAAAATTTTAAATGAAAAATGAAAATGACCGAAAAATATTTGAATTTTAATGCTCCAGAACCACTTTTTTTGTGTTGATCAGAGCTTTATTGAATTATTGCTTAAGGAGATTGAATTCTATTTTTGCTTTTTCAGGCGATTTGTAAATTTTAACAATTAAAACCGAATAACATCATAAAAAATTGTTTCGACGAACTATTTCGGTCCTTTTTACACGCCATGTCGGCATATTACTTCGATTCCCAGAGTTCGCACTGCTATGTCGACACATATTCATTTCACACGACCCAAAAACCTTATCGACAATATGCTTCGATGAAGTAGTTCGTGGTGTGTGTTAGGGGTAATTGATACTGATGTTGTCGAGCATCAGTATTTTAAAATTTTCGAATCAAACAGACGCAGGATGGCGAAAATGATTTTGGCAGCGTTAATTATGAATAAGATTCTTGAAGAGGAAGAGGAAGAAAAAAAAATAAAGGAAAAAAAAAAAATGTTTATGGGTAAAAAAATGGATTAAGGGCAGAAAAAAATACAACCATACAAATTTGATGAACGAGCTCAAAGTTACATCTTGGATTGAGTTTTTTTTTTACCGTTTCTAAACTGACATTAAGGTATATTTGATTATATTTTTCCAACAACACTTCGTATCCTTTTAGCTTTAAATTTTTGTTTTTATAAATTGCACTTTTTATACCTCAGGTAAGCTTTTTTATAGTTCAAAAAACTCTTTCCAAAACCCACTGTTATTTGTTATTGTTGCCATTATTTTCGCTTACCGTGACCGTGTTATTTGGCCGGGATAATTTACAGAATGAGAAAAAACGAAGTTGTCGAGCATCTGTTCACACGAGTTGGCTGGTTGGGCGAGCCTTCGGGTTTTCAAAAATTTTTGAAATCCATCCAGCATGTTGGTCAAGCCGTTGTTTTCGCGTTTTAATGATCGAGCATCGATGGTTGTCGAGCATGCTGGTCCATGTAAACCCATACCATACCCATATAAAACCAAATTCACATTTGTAATTCAAAAAGATTGTTAACCGAAAGAAGATTGTGGACATAAAGTTTTGTTATTATTTCATTTAAAATAAATAGAATGTAAGTTAAGTTGATCTTAGCTCTGCCTAAAATCATGTTTTTTTGTTTAACTCTTTCGGCCTTATTTATTATTATTTCTCACTAATACGGGTTCAACCTCGGAATAGTTAAACCGAGCCGAAGCACTTACTTCGGTCTAACGCCACGTCACAGAAATGCTTATTTATAAATTATTTTCTTAGCAGTTTTAGCTACGCCTTCCTTATGTTAAATATACTAGCAAAAAAAGTCACCAATCTAAAACTCTGGTTATTATACACGTAAGAAAACCCAAGCTCAATCAATCGAAACGATATTGACTGTTAAATCGACTTATTCAAGTTATTAAAAAAAGTATATTTTTCAGAGAAATATTTAAAAGACTAGTTCTTTTTATTTTATTTTTTATAACCTGTTTTTTTTTTTTGTTGCTGTTTTTTTTTTTTACTGAACTGATTTTAATTTATTTGTTACTTTTTTTTTAACGGAAAGTTTTCAAATAGTTATTCAGATTTTGATCTCTTTTTCTTTAAAACCAACATTTTTTTTTTATTTTCTGAAACTTTTTAAATAAAATTGAAATGTCCCTCATTGAAAAACAAAAATTTTTGTGTATCATATTTTCGGGCGGAATTTTTTACTTTGTCCCACATTTTCACTTTTTGGATCTGGTCACTTTAACGTTCTTGTTCTTTTGTAATTTTATCCTCAAGTACTTGACTTGGGTTGGAATCCGCCGAGAGAAAACGGACGTATGATGCTAGAACCTAGAACTGAATTAAGTTTTAGGTAAGGAAGAAACTAAATTTTTAATTTTTTTTTGACATAGAATAAATAAGACAATAATTGGGACACTTACCCCTAACACACGCCACATCGATCAACCTAATCGACAAAGTACTTCGCTTTTGTATGGGCATTTACACGCCAATACGCCGATATAGAAGTATATGCCAAAATCAGCTGTTAAATGGTAGGGTTGTGAAATTTTAAAAGAAAAGTGAAAATTATCGAAAAATATTTGAATTTTAATGCTCCAGAACCACTTTTTTCTGTTGATCAGAGCTTTATTGAATTGTTGCTTAAGGAGATTAAATTTTATTCTTACTTTATCAGACGATTTGTAAATTTTAACAACTAAAATCGAATAACATCATAAAAAACTGTGTCGACGAACTAGTTCGGTCCTTTTTACACGCCATGTCGGCATACTACTTCGATTCCCAGAGTTCGCACTGCTATGTCGACACAT
The DNA here is from genome assembly GCA_911387755.1 of Chrysotoxum bicinctum. Classification (NCBI taxonomy): domain Eukaryota; kingdom Metazoa; phylum Arthropoda; class Insecta; order Diptera; family Syrphidae; genus Chrysotoxum; species Chrysotoxum bicinctum. The sequence goes on along the minus strand of OU426989.1, from coordinate 137,069,754 downwards.
ATTCATTTCACACGACCCAAAAACCTTATCGACAATATGCTTCGATGAAGTAGTTTGTGGCGTGTGATAGGGGTAACTGTGACAGCTACCAATAATAATTATACAAAGGTTACATGAGCTTGTATTTATGGTACATTATGAAAGCAGTGGATCTTGCGAATCTTGAGAATCTTGATAGCGAATACATTATTCAACTTTTTTCTATATATTATATTATTAACTTAAATTGTTAAAATGTAATGAACTATGATTCAACGAATGCTGAAATATTTTCAAATTCTTTAAAGAGTATAATTGAGTTCGAGAACTGAATTTCTGAATTTGGTGAATAATACTTTGTGAGTTATAAACAATTTTTTCATGTTAGTACGCGTTTACAGTAAGAGAGTCTCGCTCAAGTAAATAATTGTTTATAACTTTTTAACTATGATTCACCAAATTATGAAATCAGTCCACAATCTTTCTAGAGTATATATATAAGTTCGAGGATTGAATTATAGAATTTGGTGAATCATACTTCTCAAGCTATTAATAGTTTTCTCAGGTCAGTACGTATTTTCACTCGGAGAGTCTCGCTCGAGTAATTAATTGTTTATAACTTTTTAACTAAGATTCACCAAATTCTGAAATTTGTCCACGATCTTGTTAGAGTACGTTTCAGTTTGAATACTGAATTCCAGAATTTGGTGAATCATACTTTTAAAGTTAAAAAAGTTTTTTCAGGCCAGTACGGATTTTCACTCGGAGAGTCTCGCTCGAGTAATTAATTGTTTATAACTTTTCAACTAAGATTCACCAAATTCTGAAATTTGTCCACAGTCTTCCTAGAGTATGTTTGAGTTCGAATATTGAATTCTAGAATTTGGTGAATCATACTTTTAAAGTTAAAAAAGTTTTTTCAGGACAGTACGTATTTTCACTCGGAGAGTCTCGCTCGAGTAATTATTTGTTTATAACTTTTTAACTAAGATTCACCAAATTCTGAAATTTGTCCACAGTCTTCCTAGAGTATGTTTGAGTTCGAATACTGAATGCCAGAATTTGGTGAATCATACTTTTAAAGTTAAAAAAGTTTTTTCAGGACAGTACGGATTTTCACTCGGAGAGTCTCGCTCGAGTAATTAATTGTTTATAACTTTTTAACTAAGATTCACCAAATTCTGAAATTTGTCCACAGTCTTCCTAGAGTATGTTTGAGTTCGAATACTGAATTCCAGAATTTGGTGAATCATACTTTTAAAGTTAAAAAAGTTTTTTTCAGGTCAGTACGTATTTTCACTCGGAGAGTCTCGCTCGAGTAATTAATTGTTTATAACTTTTTAACTAGGATTCACCAAATTCTGAAATTTGTCCACAGTCTTCCTAGAGTATGTTTGAGTTCGAATACTGAATTCCAGAATTTGGTGAATCATACTTTTAAAGTTAAAAAAGTTTTTTCAGGTCAGTACGGATTTTCACTCGCAGAGTCTCGCTCGAGTAATAAATTGTTTATAACTTTTTAACTAAGATTCACCAAATTCTGAAATTCAATATTCAAACTTAAACGAACTCTAGGAAGACTTTGGATAAATTTCAGAATTTGGCATCTGCCCAACGATGAACTCTTCCAATTGGTCTCGAAAGTCTACAAGGTTGTGCCACCAAATCTAACTGAACTTGGCAAGTTAAAGAACCCATGGCCAAATGTAGACGCTCACTCCGGTGTCCTCTTACAATACTACGGCATGAAGGAAATGAACTATTACACTGTTCTCTTCGGTGTGTGCCGTGCTCTTGGTGTATTGGCTTCCCTCGTGTGGGACCATGCTCTCGGCCTGCCAATTGAACGACCAAAATCCCTCTCCACCGACGCTTTAATGAAGGCTGTTCAAAAGTAATTCAACAATAAAAAAAAGAACCTTATAACCTCACGCTCATCACCTCCCTCCTAGTTAAATCTAAATTATATTTAAATAATTTAAATAGGTATGCATAATTCTACTCTACATCCTAGTTTGTATAGCGACCGTAAATCAAAAACCAAATTATTGTTAGAATGGTAAGCCAACTAAAGTGTTACATAAAAAAAGTACTCAACTTCTTAATGTTTGCATTTTATCAGAACATACTATTTTGATGTTAATTATATACATAACATCGTGAAGACAAAACAAAAATTACATAACGAGCATTGTTCATCAACTTTAAGTTACAAAACTATAGTTTAGAGAATCTAAAACGACCCTGTAGATTCGGCTGACTATTTAACATTTTGTTGCTATAATTTTTCCTTGCAAACATATTTTTTTTATTTTGAAATGCAATGGTTTTTAGAAGCTTCTCTATAAAAAAATCATATAAACCCGTTATGCTGTTATGGAAATTAAGGAAAAGAAAAAAAAAAATCAAAATTCTAAGTGCACTTTGCGAGAAAAATATACGATTTTCGAAAACCATCTTTTAAAATTTTAATGGTGGGTACCGTTATTTTTAGATAAAATATGTATTTGTTGTCTTTTTCTTGTAGACTGTATGAAACAGTTATAATAGGAAAGTTTTTTTTTTAAATTTAAATACACAATACTATACTATACTTTTGATAAAAATAGGTTGTAGCGTTTTTGAGAAACTCAAAAACAATAAAAAAAAAATGGTTCACCCCTGCAATGAATAACCATTTTTCTGTTTTTTTTATTATATTTAGTATTTTATAAGGCTTGAAAAATTCGTATGGCAAATAAGGTTATTTTTGCTCTTAAAAAAAAGAATAAACATTCGGGGAAAATGCTATCTACAGAATAGACAGACAGACCGCCAGAATTGTGAGGACTTCTTTTTTCGTCTTCCCTATCATCATAATGTCAAGTCCGATCAAAATCTCGAGTTCGATCTTTTTTTAACGAACACATAGCTTGCCAACCTGTATGACAAAAGTAAAAATTTACACTGAGTCATATAATCTAATCTTTATTATGATTATATAAAAATTTAATTTTGATTAAAAATAGCGCAAATGTGAAAAATTTTAAAAAATCGCATAATTTTACTTGGTATAAATTCAGATTTCGAACAAAAATTGATTTTTTTTCGCGCAAACGGAAATTTCAAATTGATTTAATTTTGTAATCCTTCAATTACTTTTAGTAGAAAAATGTCAGCTTGGTGAATTTAACGAATCATTTTAAATTACTTAAAATTTTTATTAAACAAACCTAAAGCACATTTTCAAATTATTTGTTATTGTTTTTGAATTTAGCACAAGGGTAAAAAAAAACTCAAAAAAAAAACTCAAACAATTATTAATACAACAGCCGTGTTTTTTTGGAAAATTTATCCGTAGTACAGTAGAATTTTATATGAATAACAAATACAACATCTGCAATTGGATCACTGCCTATAAAAGGAGAATTTGGGAATTTATTTGTGACCTCAACTGTATATAACCAAATGTTTTTATAGTGGGCTCCAGGTCAATAAAGGACGGTTTATATATGCAACGTTTCGAGCATGAATACACTCTTCATCAGGCCTTTTTAATTGAAAAATACAAATAACATTAAATTCAGGTATAAAGTAATTATACAAATGTCAAAACACTTATTAATTGACTTTTCGACAAAGCATTAACACAGGATGTACATAACAACTTTTTAGAAAAACTATTATTAAAATGAAAAACATTAATAAATAAATGCAAGTTACAATTAACAAAATAAATATATCTTTACATTTTTCTCAAAACAAATTAAGAACTGCATTAATATCCGGCGTCACACTTTCGGTTCACACTGTTTAGTGACTGACTGTACACCATGCTTAGATTTTCACAGTCAGATTGTCTATTTATTGCTCTCTCATTTTTGTTTATATGCAGCATTTCTAACAACATTCTCTTCCCCTGGTGTCTCTTTACTTCTAATATTTTTACATTGTCTAGGTCAGGCCTGTGGTTCTGCTCTATGCAATGCAAAGCAAGTGCAATTTTTTGAGACCCCCCGTTGTTAATATCAGACCGGTGGCCTGAGAGGCGATTGCGGAGCTTTTGTTTGGAAGTGCCTATATACACAGATGGGCAGTCCATCCCATTCCCCCCCCCCCCCCCCCAGCAATTGATTTGGTAAACCACGTCAGACTTATCCAGCTTCTTCACTTGTCCCTTTTATATCAAAGGAGAAGTGAAATCCTGCTGCGGATAGAGATTTGACGTTTATTTGAGTATTGGCAGTTATCCTACTGCGGATGTTGTATTTGTTATTCATATAAAATCCTATTGTACTACGGATAACTTTTCCAAAAAAAACACGGCTAATAGTATGTTAAAACAACATCTTCAACAGCATTTTCAATAATAAATAGAAAAAAGGAAATTAAATAGAATTAATATTTTATTTTTCAGTTGAAATTGGTCCTTGTTTATTGTAAAAAAAATCAAAACTAATTTTTACAAAATCTTATCAACTTGTTACCAACTTCTGTGTTGAAGAATCTCAAAAATTTAAACAAATTTGTTCAATAAGGAGTGTGTATAACATTAATATTGACAAAATCGATTAAGCAACACGCCACGCGAGATTCAAGGCTTGTGTATTCCGCTTAAGGAAAGAACAAATTCGATAAATAGAGATTGACAGCATCAGCTGATATTTGTGACAGCTGACATAATTGGGACATAATTTTGATTACATGGGCTAGTTTTGTGTTCTTATATGGCAGTTTCAACCACGTTACGTTACGAATTGCAATTGTTTATAGAACTGTCATAGTTTTAACATTTTGTTAATTATTTATTGAAATGCTTGTTCACTAAATTCAAGAGTTGGCTCACTAAATTCGCAAAACCATTCTCCATCGATAGATACCAATAAAGACTACTTTTGTTTTCATCACCTGCTAACTATACGCGAAACCTTAAATTGTTAATAACTTTTAAACTATGATTCACCAAATTCTAATATTGATTCACCAAATTTCACCAAATGTTCACCTAATTATAGGAATAAAAATTTTTGAAATCGGTGATATGTCGCTGCTAAGTATACGCCGGTAAAAATTTGGGATATTAATTTTAAGTATTTAAAAATAAAGAGTCTAGGAAATATTTTCAAAAATTAATCGCTCAAACTATTTCAAGACTTTGATGTTTCAAAAACAATTTTTTTAGATAAAAAAATATTTTTTCGTTTTCTCTATCATCGTAAAGTCAACTTTGATCAAAATCTCGAGTTAAATTTTTTCCACATAAAAATATTGAGCCGTTTTTGAGATATCGAATTTTCCGAGAAAAAAAATACTTTTTTTCCAAAAATTAAAAAAATATTTTTTTCAAAGCTTTGAGACGCAATGTTTTTAAAGTTTTTGGAAGCATCTATACAAAATTTCGATAATGAGAAAATTGTAATGATTATGAGAAAAAACGCGAAAATTTATTGGCAATTAATGTATAATGCTGCTCAAACACCTATACATATCCATTTGCCTCTAAAAAACGGCTGAAATATGAAAAAATAAGATATGGTTGCCACATTTAAAAATCGCCATGTTAATTATTTTAACAGAAATTGTTTTTTTCTGATTTAGTAGTTGAAGTTTACCTATTACAAATTAACCAACAAAAAAAAATACATTTAATACATACATATATTTTTCTTCCATTAGAAGTAAAAAATGTGAAAATATTTTTTTTTCGAAAAACAAATGTTTATCTTTAAATGCGATTTGCGGCTAAACGGAGCTTCGTAGACCCCCCAAAGTTGACATCTTCTAACGTGATTTCTGGCTAAACTAGGCATCTTAGCGAGTTAAAAATTGCATACTCGTGATGTTTAGAGTGATGTACCACATGATTTTTTTCTAATTGATAAAATTGTAGTCAAAATTAAAGTTCTCAAAATTCTACATTTTGAAAGTATACTTCTCCAAATTCCGCATTTCGAAATTCTACTTCTCAAAATTCTGCATTTCAAAATTTTAATTACTAAGTAAAAAAGCACAAAATTTTAAAATATTATTTCCTAAAATTCTGCATTTCAAAATTTGCCTTTTCAAAATTTTACTTACTGAGCTTTCTGCATTTCAAAATTCCTTTTTCAAACTTCTGCTGTTCAAAATTTACTTATTAAGCTTTCTGCATTTCAAAATTCCTATTTCAAACTTCTGCTTTTCAAAATTTTACTTATCAATTTTTATGCATTTCAAAATTTAATTTCCCAAAATTCTGCATTCCAAAATTCTACTCTTCAAAATTTTAGCTTTCAATATACATAATTGTTCTGTATTTCAGAATAATACTCAAAACTCCAATTCTCAAAATTCTGCATTTGAAAAATCTGCCTACAAAAATAATTATCTATCTACACAAAATAATTGTTCTGAGTGGTAACCGTTTAAGAATTCGTGTATTTGAATAAAAATCCTACATTTGCTCCAATATATGTAAATATGTACAACGAAAAAAATCAAACCTAACAATATACCGTTTTTTCTCTATGCGTCAAGCAAAAAATGCCACCTTATACTTATTTGTATAGAAAATTGATAAAAAGAAAATAGCTTTATTATTTATTATTTTTGTAGGCAGATTTTTCAAATGCAGAATTTTGAGAATTGAAGTTTTGAGTATTATTCTGAAATACAGAACAGTTAGGTATATTGAAAGCTAAAATTTTGAAAAGTAGAATTTTGGAATGCACAATTTTGGGAAAATAAATTTTGAAATGCATAAAAATTGATAAGTAAAATTTTGAAAAGCAGAAGTTTGAAATAGGAATTTTGAAATGCAGAAAGCTTAATAAGTAAATTTTGAACAGCAGAAGTTTGAAAAAGGAATTTTGAAATGCAGAAAGCTCAGTAAGTAAAATTTTGAAAAGGCAAATTTTGAAATGCAGAATTTTAGGAAGTAGAATTTTGAAATGCAAAATTTTGGGAAATATAATCTTGAAAAATGTACTTTGAGAAGTAGAATTCTTAAATGCAGAAAACTTAAGTAAAATTAGAAATTCAAAATTTTGAGAAGTAGAATTTCAAAATGTAGAATTTTGAAATGCAAAATAACAAAAAAAAAATCATGTGATACATCACGAGTATGCAATTTTTAACTCGCTAAGATGCCTAGTTTAGCCAGAAATCACGTTTGAAAATGTCAACTTTGGGGGGTCTACGGAGCTCCGTTTAGCCGCAAATCGCATTTAAAGATAAACATTTGTTTTTCGGTACATGCGATACGTGGATTGAAAGGTGACACTCCCTAGACCACGAATATGCAATTTTTAATCCAAGGGTATTGGCACCTGGTAATGTAGTACAAGAAATTAAAATGCCAGACACAAATTCTCATTAAACGATTTATTACGGAGATTCTTTTGGCTCCTACCACTCAAGCGACAGTTTTAAACTTAAACTTAAGAATAACGGATTAAAAAGAAGGAACAATAAGAAATGTAAAAAAAGTAAAGTTACAAAAAGAGTACAATGAATAGATAGTTAAATGGAGAGATAAAATACTTTTTGTTACAGCTATTCGAAAAATAGAGGCGCTGTTGTCGGAACAATGTCGCCACAGTAAGTTGCTTTCCACACCACCTGGAAGTCAGTGTGTGAGATAGAATTTTTATTTGTCGTTCAATGTATTTCCCATAAGAAAAAAGCAACAAGGGGCTCTAAAAACATAAATTTTACTAATTAATTTTATATGAACGGGTATCAATATTTTGACTTTAACAGAATAATAATATGTGTTTATTTATAAATCAGGTGAAAAAACATAATTAATCTTGTGCAATTTGTACTAAAAAAGTAAAGAAATTGCACAACAACAAATACTTAAAAAAATGGATACACATGAATTTTTTGAATTAAGTCACAAAAATAAAAAAAGTTTCTTACATTTTCCTGCTTTTTAATTTGTCTTTTTTATCATAGAAACTTGTTCACAAGAAAAAACAATTTTTTTTAAAAAAACACGAAAACACTAAACGACGTACGCCGACCGAATTAAATTGAAAAATTAATAGAAGTAGTATTACTAAACTATATTGTGTTTGTTTTGTTACATTTTTTTTCTTATATTACGTAGTAATTTAGTTACACTTGAAAAAATTGCTGACTTGGAATTGGCCAGGCCACACAGGGGTCTTATGTTTGTTTTATTTTTAATTCAATAGGTAATTATTATTGATTTAAGGACAAATATTCTACCTTGAGATTAAAATACGGCTAGTCAAAGAAGACAATACAAGTTGCTTCTTAAAAAAATTGTTTCATCTGTCATTCACATACGATATGTTTACGATTTTTGAATACAAATTACAAAAGACTTATTAAGTTTCGTACTATATTTTAAACCTGATTTAGAAATAAACACATATTACTATTCTTTTAAAATCATAAAATGCATACCGGTTCATATAAATTTGATTAGTTAAATCATTGTTTTTCCGACCCTTTTTTGCTTTTTTCTTATGGGAAATACATTGAACGTCAAATTGAACAAAAAATCAAGTGGTAGTAGGTGTCCGAGAGTGCAGACGTGTCTTTGCGTCTGCACTCTCCAAAAAGCAAAATATCATAACCAAAAGTAAAAACGTGTTGCGGTTTAAATTAAAATTTTTCCGTTTTTAATATGTCTTTTGACGAAATAGTATTCGCTTACATCAAAAGCGAACTTCCTTAACACCCCAAAATTGATTTCAACTCCAGGTGGTGCAGTGATTACGCCGAAAAAATAGGATCACTTTAACCTAAAGTGCCCAAAAGGTCTTCACAGCGAGACGATACAAAGTAGAACCTCGAAATGAGGTATGAATCTGACAAGGGGAGGAAAACCCGGAAAAAGGAAGCTTGATGCAACCCACCAACGCCTTGCATTAAGCAACAGTGTTTTATACAACACAGAAATCGATGATGCCGACACTGCTCACTCCCAGCAGGAAGTAAACCTGCTCAAAAAATCCGCAACTACAGTTCTGCGGGCATTAGTCTGCCGAACAGCAACCAAACTTCAATCCTGGATCTGGGACTGAAGATACTACCAAACCGGGTGCACTAATTATGTCGCCAAAGCTGAGAACCAAGTTTTTAAAAACTGGTTGTACACCAAACTCATCTGGGCAATCCATCGAGGGTACGGAGGCTCAGAACCCAAGCCGCAACAAGATTCAAATCAATTGACTACACAGGGCTAGCCCCAGCAACAAGAAGGCTTTCCCGGCCGAAGCTCCTCAACGCAATCCGAGCACGGACGTGGCTCCTAACGATCAAGACCTTTATAATCTTAAGTTTTAACACTCAAAACTAAGTGACATTATTGTAACCGATATGTGATAATTTCTTTATTATATAATAACAATTGTATGTTTAATTTGCATAGTGCGCTATCGCTCTATTTTAAACAAAAAAGAAAGATAAAAAAAAGAAAATACAACACAAAAAATGTAAGGTAATCTACCTATACAATGCTCAGATGCATTATCGTTTGTAATCATTTGTATGTAAGTTTGTAAGTTAGGCTTTGAGTATATATGTAGTGTAAGCAGATCTTAAATATTAGTACTAGAATATTGTATTGTAGTAAACCACTTATTTAGGGTTGATAAGTTTACAATATAGATATAAGGCATTCTAAAAGGAAGTGCCGAGAAAGAAAAACGTGTTTAATTTCCTAATCGTGAGACATCACAAATTGGCGACGAGGAAAATTAAAATTAATAAATAATAAAAAGTTTAAATTACATTCTAAAACTTAAAGATACAATATTTTAACTAAAAAGCGTGCAAAATTACAGAAGTATGTAATACATAAAAAAAAGCTCTAACCCTACAAAACCTAGAAAAACGCAACACAAAAGGCAAATAAAATTCATAAAAAAAAAACGAAAAAGAAAGTATAAACTTCGAAAATAAAAAAAAACAAAAAAATGGGTAAAGGAAAAAATCAAACTCGCGGCATGGAAAAAGAATCAAATGAAGAGGAAGAGGGATACTCTAATCATTTAGTACTCTCTAATTTTGTTCTCAACACGAAACAATTTAATCCAGCAACAGACGAATGGGCAATTTATAAAGAAAAATTAGCTCACCTCTTCAATATTACAAAAGTAAGGCCTGAAGAAAAAGTAAGTGTTCTTATCACAGTTCTAAGTCCACAAGCATACAAGCTACTTAGGAATCTAACGACACCCGACAAACCTGAGAATAAGACTTTCAAGGAATTGTGTGTCATCTTGGACCAACATTACGTTCCTTCACAGAACAGATGGAATGAGCGACAAAAATTCATGGAAATGACGCAAAACGATGACGAATCGGTAAACACATGGTATGCCCGAGTCATGGAGTCTGCATCAAAATGTGAATTCGGTGCTGAAATATCAGAATTGCTCAAATACAAGTTCATCACAGGTCTTCGCAAAAAAATATTCCAACGCTTAGCAGAAGAGAAAGAAGTTGATCTTCCAACAGCCCTTCAACTAGCCCAAGCAAGTGAACATAAAGCTAGTTTCGCTCAAACAGTCAACGTCGTCACACCAAATCGAAACAGTCAAAACTTGAATACGCAGCATCAATCAAAAACAGCACAATCCAGCAACAATCAATTTCGCTGTTATCGCTGTAACAAATCTGGTCACTCACCAAACATGTGTCGATACAAAACATATAAATGTTCTACATGTGGGAAAATAGGACACCTGAGTGAAGCCTGCCGACACCGAGCTAAACAAGAAGGCACAAACAACAAATCAAACCGGCAAACAAAACAAAATGATAAGCCAAGAAGACAACAGGGAAGCAATAGTTCAGCACACATCAACACCGTAGGAGTAGAAGATAAGTTAGATAATAAGATTTTAATCGAAAATGTAAACAAACCAATTGTAATTTCTCTTTCCATATTAGGTAATTTAATGCAGTTTGAACTGGATAGTGGAGCGGGAATATCAGCAATTCCAGCAAAAACTTTCAAAACACTTTTCAAAAATGTCAAACTAAAAACAAGTGTGCAGAATGTGACCTCTTTCTCAGGTGAATCTTTAAATTGCATTGGTTATTTTAATGTTCCAATTGAATTTAAAAACAAAAAATCAATTTTAAAAATGCATGTAATAGAAAATGCAACTACAAAGGTACTAGGTCGTGATTTTTTCCATCAATTTGATATTTGCTTTTCAATTTTGCATGTGAATAATCAAAAAGAATTAAATAATGAATTAAAGTTAAAATTATTGTTGGAAAAACATCGTGAATTATTTAAAGACGAATTAGGCATGTATAAATACAAAAAAATTTCTCTTGAAATAATTGAAAATGCTCGACCCAAGTTCTGGAAACCTCGTCAGGTTCCTTTTGCCAAAAGAGATATTGTTCGTTTAGAGTTAGATAAATGGGTTAAAGAAGGACTCATAGAGAAAATCGACAATGCTGAGTGGGGAACTCCAATCGTAGTAGTACCCAAAAGTGGAGGTGGCATAAGAATATGTGGTGACTATAAGGTCACGCTAAACCCACATCTTAAAGATTTTAATCACCCGCTACCGCGTATTGAAGACATTTTTGCTTCATTACACGGAGGTAAATTTTTTTGCAAATTAGACGTGAAACAAGCTTTTATGCAATGTCTCTTAGATGAGAAATCCCAAATGCTGTGTGCATTAAGCACTGAAATGGGAATTTACAAGGTACTAAGAATGCCTTATGGCATCAAAGTAGCCACAAATATTTTTCAGCAAGAAATGGAAAAGATCATTTCTGGTTTAAAAGGTGTAGCAGCCTTTGTTGATGATATTCTCGTAGCAGCTCCATCAGCTGAGGAGCTCCTTGAATGATTAGAAGCATTATTTGAAAAGCTTTCACAAGCTGGAATCAGATTAAATAAAAACAAGTGTGTGTTTCTCGCCGAATCGATTGAGTATTTAGGCCACACAATTAATTCCATAGGCCTATCCAAAAACATGGATAGAGTCAAAGCATTTTTAAAAACTTCCGAACCACGAAATGTAAATGAAGTTAAGGCTTTTTGTGGAGTTGTAAATTATTATTCAAAGTTCATTGAGGGTTTAGCTGAAATTATGTCTCCAATATACAACCTTTTAAAAAAAGATACCATCTTTGATTTTGATTCTAAATGTAAAGAATCTTTTAATAAAATTAAAAGTAAAATTCCAGAGGACATAACTCTAGCTCATTTCGATTTGAATTCTCCCCTTGTTTTGACAACAGACGCATCAAAACATAGTATTGCTGGAGTCTTATCCACAGTTAAGAAGGGTATAGAACGCCCTATATCTTTTATATCTCGAAGACTAAATAAAGCTGAGAAAAATTATTCTGTCGTGGATAAAGAAGCTTTAGCAATTATTTACGCGTTCAAAAAACTGAGGTTATATCTAATTGGCAGAAAGTTTGAATTAAGAACTGATCAAAAATCCCTACTAAGAATTTTCGATCCAGATAAAGAGACGCCTGTACTAGCTAATGAGAGACTAAAACGTTGGTCTTCTTATATAAGTGGCTATGATTTCAAAATTAAACATATTCCCGGCAAGGAAAACATAGCCGATCCGCTCTCGAGATTATCCAACTGTGAAGATCAAGAATTTGAAGAGGAAGTATGTAAAATAAATTTCTTAGGTGAGAAAAATCAAATACCTATCTCAAAAGAAGAGATTATATCCAAATCAAAAAAAGATCCCTTACTGAAAAAGGTTTTTCAGGATATAAAAAAAGGTTCTTTAAAAAGATTAAAGGGTGATAAATTTAGCCCGTTTTCAAAACGAAGTAGGGAAATAAGCACAGAAGAAAATATTCTTTTTTGGGGTGAACGAGTTATTGTTCCTCAAAAACTGCAAGCTGTAATTCTAGAGGAATTACATTCTCCACACATGGGAATGGTTAAAACAAAATCGATTGCCAGAAAACATTTTTGGTGGCCAAGCATGAATAAAGCTATTGAAAACTGTTGCAAGAATTGCGAATCTTGTAAAATAAATAGTGATAATCCTCCCAAAGCTGAATTAATATCTTGGCCGATTCCAAAGAAACCTTGGTCTCGTATTCATATTGACTACGCAGGTCCTAAATGGAGCCACTGGTTCCTGGTTATTGTGGATTCAAAATCCAAATGGTTGGAAGTCTTCAAGACAAAGCATGCAACTTCTCAGTTTACAAGAGATAAACTTAGGGAAACTTTTGCTAGACATGGGTTGTGCGACGTTGTAGTATCTGACAATGGTTCAGTTTTCAAGTCCAAAGAAATCGAAGAATTTTTTTCTTCAAATGGCATAGACCATAGGACAACTCCAACATACTTTCCTCAGAACAATGGACAAGCTGAAAATGCTGTGAGAACTATAAAAAATGGTATTTTCAGAGCACTTGAAAATAAACCAAAAACAAGTTATGAAATAGAAGTTGCCTTACAAAACTTTTTATTAGCTTACAGGGTGACTCCACATTGTTCTACTGGTCAATCTCCTTCCGATGCAATGTATGGACGAAAAATAAAAACTAGATTAGATATATTCATACCAGAGATGAAAAACAATTTTGAAAAGAGACCTAATAAAAAAGAAATAGAAAGCAAAAATTTACAAAGAAAATATTATAGAGGAAGAGCGGCAAGGAAACTAAAAGTAGGTCAAAATGTTAAAATTAAAAATATTAAAGGAAATAAATCCACATGGTTAGAAGCTATAGTAAAAGAAATAATTGGAAAACGAATGTACCTTTGCGAGTTGCAAGATGGAAAAATTATAAAAAGACACATAGATCAAATCAAATGAAAGAAATAGGAAGCAATCTGTACGTTGATACCTTAAAATAAAAACAAAAATAATAAAACCTATCCAATTCAAACGCATAAATGAAGTGTAAATATGAAATTGCAAGTAAAATTGAAGAACATTTACACAAAACATATAAAACATGAAAATAACATTTAAGAAATCGAATATCATAATATGAAGTAGTTAAGATAAAAAAAAAAAAAAAAAAAAAAAAAAAAACTATAAATTAATTGACATTACACTATTATTTAACAAAAAAAAAAAAAAAAAAAACATACAATTTATAATATTTTACTATAAAATTAAATATTTAAGAATGTATATATTATTTGTAGTAAACTGAAATTTATGAATTTATTTATTATTATAATAATTGAAAAGTATTATATTATTTATAATATTTGTAAAATAATTTATATATTATTTTGAGCAAAAAGGGGGGGTATTGTAGTGGAAGCAGATCTTAAATATTAGTACTAGAATATTGTATTGTAGTAAACCACTTATTTAGGGTTGATAAGTTTACAATATAGATATAAGGCATTCTAAAAGGAAGTGCCGAGAAAGAAAAACGTGTTTAATTTCCTAATCGTGAGACATCACAATATATAATATGGAGGGCTCGTTCCTATCCCTAATGCATTGTAGTACTTGAAGTTGTGATAGGGGTCGCTGTCTCACTTTCTGTAATAATACAGCCGTATCCTCCGATTTGTGCTTACCTTCTCCTCGCATATAGTTCTCCGTCAAATGTGATATGAAGCACTCGGCAATAACTTTATCTTACACAAATTTGAGTAGCGCCCCCTATGATAGTCACGCATTTGGAATAGAAACGAGCCCTCCATATTATATATACTCAAAGAAGTTAGGTTAAGAATTGTATGTATTAGTAACAATCGTCACAAGCTAAATATATATGCTCATGAGCAAGAGCAGTTGAACACTATAATACATATTATATACCAATTGACCGCCATGAGGCTGTTCATAACACGTAATCGAATAAGAAGGCAATACATTATAGCCACTTTAGTCTACCTTAAGCTATCATTAGAATTGGAATAAGAATATCATTGTAATCGAATAATTAAAAGTCTCAATAAAATTCAATTCAATTCAATTCTATCACGCGCTGACTGCCAGGAGTGCCGTGACTCCATGTGTCAATTCGTTGCGTGGCAAGAGGAGGTGCGGAGTCGGTAAGGAAGTAGGATGGGAAAAGAGAAAGGTTGAAAAAGGTAGGTTTGGAAAAAGGATGGAATGTCAAGTCCCGGGGACGCGGCCTGCTTGCATATGCACGGCGTCAGCTCATCGGACGGGGGGGATCTTGCCCCCGGAAACTTAACCTCGACTGCAGCCAAAAACACTAATCAGGCCTGAGGGACTATTGCCACATCAGGCACTGCAGATGTTGTCGCAGTGTGGCCTTTACCCACCCAACCTTAGGAATTCGTGGCCATTTTTGAATTCTCCCAAAAAAATGGCGGATAGTCGGTTTCGAGTCAAACCATCTTCACCGAAAACTCCGCTACCCTTGGCACCCCTGAAAAAGTTTCTTCAAAAGCTCATGTTTTACTAACACAAAACAACAAAAGACGATCTTTTTCATACTTGGCGGTTTGAAGTAATTTTTTTTTTTTGTTTTATTACTTTAAATTTAGCCTTAGAACCTACATGTGAACATTGTTGCGAGGCAAGAGGAAGTGAGGATTGTTGGTATTAGGGATAGGTAGGAAAAAGGATAGGATAGGAAAATGGAAAAGGAAGAGGTCTGAAAAAGGGTATGAATGTCAAGTTTTGGAGGACGTGGGCTGCTTGCGTTGCACGGCATCAGCTCGTCGGACGGGTGTGATCTTGCCCCCTAAACTTAACCTCGCCTGCAAAAAAATACATATATCAGGCCGGGAATCAAAACTAGGAATAAAAGTAAACGGACTAGTCTCAACGACAGCAGACGGACAATCATCACACCGAAGGCACTGCTGATGGTAGTGCAGTGTGGCCTTAACCCACCCAACCATGGAAATCCGTGGCCTTGTTTAGATTTCCCCAAAGGTGGCTGATGATCGCGTTCAGGTCATACCATCTTCACTGAACGATCTTGGCTACCTTAGGCACCCCTGAAATTTCTTCTCTTAAACCGTCGTGTTATGCTTATGCACAACAGAAAAAGACATTAGTTTCCAAAATATGGCGGTTGAAGTTTATTTGACATTTATATTTAAAATTAACAAACCTAAAACTAATTGCCTTTTCAATTCAATTTATAGATTTCATCAAAAAAAAAATCAAAAAAATGAAGACAAACAATACACCTGAAAGCATTGACTTACTAGATATG
The DNA here is from genome assembly GCA_911387755.1 of Chrysotoxum bicinctum. Classification (NCBI taxonomy): domain Eukaryota; kingdom Metazoa; phylum Arthropoda; class Insecta; order Diptera; family Syrphidae; genus Chrysotoxum; species Chrysotoxum bicinctum. The sequence goes on along the minus strand of OU426989.1, from coordinate 137,053,656 downwards.
GACTGCTAGTAGCCAACTTCACGATGGTTCCACCATTGTATATATAAACAATATATATATACAATGGTTCCACTTTAAAGCTTTCTTCCTAGTGACAATGCGCGATCAAAAGATGTCACTTAAAAAAAGGAACTAATTTTTGACAATTCAACCCAATTCAAGCCCACAATTCAAGCCCACCAAGCATCTGCTACGACAGAAGGGTATTGAGGGCATCACAGTCATGCCAATGAATCAACTGAAACAACTGAAACGTAAGTTCTTCAAAAAAAAAAAACATGAAACCCCGTATAAAAGTCTGATTTCTTTTAAAGTTGGGCCAAAAGACGAGAAACACCTTCCACCCTGTGAACCTCAATGAGGACAAGGACATCAAGGCTGAGTTCGAGAAGTCGCTGAAAAGACTGCTATGCGGCAGTTGACCAAATGCTCATTGCAGAGTATTCCTGTGGGAACGCATAAGTTCACTGCAGAACAACTGGCCGACAATATCGAACTGATAGTGGCTCAGCTGAAGAAGATCTATCCGGGTGGATTGGGAAACATACGTAACCTTCATCTGAAGATTGGCCTTACCGGAACGTCGTCGCTGCCCCTGTACATGAGCATGGCGCAGGCCCCAGAAGAGACGCCGATGGTGCTTGGCCAACAAGAAGAGAGGATGATCAAATTGAAACAGGAAGCCAACGAGGTCCTCTCTAAGTTCTCCATGACAAAGGAGGGTAAGTTGATAAAGTTGACATAGGGCGTTTTCCTAAATGCAGTGTTGCAGCGCATCGTGAATTTTGATGCTTTTTTTTTTTATTAAATTACTTCAATAAAATAACGTTATTTACTACGAATTCTAAATTTTAGAGGTTTTTTAAGGATTTGTAAAAGTAAATATTGAATTTTAGAATAAAGATAAACGTTGCGAGGGCATCAAAATCCACGATGCACTGCAACACTGCATTTTGGAAAACGCTCAAAGTCTGGTGTGGAGAAGAAGAGAAAGGTGCTAGAAATGAAAGCTGCCTTGAAGGCTGACGAAGGTGAGAAACCTGGTAAGAAATCAAAGAAAGCCAAAAAGGACAGCTCCGAGGACGGACAAAAGAAGAAGAAGGTCGAGAAATCAAAGGAACCTGCCAGAAAATGAAGAAGAAGACGATGATGATGAAGAAGAGGATGTTATTCAGCTGGGACAAGGTTCTGATGATGATGAAACAGAAGACGATGAGATGGCAAATCTGGATGAGGAAGACACAAAAAGTAGAGCAGAGATTTTGGAAAGTGGATTTGTCGGCGAAGATGATGAAGAAAGTGAAGAAGACGATGAACAAGAGGTGAATCAGAGTGATGAAGATGATGATGACGAAGATGACGATGATGAAGACGAAGATGATGATGAGGAGGAGACCGATTAGGTTAGCAAAATAGATTTTTGAAAAATAACGCAGTTAAGGATTTATAAATAAATATTTTACAATTGAATGAACTGTAAGACTAACGGGCCTTGGCTTTTTTCTTCTTTTGTTCTAAATTTACAACAGAAGATTGATTTAAAAATTCAATGAGAGTTTCAGCAACTAAAACCAAGTCTAACTATTATGAAATCTATTAAGACCATCAAAAACAAATAAAAAATAAAATGCACGACTGGGTCGCACGAACTTGCTCTTATGTAATAGACTAGGAATTTTAAAAACGAATGTTATTAGAGAAAACTGTTCATAAGGATAAAATTAATTTTTAAATTCTTTTAGTAGTAAGAGACAAAAACAGAATGCTATCCATTTATGAATTTATGCAAGAACAAAAATTATAAGTCGTTGTAGTGGTTTCTTAAAAAAAGCTTTTATATAAAAACTTTTTAAAAGCTTTTTAAGAAAAATTTTGGGACGTCAATCTAAAGTTTTTATTATTGTTCGAATAAAAATTAAATTTACAAAAAAAATATTGAGCCGTTTCTGAGATACCGAATTTTCAAAAAAAGAAAAAATAGATTTTTTTTTCAAAAATTCAAAAAAATTTATTTTAAGGTTTTGAAATGCAATGTGTTTTAGACTTTTTAGAAGCTTCTCTATAAAAATTTTCATTAAGATCCGTTATGTGGATAATGAGAAATTCAAAATTCGAAAAAATGGTTCTATGGTAGGTACAAGCTGTAATATCTTAATTTCAATTTTTTTTTATTAAATTAAAGATCGTAAAAATTAATTGAAAGAAAAAAAAATTTATCAAAATTCTAAGCGCCGTTTTCGAGAAAAATACGATTTTTGAAAACCTGTCTGTAAAATAATACTTTTCGAAAAGAGCTATAACAATTTTGATACGTTTTTGGTATCCATAGTATGTTTTTTGGAAAAATTATATGAAAGTTTCACAGAGCGGTTTTTGTATTTTTCTACTTTTGTATATAAACTTATTTAAGTAAAATAATAATCAAATAAAATTTTTGAAAAACTTCAAAACGTATTACAATTTCTGTTCCTGGAAATCACCTAAAAACCTTAAATCCAAAGTTTGAAAGAAATCGCTTCAATGGATCAATAACTAAGAATAAAGAACCTACCGTGAGTAAAATAATAAAGTAATTTGAAAAAAAAAATGCGAACAATATTTCGCAGCGAAAAGCTAAATAATGTTGACATTTTTTTTTAAAATTATATTTTACAAAATTTTGTTTCTATAAATTGTATGAAGACAACATGAAAATCTTTAAATTTACTTGTACCAGAATCCAAAGAAAATGAAGACCGAACGAGAGTTTCCAAAAGATTTGACTGACTGAATAAGTTAAGTTGAGAATTTTTCTTCTCCAGCAAAAGCGCCAATAAGTCTCACACGTTAATCATACAAAGTGAATTTTTTAATATTCATCCAGTTCAGATTGTTACGGAAAAATTCACCGCAACAATCTTCATTCTTTCTATTTCCTTTTCCTTGCATCCTTCCAATTTTCCTTTTTAATTACACAGGTGTTCGTTTTGCGATAGTGCGAGAGAGCAGGGCGACCATGGTCCATCAGCCAGTGGTTCTCTCTCTCAGTATCGTAAAACAAACAAATCGTCGACGAGTACTGGCAGACGGGCGGTCTGTTTCATGGGTTTCAATTCGAAAACGTTGAAGACACTTGGTCTTTAAACGTAGATGTCGCTCTTAAAGGAGAACGGCCGAGTGCCCAACCTAAAACTAAAAACTAAAAATTAACTAATTTGTAAAAGATAGAACGTTAAGTGTGAGTTCCCAAACTCCCCTTTGTCTGAGTTAAAGCCAATCACGACCTTTTGAGTAAAGTTATTCAACTTGATCGATTCCTCTTTCTTTTGCTTTCCTCTCAAATTATTATTATTGTTAGAAATCCGGTGGGGAAGAATGTGCGCGAGTGCTTATTAATTCTACTTTAGGTTTTAAAGATTTTTTTTTCTATCAGCGCAAAAACTGTGGGGATAATTGTGAACTAACCAAGGAAACGTCGTGACCTGGAAGAAAATTCCAGCGGGCGGCGAATTCCATGGAAAGTTCTAGAGAAACTGACTTAAAGAGAATTTGCGAGTAAGCAGGATCGCCATATTTCGACACCAAAGGCTCTTCAGCAAACTTGCGGAGATTGGCTGTCGATGACGTGATCGAAATTCGCGATACCGAATTGGCTGAAAGCACGAGGGTATGGGGCGAAATTTTGAGCGGCTATCCAGGAGAAAAATCTTGGAAGTCGCTCTTATCTTGATAGAAAAAGAATTCAGAAGCTGGTGAAAGAAAATCATTAAAACAGAAGTGGAATTATAAGTAGGAAAAAAAAATTAGTTTAAATTAAAAGAAAAAAAGGTAGAAAGAAAATAATAGTGGAAGTGAAAACAAAATTACGGAGGATAAAAATTGGAAAAGTTATTGGGAAAAATAAAGGACGAGGAAAAATCTATCGCAGGGATATTGTCGAGGAGGAAACAAAAACAAAAAAAAGCTAAGTACCCCTTTCTTGTGCTTGTCTTTTTTTAGTAAAATTGTCTTTTTTATTTGGTCCTGATTGGGTTTTAACGGCTTTACGTTCTGTTCCGAAAATTGCGGAACTCGTGCCCCGTTTAATAAGATCCGTTGTGTTTCTGGGAACCAGACCTTAACGGTCCATCTTATTGTTCAAATTTCTTTGTTATTTGCTTGAAAAGATCCTGGGTTTTAATCCTACAAGTAAGGTTTCCCAGGCAAATAAATCTTTAAAAATTCAAAAAATTATCTTTCATTTTCATTTTTCATCTCCGCTCATCATCGTTGTTAATTTTTCTTCGCAAAGGTTTGCAATTTCCTTTTTCGTATTTCAGGAAAAAATTGCTGGCGCCCTTTTTATTACGCAGTAAGTACGCCACTGGGGCGACTAATCGTAATAAATCACATATTTTTTTATATCAATTTGATATCATACATATCACCCTTAAATCTTATAATTAAATTTTCCAACACCCATTGTGAACCCACCCCAACTGCTCTAGCCGTGGTGGCAGCATCTTACTCGCTGTCAGCTACACTTGTTGTTTTGTCAATTATTGACACTTCGCCTTCTTCTCAATTCGTGGTAGTTGTCGTCGCGCCTTCGCAAACTCGTTTCGTTGTTTTTCTTTTTATATTATCAACAATAATATTTTAATTAATTACATTCGCGATCGGAAAATCAAGTGTAGCAAATTGGCGCCCAACGTGGGGCTTTGTGAAAATTATATTCTTCAAAAAGAAATCCCTGAAAATTTTGTTTTTTGTGCGGTGTTTGTTGTTGTTGTTTTAGGGAAGTGCTGTGTTCTCTATATATATATATATGTACATACATTATATTTCAAACATCTCTTACTTTCGGTTGTGCTTTTTTTTCAGAAAATTAAACAATTGTTGTCGTTTTCAATTTTATAAACTGTGCAGAGGAGCACCAACCTACACTGAGAATTGGATGAGTTTTTTTTTCTTCAAGTGTCTTGTGCAGAGGAGTACCTAATCGCCATATACATACATATATATATATAAATTTTTTAACTCTGGAAATAAGTGAGTTTTTTTTCTTGTTGTGCTGTTTTTTTATTATTGGTTATTATATTCATTTACCTACATACATATATATACATTAATATTTCCCTATAAGTTTTATTGCGGGTTATTAAAACAAACAAAAGTGTTGTTGTGCTATATAGGTGCATACATATTTTCCTTCTTTAATTGCTAGGTCGATATATACACATATACATAGTGGGCATTTCGGTTGTTTAATTTGTTGTTTTTTTTCCTGGTGCGATTAATTATTTTTTTTTGTTGTTGTTTATTGAGAGGCTTATCTCAGCAGTGCTAATTACCATCGTGTTGTTTAAGGGTTACCACTTTGCAAAAGTACCTTTTTTGAAGTTGACATTTTTATTGTCTTTTTTCTCAGATAGAATTTTAAGTGAAGTAATTTTCGAATACTAGGTGTTGTTTTTTTTATATTGTGGTGTTTTTTTTTTGCATTGTGAGTGAGTTGAATTTTTTTTTAATATATCAACCGTATTTTTTTTTAAGAGGAAAAACGATCAACTGGGTGTTGATTTTGTCTTTTACTTTCGTGTGTGTTAAATAAGTTTAATATATATCTACAAATATAATTGGGTGTGTTTTTTTTCTTTTGGTCATTTTGTTTAGATTTATATTTCTCTAGGTGCTGATTTCTTCTTTTGTTTTAATTCCTGTGTTGGACTTGGTTTTAGTTTTATTTTATTATATATCAACTGGGTGTAATTTTTTTTGTTGTTGAATATTTTGAGGATTTCTTTTTTCTGTTATTTTATTTTCAAAATGGATATTAATCGCCTTAGTAAGGAGGAGCTGGTTTATGAGTTTAGGGCCCGCGGTTTGAAGGAAGGTACTAAAGTCGATGAAATGCGAATGACTCTTAGGGCATCTCGTAATTTGGAGCGGTTAGGTTCGATTTCGTCAGATAGTCCTCATTACCCTTTTAGTTTTGATGAAGATTCGAAGGCTGTTAAGGCGAAAATTTCTGAGATTAGGGAATTGTTGCAGAATCCTCCGAAAAATCCGAAGTCTTCGGAATATTTAAAAATTTTAACTAAAATTGAATGGGCTTTAGGAAGAATTACGCGGGCTAAGGCAGAGTCGTCGGACGAAGTAAATGAGGTGGCTGACCTGAGAGGTGAACTATTGCTTATGATGGCTAAGTTGGACAATGAGAGGAATGCGGTGATCGGTATACCGAACGCATTGAGAAATGGAATTTAAAGTTCTCAGGTGAGCGAAGCGGCTCATCTGTGAACTCATTTTTGGAACGCGTCGAACAGTTGAGGGAATCGCGTGGTGTTTCGGAGGAAAGACTTTTCAGGTCAGCGGTCGATCTTTTTTCTGGGAAGGCGCTTCTTTGGTTTAGGGCGATTAGGGAATCGGTTAGCTCATGGAAAGAATTGGTTAAGGAAATAAAGTTGGAATTTTTGCCTTCCAACTATGATGACCTTCTTTTGGACGAGGTTAGGCGTCGAACTCAGGGTAGAGATGAGTCGATAGGGATGTATATCGCACTCATGCAGACTTTTTTTAAGAGATTTTCGGAGCCTCTGAGTGAGAATCGGAAGTTGTCCATTCTCATGAAGAACATAGCTCCATTTTATCAGACGCAGCTAGGGTTGGCTGATATTAAATCAGTTAATGATCTAGTTGCCTTGGGAAGAAAGTTAGAAACCATAAGGTCCAATGTAGAATCTTTTGTTCCACCTCCAAATAATCGATCGAGACAGGCACTGGAGCCTGATGTAGCGTATGTTGCGGCCGTTCAGGAAGCAACAGTTGCAGTTAATAATTTACCATTTCGTAGGCCCATTCGTTGTTTTAACTGCAATAGGGAAGGTCATTTCTCAAATAACTGTTCCGCTCCTAGGAAATGCTTTGGTTGTGGGGCAGTAGGTACAACCCGACGCGATTGCAGGCGTTGTTCGGGAAAGAGACCGTTGATCTTGGGTCAGCAGGACAAGAGCGCCGTCGTCGTTAATTAGGTCGCCTGCTGACGACCAGCTGGTGACAGTAAAACTAGGTTTCACATTAGAGACAAGTGAGGGCGACAGTCGTCCTTATTTGGGAGTTAATATTTACGGATTTAGATTTTTAGGGCTTTTAGATTCAGGAGCTTCGCGAACTATAATAGGTAGGGATGTTTGGAAAGTTTTAAAAGATTTAGGATTAGGTTTAGTACAGAGTAATATTAGGCAGGTTCAGTTAGCAGATGGTACGGGAGTAGGAGTATTAGGAGTTTTAAGTTTACCAATTGTTGTTGAGGACAAATCGGTTCTGATGAATTGTTTAATTATACCCAGTTTACCACAAGCATTGATTCTTGGTGCAGATTTTTGGGCACTATCGGGAATTGTCCCGGATCTTCGATCACGCGCGTGGAATTTTTCAAGCCAGGAGATAGTGGCTTCGTTAGCAACTTCGTCTATCACAGAGGAGTTGGATTTAGATACAATTCAAAGGGGTAAATTAGATAGTTTGGTTGAACATTTGTTCAAAGACATGCCGGAGGGGTTAGGTCGTACAACAATGGTACAACATATTATTAGGACTTCTTCAGAACCGATCAAACAAAGGTACTATCCTGTTTCGCCTGCAATGCAGTGCCATATAGATAAGGGTTTACAGGAGATGTTAGGTGAAGATGTGATTGAAAAATCAAACAGCCCTTGGGCATCCCCAATAGTTTTAATTAAGAAGAAAGATGGTACCTATAGGTTTTGCGTCGATTACAGGCAATTGAATCAGGTTACTGAGAGGGATGCTTATCCGCTGCCAATAATTTCGGCTATTTTGGATAAGCTGAGGAACGCTAAATTTTTGTCTTCGCTTGACATTAAGTCAGCATATTGGCAGATCCCTATGGCAGAGGGATCTCGCAAGTTTACAGCGTTTACTGTTCCGGGTAGGGGACTATTTCAATTTAAGCGAATGCCATTTGGACTTCACAATGCTCCTGCAACTTGGCAGAGATTCATTGATAGCGTGTTAGGGCCTGAGTTGGAGCCTTTTGTTTTTGTTTATCTGGACGGTATTATCATCGTTACAGATAGTTTCGAGAAACATCTCGCAATTTTAGAAGAAGTTTTTAGGAGATTAAGAGGAGCAGGACTTAAAGTAGGTAGGGAAAAGTGTAATTTTTGCAGACCATCCCTTAAATTTTTAGGTTACGTCGTAGATAGGAATGGCTTGCATGTAGACCCACCCAACTAACAATTTTACTTCTATATTCATCTAGAAAAGCTTCTTATTACTATTTATTGCACACATTTAAGGGTTGTATAAAACTCCAAAGAGTTAAAAGGGCGACATTTTTTAACTCCCATTTTACCTTTATGGAGTAAATTTTGTTACTCCTGAAAATACACTTATCGTTATGTGATAGAGGTACTATATGATAATTTACTTCCATACTCAGAATCAGAGAATATTTAGTCCATTACTATAGGAGTATTAATTATAGTTCAAAGAATACCTACAGTCCTACATGGAATTAATTTTACTTGAAATTAACTCCTATAACAAACTGTTGTAAAGCTTATCACGTAATATTTTCTAACATTATAAATGTTTTATTGCAGCATATGCTGCGATAGTGGAAATGAAGAGAAGATTTACTGTCACCAGAATATAATGCTAATAGGAGAAAGCAAAAAAAAAATATCCATTTTGTACTTATTGGTTTTATTTTTATTTTGATACTTTTATTACATATTTTGTTAGGTTTTTCAGCATGTTTATCTGTAAAGATCTTAGAGTTAATTATTCAATTATTGTTTCACTATTTTATTTCTACTACATAATTATTATTAGATTTATTATTATATTAAAAATTACTTACCTACTCTGGGATTTGAACTCGGGTCCTTTCACACCAATGCTTTAGCCCGCTAATCGCTCGGCCAAACTAGTATATGTAAAATTTGAAGTTGAATCGGGATCACTTTTATCATGAGTTAGCTTCTATAAAGCCACATAGGTTTTCCTTATAGGCTCTTAAAAGACTATTATTTTTTTTATTTTGAGCAACTATCTTGCAAACTCAGTTCGCATACCTCTAAGCTCAGGCAAAAAGTTGGAATTCTGGTACAGATTAAAAATATGAATTAAAAAGATGCTATGAAGGAACATTATGTTAAGCAAATAGTTTTCCAATTTGTACTTGAGATTAGGTAATCTGTACAGTAGGTTTTGCATTTGAATAAAAAATCGATTTCGATTATTTCTTCAATATCTTTAAAACGTGTGGTATTAAGAATTGTTAAATTTTGTTCTAGGAAAATTAAAAAAATATTCCTACCTTATAATTTAATAATAAAACATTTTTATACTTTGTTCGCACAAAATGCATACTTTTTCTAAAAATCCGACGACAATTTTATACAATTTAGGAATTTTTAAATTTCAAATTGCTTTTACATAATATGTAAGTGCAAGGACCGCGCCAGTCGTGCATGTCATTTATTTTTCCTTTTATATCAATTTTTACAACCCTTGCAATTTAAAATCATTAATTTTATAAATAGGTACTCGTATTATTGAACAAACTCCTTGCAGTTTTTCGTAGTAGTCGAGACATTGTTTTTTAAAATTCAAACAAAGCGGTATTGTTTGTATGTCGTATATAATAGTCCTATATAATTGGTTGAACAGCAATAATTTACGATTCTTCTTGGGAATTAAGGTGTAAGTTCTTCCGTCTGAACGGTTGTTTGTGTATGCATATGTACGTGTTGAAAGAACAAGAATACATCACAGTTTTATTTTTTGTATGACGCTCCCGATCAATACGTTTAAATTTCTTCCTTTCTTCCCTTTTTCTCAATAAAATATTATTTTCATCGTTTTTTAACCGGTTTTGTGATGTCGAAAGTTGGGGGATATTATAAAATTGTACAATCGGTAAATAATGGGAAAAGTGAATTGTCTGTTGTTCCGAGTGAATGGGAGAAAAATGGCATACTATTTTGGCCAACTAAAGCGGCTGGTACAGCTGCAATGCTATCGCTCAAAGACCCAAATAGTGTTCCTGGTGAAAAGGGTTGAAATAAATATAAATGCATTGTCAAACGGCAAAACATAAAATGGGACTTCGATGCAGCCGAAAAAGAAGTGAGTGAAATGTTGGACAAAAGTGACACCAATGCCAGCAGCAGCAGCGAGCATGATATTAACAAAATGCCACCGCCAATTCCAAAAAATCAGCTGAAGCGCCACGCTGCAGCAACATTTATATCAAATCCAGATGCACAACGAAATGATTTCAATGATGTAGTGTGTTATTATGTTCACATAATTATTATTTAAGTTACTAATTTTGAAAATTTTATCTTTTCCATTAGGCAAAAGGAATGCAGAATCAACCTCAATCAAAAGCATCCCCATTATATTACGAATCTGAAATTTTAACGACTCCTCAGACGTCGCACCAGCAGTACATATACGTGCCCGACACTAGCAAACAGATTTTGTCTCCAAACAATACAATATGGACATCACTACCGGTTCCAAATAATCATAATGATGATGGAAATCTTTGCAATATAACGGCAATTTTGGAAACAGTGGCCGAAAATGTTATCGCCTTAAATAATAAAATGCACGACTGGGTCGCACGAACTTGCTCCTATGTAATCGACTGGGAATTTTAAAAACGAACGTTATTAGAGAAAACTGTTCATAAGGATAAAATTAATTTTTAAATTCTTTTAGTAGTAACAGAATGCTATGCAAATATGAATTTATGCAAGAACAAAAATTATAAGTCCTTGTTAGTGGTTTCTTTAAAAGAAGCTTTTATATACAAACTTTTTAAAAGCTTTTTAAGACAAAATTTTGGTACGCTAATTTAAAGTTTTTATTATTGTTCGATTAAAAATTAAATTTACGAAAAGAAATATTGACCCGTTTCGGAGATATCGAATTTTCAAAAAAAAGAAAAAAAAAAAGATTTTTTTCTTCAAAAATTCAAAAAATATTTATTTTAAAGTTTTGAAATGCAATGTGTTTTAGACTTTTTAGAAGCTTCTCTATAAAAATTTTCATTAAGATCCGTTATGTGGATAATGAGAAATTCAAAATTCGAAAAAATGGTTCTATGGTAGGTACAAGCTGTAATATCTTAATTTCAAAATTTTTTTTATTAAATTAAAGATCGTAAAAATTAATGGAAAGAAAAAAAATTTTATCAAAATTCTAGGTGCCGTTTTCGAGAAAAATACGATTTTTGAAAACCATTTTTTTTAATTTTTTAGCATTTGTATGGTAGGTACCTTTATTTTTAGGTAAAATAAAAAATTTTGTTTCACATTTTGTAGATCATATTGAAAAACTTTTATTTATCAAGTTTAAAAAAAATCTAGCATGGGGTTTTCGAAATATTGAGTTTTGAAAAAAAATTTTTGAAGTTTTTTTTAAAAATCCAAAAAAAATTTTTTTGAAAATTTGAGTACACAATTCTATTTATGTTTTTGGGGATCTTTAGCAAAAAAAAATTATCAAAATCGGTTAAACCGTTTTTGAGAAAATCAAAAACAAAAAAAATGGTTCCATGGGGGGTACCCTCAATAACCATTTTTCGGAAATTTTTTTTCAACCAATACCTAGATTTAATTAAATGAAATTTTTCTATATCTTTATTTTTAAAATATGTTGAACAGTTTTTGAGAAAAAAAAATGTTTATAAAATTTCGAAAAAAATTCGTATGGGTGGTACCGTTATTTTTGGTCTTAAAAAAAAAAAGAAAAAAACGTGTGGGGGAAAGTTTAAAGAAAATCGGCCGAATCGTTTAGCCTGTAGTCGAACAGACAGACAGACAGACAGACAGACAGACAGACAGACAGACAGAATTGCGAGACCCACTTTTTTAGTCTTCGCTATCATCGTAATGTCAACTTTGATCAAAATCTCGAGTTCAATTTTTTTTACGAATGCATAACTTGCCTTATAGTACCTATAAGTCGCAAGTAAAAAATGTGACCATTTAAATAAGAAAATTGACTGTTTGATAGAAATGGCTGATAACAAGCCATCCAAGGCTCCCGTGAATCTAACATCGTTAAAAACGGTCATAAAACAAATTAAAACATTTGATGATCTGTACGAATTTGAATCTAAGTTGAAAACAAATAAGGAATTCACAAATAACTTGGTAAGATTTATAAAATTTAATTATATACGTACGATATATGTACATTTTTACATTTTTTGTATTTAAGATTGAAGAGATGAAAAATGTTTGTGGCGAGAACTCAATGAAAGGCGATAACGCTGCCTACACTTTGGTTGATGTCATCTTTTCAAGAAATTTGATGACGGAATTGTCTTGGGCTGGTGGCTCAAAAAAAGGTTGCGCTCCAAAAAAGGCATTTAAATAATTCGAGTATATTATAAAATTCTTTTACACATTGGTCAAAAAGTCAGATCCGACTTATACAGAGGTTGATGCAAAAATTTTTTTTAAGAAAAAAGTGCTTCCCAATAGTTTGCGCCGGAGCATTGCACCATTGATTCGTGCCTCTCAATCTAAATCTCGATCCAAAAATTCGAATATCAGTTCCAAAATAGAAGCCTCTAAGCAGAAGCAACTGCAAACGGATTTAAATAAATCTGTTTATCAGTTAGAAGATTCCTCTTTCACTGACGAAACGACGGTGGTTATACACGAAGAAAACTTTGATCAAAATTACAGGGATCGTGATCGCGACGAAGTAATTTATAGTGATTACGAAGAAGATACAGAGTCTGAAGAAGAAAAGGACCAGAATTTGGTTGAACATAAATTCTTAAATGACGAAGAAGAATTATGTGAAGAATTCTTAGATGAAGACTAAGAAATTTTAACTCCACTTAAATCTGTAAAGTAAACCAATAGAGTTAATCATTTTTGTATTTAAGTTTATCCACAAAATAAAAGAAAGTTTAAGACAATATATTATTTATTTATATCTTTTTATTATAAAAAAATAGGTTAAATTTTTCCACTTCTTGTTAATGTTTTGTATGCAGAAGTGGAGCAAATACATTAACATCAACATTTTTGATACGAACCAGTTTGCATTTTATATTCGTAAAATTCAATATTTTGGTTTGGGTTTCATTGCAATGTGCGTCGCTATTTGTGCAATAAATATTAAGATAACTCGACTCAATTGGTATGTTGAAAAAATTCCGTTTTTCTTGTGTTGAAACGTAGCACAATTTCATGTCATTTCTGCTTCGAAACGCAATGTTAGTCAAACGTCCAATTTCGTTTTGGTTGGTCAGAAACCAACAGTTTGCCAGACCGGTTGACAGGCAGAATTCGTCAAATTCTACTTTAGAGTAGAAATCTACCCCATTGAAAATATATTTAAGGTTTGAAGGTATATTCTCGCCATTGTTTTTTTTGCTCACGATGATTTTTTTTGAATTAAATGAAGCAGCACTACTTTGACTCTTAGTGATTTCATCGTTAGAAGCAATGGAAGTGCATTTTACTCCTTCTGATATTCTTTTGGCCACTTGAGACAAAGGATATTTTCCATTCCGAGTCAATCGTTTAATTTTTCCCAGCATATTCTCGAAAGGATATGCACTAAACGACTCAAGTACTCCGAAGCGTTCAACTTCATCGACTAAATGTACCAAATTGTGCACATTACTGGTGAGATATTGTTCTCCATATTATTTCGCTAAATATTTCAATATATTGATTGAGCAACATGCGAGCCAATGGAATAAATTGAAAATATTGCTTAGATGAGCATGAGCATATCATTACAGAACAGAAAGGAAGTAGAAAATTCTCATATGCTTCAACAGGCAAATAGTCCTTTAACACGACAAATCCAACATAATGTAAAAATGTACGATATTTCGTGCCTTTCCAGTGAGAAACAATCTAGACCTCTCATAACTCGATGAAACTCGGCTGGTAATTTGCATTGAATTAGAAATTCTGAAACATCATTCGTCGTTCTTGCTGACCATTTTGTTTCGAAATTTCGGAAAGTTCCATCTCGCCAACCAAACAAAAGGCGTTTCATCACCCCAAGGTGCAGAAGATGCAATGAATCTCCAACTGGAAACTGGTCGACCATGTCTATTTTTAGTTTCAATAGTTTCAATTTATGGTGTGAAGCATATAATTTCTGTCGAAATTCTGCATCTCTTCTTTTTTCACAATGTGTCCTCGGAAATATATTTGTGTTAGTAACGTAGCTGTATTCCCCGATTGTTGTGCATTTTAGACATCCGTGTTGGGAGTTAAAATTAGCCACTCCTGAAAAATACAAATATTTTTTGATGTAATAATAATAAATAGGCATATAAATAAAAATAATTATTTCACCTTTCACAAAAGCTCGCGCTGGCGAATCGGAAACAAAGCAACGAATTTTAACATTTACTTTGTGAGAATTGATATATGTATATGCCATTGGTAGATATGTCGTTAAGTTCTTCAAGAAACGGTGTTAAGAATGTTTCAACGTCTGAAGTTTTGGATTTTCCACAAAATATACCAATGACCATTGCAGGAATATGTGGCATTTCCGCAATGTTGAAAAGGATTGGCCGAAATTCAATTTTTGAACTTTTATAAAGTGGCAAACCGTCAATGTTGAAGTTGAGCGAAATTGTAATTGGTTTATTCAGACTTTGGAAAAGTGTTTTTAAACTATTACCAAGCCCATTGTGCCAGTATTCTCCGTCACTAAGTGGCAAAATTTTAATTCTTTTTGGTGTTTTTAATAACTTACATACGTGGGTCTTCTGGTAAAATTGACAAGGTTTTTGGCAAATATTCCTTGAACATTTTTAATAAATCCTTCAGTGCCAAGTGGTTTATATTAAACTTCAATGCCCAGTGTCTTAAACTCGACAAAAGTTTTTGATTTTTTGAAATTTCGTCATCAAATTTTTCATCTTCTGAACCAAGGGAATTATATTTATCATCGTTATCTAAGAAATTAATGAATCAATAAATACAATTAATAAAATTAAGTAACAAATAAACATTTTACTAAAAATTATTTCTTCAAATTAATAAACAATTAAATATATGTTTCATGTTCGCATTTATTAATTACTTATTTTGAAAACTATGGGCGTAATCCTAAATGCTGGGTTCCAGAGCATCGTGAATTTTGATGTTTTATTTTAGTCAATTGATTCAAGAAAATAACATTATCAAATTCGAATTCTAAATTTTAATTTTTTTTATGAATTGCGAAAGTAAATATTGAATTTCAGAGTAAAGATAAACATTGTGAGGGAATCAAAATCCACTATGCGCTGCAACACTGCATTTAGGAAAACGCCCTATGCCAACCCAGATGTGTCTTGCACTTATTGCAAATATAGCTGGTGTCTCGATTTAAAGCTGATATAAATACGGTTGATTTAATTCCTGGTTAAAGCGATGTTTTACCTCCAAATTTGTTTGCAATCACACTGCCTCGAGTGATATGTGATGCTCTAGTTGTGATGTTGTCGCCTTCATGATCATAAAATAAACCTTTTTCAGATGAGAGATGATTATTATTTGTTACCAGGGGCCTGTAACACAAAGCTACAAGTCTACAAGTCAAGAGCCACTTGTAGGATTCTGTTAATCTTACAAGTGTAGATTATTTCTGTAACACAAAAAAAAACTCTACAGTTGTAGAAAACAAAAATTTCCCTACACTTGTAGGTATTCTGCTACAAGTGCTCATTCAAAGAGAGATAAGCAACGTGATAGCATCTTAATAAAAATAAAATGCATGACTGGATCTCACGAACTTGCTCTTATGTAAATGTGCTTTGTAATTTAAAAATTATGCATGTGTAAATAGAAAACATGGACTTAATGAGATAATAATGTTCAAATGCATGGAATTGCCGTCTGATTTCCGCAGAAGTATGCATTGATGAAAACAAAGCTTAAAAATGTTTTATTATTAAAGTAATTTTCATAAAACCCAAAATATGTTTTTTTTTCGAATATTTGTATATACAATATTATTTTAAACATAAGGGGGCTGCTGAAAATTTTTGGTTAAGATCGTTAGAGCCGTTAATGCGAAAGTCGAAAATCAAAAAGCCGTTCTATGACAGATACCGTTAATAACATTTTGCTTCGAAATTTTGTTGACCAAAATGTAGTCCTTGTGTGTTATATTAAACCCTTTTTTTTTTTATTAAAGTCGTTAGAGACGTTTTTGAGATAAATAAGATTTTGCACTACGCTTGTATGATAAGGTGTACCGTTAGTTTGAGAGCTAACAAAAATTTCAATTTCCCCTCTAGAGAATCACTGAAGAACTTTAAGAAAATAGCTCCAATGGCCTAGGCTGTAGATCGAGGTACATGCAGACAGACAGACGGAATTGTCGGACCACTTTATTCGTCTTCGCTATCATCTTAATTGAACTTTGATCAAAATCTCGAGTTCCAGTTTTTTTTTAATGCAGAACTTGCCCTATAGTACCCATATCGCAAGTAAAAAGGATAAAGAATCCGTTCGAAAATATGTAATTGCCGTCTTGGTAAAAATCCATGAAAAAAAAAACATTCTTTTTGGTGTCTTTTTTAATTGGGATTGTATTTTTAATACAATTAAGCATGTTCTGTTCCTGGATCATTTTGCTTAGATTTCATACGTTTTCCATTAAGTAGTACTAATTTTTTTTTTAATTATCATTAAATAAAAATTCAATTATTTCTAAGTAAATCTAAGAAAAGTAATAGAATGTATTATTTTATGTTATGTTATGTTTAATTTTTAGTTTACTGAGATTTAAAAATGTTTAACTTTTCAAAAACCCTATAAAGTATAGGTATATTAAATTACCTATAACACTTATCTCTAAATTTGCATATATATTGTATAACAATTACTACCGAAATAATTTACTATTGAAAAAAGATCACAAATATACACTTTACACAAAAATATATTCACAATTTCATATTGTTTTTTTGGTTAAAAATATCTTAACTACGAAGGAAAATATTATGGAAATGGTAATTAGTTGAAAATACTGTTTTTTTTCGTATATTTAAATACATCTTCTTCATCCTACAAGTCTTGAATCACTTGTAAGATTGAGTGGATTATTCTACAAGTACGATCTAGTTTTTTGCTACACTTGTAGCTTTGTGTTACAGAAAGAGGGAAATCATATAATTTCCCACTTGTAATGTTCGTTCATTACACTTGTAGAAGAGCCAGCAAACTTGTAGCTTTGTGTTACAGAAATTTGTTACACTTGTATTAATTCACTTGTATTACAAGTACTTGTAGTTTTGTTATACCTTAAGGAATCCCATTTAAATAATGAACGAATTTGCAGATGGGTAAATTAAAATGTTTGTTAATTATTTCTTCTCAAGACTTTCCCTCTTAAAAATTAGCTGCGATCTTGGTTTAACTTTATAGAAACTTACTATTTTTTTGAAAGAGATATCATACCTATATCTGCAGAGAAATTTTCCGATTCAAAGGAGTTGCTTTTCAGTGGATTGGTTGAAAAATTGAATTCACTCTCATTTGTGTTCCTCATTTCCTGCATTTTGTTGTTGATTGTTGACGGAACTATTTGTTTATGTTTTGTATTAATAAATTGTTCACGAAAGTATTTTACCCTCTTTTGGAAATGTTCACGTTCTTTTTTCAGACTTTTATAATAGTTTCCAGATTTTTTAATTTTTTGCCACGAATTCATCTCAAATTATTTAATTTTCAGTATGGTATAAACGAAATTAATATAAATAATATAAAGTGAAGCACGTATTTACTTACACTTTATGCATACAATTACACTGTTTTATAATAGTTCTATAAGAGTCCGACTGAAAAATTGGGAATGATTATAGTGTCTTGACTTAAACTGTCCAATAATGACTCTATAAAAATATTTAATTTTATTATCATATTCATTCGCAGATATAAGTCTTTACATTATTCAACTATACAAGCGATATAGAAATTAAGGATCGGATATTAAATTAATACTTTTATAAGAGTTTCTTGGGTTGACTATTGGAGTATAAACTCCCCTGTGATTTTATAGTATGATTATAGAATGATTAAAGGAAAATTGAGTCTTTACGCCTATAGAGGTGATACAAAGTGCTCCAGAGAATATCTAGGTGATGTGTTATATCAACTTTTACTCCTATAACTATTTGACTTCCAGCAAGAAAGGTTATATGAGCACTATAGCTACGAATGATTCTTTAATTTCAGAAATATGAAGCAAAATTGTTAGTTGGGCAGAGAAGGTAGAGAGTATGGTTAAGATACCTGCTCCTAAGAATGTCAAAGAGGTTAGGAGTTTTGTAGGGACAGTTTCGTGGTACAGGCGCTTCGTACCAAACTTTGCTAGTGTAGTTAGGCCTTTAACGGATTTGCTTAAGAAGAGCAAAAAGTTTGTTTGGACCTAAGAATGTGAAGACGCGTTTAGGAAATCAAAAGAATTTTTGATAACGGCTCCAATTTTAACTTGTCCCGATTTTTCGCTTCCATTCGTTGTCCAGACTGACGCTTCTGATTACGGTATCGGGGCCGTACTTACCCAAACATTTGAGGATGGGGAAAAGGTAATCTGTTATCTGAGTAGGTCGTTAAATCGTAACGAAAGAAATTATTCCACTACGGAAAAAGAATGTTTAGGAGTTTTGTGGGCTATTGAAAAGTTAAGGCCGTATCTCGAAGGTGTTTGATTCACGGTCATAACGGATCATTACTCACTTATTTGGTTGAATAACCTGAAGGATCCGCAAGGGAGGCTTGCGCGCTGGGCAGTTAGGCTGCAGCAATTTGACTTCAAGATAGTACACCGGAAGGGAAAAGAACATGTAGTTCCGGACATGTTGTCTCGGGGAGTTCCAGTGGTGGCTGGGATTTCGGGAGAGGATTTGGACCCTTGGGTGGGGAAAATGATGTCGGGAGTTGAGTCAAAACCTTTAGATTATCCAGCATGGAGGGTAGAAAATGGAAAACTTTTCAAATTTGTAAAATCGACGCATGTAATAGTTCATGAAGGGAATGAAGAGTGGAAATTAGTAGTAGGGAAAAAGGATAGGTTAAACATTCTAAAAGAGTGCCATGATAGTCCATTATTAGGACACATGGGTGTTAGGAAAACGTTCGCGAGAGTGGTAGCTAAATATTATTGGCCGAAGATGAGGATAGATGTAGCAAATTATGTTAGGAAATGTACAATTTGTCAGCAAGTGAAACCAGTTCATGATAAACCAGCAGGTCTTATAACAGAAAGGATAGGAGTTTCTTCACCATGGGAAATGATTAGTGTGGATCTAGTAGGGCCATTACCAAAGTCAAGTAGGGGTTTTATGTATATTTTAACGGTAGTTGATTATCTTACCAAATTTCCCTTATTATTTGCATTGAGGTCGGCAACTGCAAAGGCAGTTTGCAAAGAATTGGAGGATAATGTTTTTCTTTTGTTTGGTGTTCCTAAGTTCGTCATTTGTGACAATGGACCACAATTTAGGAGTAGGGAATTGAAATCTCTTTGTGACGATTATTCGTCTAAAATTAGGTACACTCCACACTATCATCCGCAGGCTAATCCGGCAGAGAGAATAAACCAGGTCATTAAAACAACTTTGAGGGCTTATGTTTCGGAGAACCACCGTATCTGGGATTCTCAACTAGCGAAAGTTGCGTGTGCAATCCGTACTTCACAGCACGAAGTGTTAGGAGTTTCGCCATATTATGCCAATTTTGGCAAGAATATGAGCACTAGTGGTAGAGAAGAAATATCACTCAGGGACACAGATAGGGAACATTTTAATTCAGGAGAAGAAGTAGGAGAACGTTTTAGGAAGTTAAGGGCCGATATAGCTGTCAAACTTCAGACAGCGGCCAAGAAAACAGCCGAAGCCTACAACCTCAGAAGGAGAGATATCCAATATTATCCGAATGATGTTGTATGGCGAAGGAATTTTGATCTTTCGAATGCTGCCAATTATTATGCAGCCAAGTTGGCACCAAAGTATGTTGGGCCATTTAAAATTAGAAAACGGTTGTCTGCTTGGACATATATACTTGAAGATGAAACGGGTAAAGATCGTGGCACTTGTCACACTAAGGATCTTAAACCTTTTAACTCTTTTTCTGAAAATGTTTAAACCTCGAAAGTCCCAGTAGAGT
Source organism: Chrysotoxum bicinctum (assembly GCA_911387755.1). NCBI lineage: Eukaryota > Metazoa > Arthropoda > Insecta > Diptera > Syrphidae > Chrysotoxum > Chrysotoxum bicinctum. The sequence goes on along the minus strand of OU426989.1, from coordinate 137,033,503 downwards.
AAAGTATTGTTTTCATTGTTTCTTTGAGGATTGCCAAATTGGGCCTGATGGATCCCAGTGTTGTATTGTTTACCTGATGTCAACTGGAAATGTGTTGCTTTCTTCGAAATCAAGCACATTTCCAAGGAGGAAAGGGTGGGGTTTGTTACGGTAAAAATTCACCGCAACAATCTTCATTCTTTCTATTTCCTTTTCCTTGCATCCTTCCAATTTTCCTTTTTAATTACACAGGTGTTCGTTTTGCGATAGTGCGAGAGAGCAGGGCGACCATGGTCCATCAGCCAGTGGTTCTCTCTCTCAGTATCGTAAAACAAACAAATCGTCGACGAGTACTGGCAGACGGGCGGTCTGTTTCATGGGTTTCAATTCGAAAACGTTGAAGACACTTGGTCTTTAAACGTAGATGTCGCTCTTAAAGGAGAACGGCCGAGTGCCCAACCTAAAACTAAAAACTAAAAATTAACTAATTTGTAAAAGATAGAACGTTAAGTGTGAGTTCCCAAACTCCCCCTTGTCTGAGTTAAAGCCAATCACGACCTTTTGAGTAAAGTTATTCAACTTGATCGATTCCTCTTTCTTTTGCTTTCCTCTCAAATTATTATTATTGTTAGAAATCCGGTGGGGAAGAATGTGCGCGAGTGCTTATTAATTCTACTTTAGGTTTTAAAGATTTTTTTTTTTCTATCAGCGCAAAAACTGTGGGGATAATTGTGAACTAACCAAGGAAACGTCGTGACCTGGAAGGAAATTCCAGCGGGCGGCGAATTCCATGGAAAGTTCTAGAGAAACTGACTTAAAGAGAATTTGCGAGTAAGCAGGATCGCCATATTTCGACACCAAAGGCTCTTCAGCAAACTTGCGGAGATTGGCTGTCGATGACGTGATCGAAATTCGCGATACCGAATTGGCTGAAAGCACGAGGGTATGGGGCGAAATTTTGAGCGGCTATCCAGGAGAAAAATCTTGGAAGTCACTCTTATCTTGATAGAAAAACAATTCAGAAGCTGGTGAAAGAAAATCATTAAAACAGAAGTGGAATTATAAGTAGAAAAAAAAAAATTAGTTTAAATTAAAAGAAAAAAAGGTAGAAAGAAAATAATAGTGGAAGTGAAAACAAAATTACGGAGGATAAAAATTGGAAAAGTTATTGGGAAAAATAAAGGACGAGGAAAGGAAGGAAGAGGAAAACGAGGAAAAATCTATCGCAGGGATATTGTCGAGGAGGAAACAAAAACAAAAAAAAAGCTAAGTACCCCTTTCTTGTGCTTGTCTTTTTTTAGTAAAATTGTCTTTTTTATTTGGTCCTGATTGGGTTTTAACGGCTCTACGTTCTGTTCCGAAAATTGCGGAACTCGTGCCCCGTTTAATAAGATCCGTTGTGTTTCTGGGAACCAGACCTTAACGGTCCATCTTATTGTTCAAATTTCTTTGTTATTTGCTTGAAAAGATCCTGGGTTTTAATCCTACAAGTAAGGTTTCCCAGGCAAATAAATCTTTAAAAATTCAAAAAATTATCTTTCATTTTCATTTTTCATCTCCGCTCATCATTGTTGTTAATTTTTCTTCGCAAAGGTTTGCAATTTCCTTTTTCGTATTTCAGGAAAAAATTGCTGGCGCCCTTTTTATTACGCAGTAAGTACGCCACTGGGGCGACTAATCGTAATAAATCACATATTTTTTTATATCAATTTGATATCATACATATCACCCTTAAATCTTATAATTAAATTTTCCAACCCCCATTGTGAACCCACCCCAACTGCTCTAGCCGTGGTGGCAGCATCTTACTCGCTGTCAGCTACACTTGTTGTTTTGTCAATTATTGACACTTCGCCTTCTTCTCAATTCGTGGTAGTTGTCGTCGCGCCGTCGCAAACTCGTTTCGTTGTTTTTCTTTTTATAATATCAACAATAATATTTTAATTAATTACATTCGCGATCGGAAAATCAAGTGTAGCAAGATGAGTGTTCCACAATTCATTGGCATGCCTGTGATGCCCTCAATACCCTTCTGTCGTAGCAGATCTTCATAGTGATGCTTGGTGGGCTCATAGTCCACTTTGCCACCACGTTGTAAATCAGCAACTACCAGGAACACATCGTCATCCTTGCCCACTTCAGCTTCAGCTGTCTAAAAAAAATCAAGAAATTAGCCACCGTATTCTCTAGAATACTTCGAACTATACTCACAGTCTGACCATTCTCTTGGGGAAATTGGGAATCTTGAAGTTTGCTACTTGCAGGAAGTAGCGATAGTCGTCAAAGATCGACGATTTTTTGTCTTCATTTCATTTTTGGACTATGTTTTTGAGGGCTTCTTCGATTTTCTTGATGTTCTCGCTGTTGACAATTGCTTTGAACTGATCCTCGTCGTAGGGAATCGGATCAAAACGGAATTTGGTTCCAGCTTTCGATTTGTTCTTTCTGGGGACGCCTTTGGTCGCCAGTTTCTGCTTTCTGAAGGCAATCTTTGCTTTTTTCTTATCCTGCAACGCCTCTTTGGGCTTTCTGATTTTCTTGAACTTTTCTATCTTCGGAGTGGGTTCAACTTCAGGACCGGATGCAGGTTATTTTTTGTTTTTGTTCTTCTGTTTCTTTCCTGGGTTTTCAGGAATTCCAACATCTTTTTTCTGGGGAGCAGTGCTCTCGGGCTTTTTCTGTGCAGAAGCCGCTTTAGGTTGAACCACAGCGATGGCTTTTTTCTGAGGAGCAGCTGATTGAGATGGAGCAGGTACTACTTCAGTTTTTGACTGCGATCCAGGAGGTTGTGCTTTAGCTTTTGATTGGGATGCAGTTGCTTGATCAACTTTAACAGGAACTGATTTTTTTTTTGATTTGACTTCCTGTGCTGGTTCTGGTTTCACTGATTTTTCAGCAAGTTTTATATTTTAAGAGAATGTCGAACTATCAAATTGATTGCAATTGCAAAATTGAAAAAAAAAAAAAATAATGACAGTTCATTTTGAATTTTCAACAACCGCTGGGGTTGAATTGTCAAAAACTAGTTCCTTTTTTGTTTTACACAATCCAATAAGCAGAGTTTTGCACACCTTCGTAATCAAAAATCAACTGTGTCTCGCTCACCGTGAACACTCGCCCTTATATACTCGAATTAGTTGTTCTCGAAAGTTCTTGTCTTGGAATGTTCTAGATGTTTGGAATAAGGGGAAATACATTTGACATTGTGTTGCGTGGCAAGAGGAGCGGAGGAGTGTCGGTATTGGGGTTAGGTAGGAAAAAGGAAAGGTTAGGAAACTGGAATAGGAATAGGTTAGAAAAGGGTAGGAATGCTAAGTTTCGGAGGACGCGGCCTGCTTGCTGTGCACGGCGTTAGCTCGTCGGACGGGGGGGATCTTGCCCCCGAAACTTAACCTCGCCTGCAAACAAATACATAAATCAGGCCAGGTAAACAACACAGGAAAATGTTGGACTAGAAAGAGACGGACGGACTATCGACACACCAAGGGCACTGCGGATGTTGTTGCAGTGAGGCCATTACCCACCCTACCTTAGGAATCTTCGGCCATTTTTAGATTCCCCCAAAGGATGGTGGATGATCGGCTTCGGATCACGCCATCATCACCGGAACTCAGCTACCCTAGACACCCCTGAAAATTGTTCTTCAATAGGACATGTTTCGACTGCTCGAAACACTAAAACGCATTTCAAATTTCATATAAATCGGCGTGTTGAAGTTTTATTTAATCACAAAAAATAAGAGGTTAAATATATTTAACAATAAACAGCGATGAAAGGAAAACAGGGTGTCCAAGAAATGTTCCCCCATTTAAAAACTAAAAGTACCCCTTTTGGTCACTACAGCGATATTATTTGTATCTTCGTTGAATGAAATTCCCTACCTGCAATGAGCTCTTTGGAGGTATAAACTTTCAAAGACAACAAACAAAAAAAAACAATCGAAACTTCGATCGTATCACACCACACAGAAAAAAAACCGGAGGGAAACACCCCTTTTCCACTTACAAATTAAATTACTTCTCTTTCACGAGATCAAACAAAAAATTACCAAGGAAAAATAAAAGAAAATCAACACTGAACTTCCACGCTTCTTTCAAGTACTTAAAAAAAATTATTCTTAATATTGTAAACTACAAAGACAAACACAAACACTTAAATCCCATAGGATGATCGTAAAATAAAGGATACCACTTCGTTGGTCCTTCTGGTTTTGTTGTTATTGGCTTTTCTGGAGCTTTTTTGGCGCTCCAAATCGAGGGCGTTTCAGGACGTTGGTCGAAAACTCCAAGCCTCCTCGACTTCGATGAGCAAATCACTCATACACTACGAAATCGCCGCGGCACTGGACTGAATTCCACTGCAAATCAACACGAAAAACGATGCGGTGGCCCAGTTCTCGGTTGATTATCTGGGACCGCCGGGAATTCTCCTAAAAAGTTTTCAGGTTGTATACACTTTTCCACAAGAAACAAGTAATCTATCGACTCACCACTGGATTTTGAAATTTCTTGCTTTATTTTTTTTTATAGAACCAAAAAAAACAACACTGGATATGGCGGCTTTTGGTTTTTAAATAAACTTCAATTTTATCTATAAGGAAACACCAACAAACAAACGATATCTAATTGATGAATTTTCGCCAATAAAAACAAATTTAAAAACGCACCAACAAAATTTTATTTTCAAGTAAATATTGATATTTTTTTTTTCTGTCAACTTATTTTTAAGTATCTCTGCCTCAGGGTATGAAAGCCAATTTACTATTGCTCGCTATCAGAACACTCCACCCGAACGAACACAAGCTACACTCTTTCTCTTAACAGTCAAAACAACATCCGATCATCATACCCATATGTAAATGGATCATCCGATAAGTCTACATATGTATGAGTTAACTATAACCCTCGGATGGTCTGGCTTTTCCATGGGCCTGTTCGAAATCAACGTCAGGAATTTCGAACCGAACTTGAGCTCTATCTTGGAATTATTGATAGGAGATTTACATGACGCAGATTTGCTCTATAAACCAAAAAAAACGACACAAAAACCTAACACCTAAAAACGTCGAAAACCGGGAACAAAACATGTCAGAAGACAGAAATTGACAAGAATAAACAGAAACGAAAATGATTAATAGGTAAAACTGAGTAATGAAATGAATTGACAGAATGGTCTCCAAACTCTCCACACTTCGTGTATCAAAAATTTCCCATAAAAGATCGCTTGGTTGAACACGCCCAACTTGGAAATTCTGCTGTCTCGTATATATAATTTTAGGCAAATACACGAAAATGGACCCAAACAACAACAACATCAAGAGAATTTTATTTGTAAACAACAAATATCATCAATCACCCTGGCAGACATTTCATTTGGTGAGTGCCAAAAACAATTTTTCTTTTATTTTGTTATTATTTTCAGTAAATTTATTCTTTAAGTGATTCAAAACTTGACATTTACTTTTCTCTTTTTGCAGGTAGTCTCTACTGGATGGTTTTTGACAACACTGGTCTATATCGAGGTAAGAAAATTGTTTGCATTTTTTTTCAATATTGAAAATATTTTTCTTTTCCTTTTTCACTTTCTAGCTTACTATTACCAATGTTTTTGGCCTCAACGGTGGACTACTAAAATCCTAATCAGGCGCCCGCAACAAAATTTGTTTATTATTTGGATAAATTCCGAATAATAAGCAAAAAAAATAAAACTACGGTCGCCTGTAAAAAGTGCACCCAGCCATACGCCAAGCCAACCAATTTTAACGGAACCAAGCAAACAAAAGCCTCAGTTCCAAAGGTACGCCAATATAGTATACGATTTTTTCCTAACCTTTTTACTGACGATAGTCTTTTTCAGATTTTTCAATTGGCTATGAACAATAATATCCACTGTGGGGAGCAACCCACGATAAAAGCCGGGTTAAAAGGTGCATTTTCACCAATTTTATTTTGCGGAAACCACCGACACGACGACGAAACTGTACAGGTTAGTGCTGCTCATTTGAATTCATATCTTTAGTAATTTTTAATTGGATTTCTAGGTTTTATACGTACCTAGAGGGAGGTCAACGAACCCAGATTTCAATCGACATACGAATCATGCGCCGCTGACGCTACCTCATCACCCTAGCATCTCCTAGGTCAGCTTTAATTGTTTATGGGTGAGCTTTTATTAAGGCCAGATATTAAAAAAAATTAGAAATAAGTATAGATATTAATACTAACATGCAAACATGCAAAAATAAATTAAATAAAAAAAGTAAATATACTAAACTAATATCACAGTTGACTATACCTAAGTTAATTAAATTAGTATCACAGTTCTTTATAAATTATTAATCCTAAAAATGTAAATATCACAGTTTGTACCTACTAATAATTTAATTAGTTAGTAAGCTATCAGTCTTTAAAGAAATAAAATTGTTAAAATATCACAGTTAGAAAAGTTTTTATTAGTAAACTAATCGAAAATATCACATATCGTTCGTAGTTTTTTATCATTGCAGATAGTTATTAGTTATTATCACAGTTATCACTAATATTAATAAAAAAAAACATCACAGATGCTTGGTTAGTATCTTATACTTAGTAATCACATATGTTCGGTTAGTAAATTATCACAGTTGAATAAATAATTTAAGTATTAATAAAAAAAATTAAATAAGAATAAATAGCTAAAGCAGTCAATTTATAAAACTAAATGAAATTTGTTGTTTGATTGTATTAACAACGTCAGGTACATTGTGCTAAAAATAAAAAGCCATTCTTTTAGATAGATTTTCAAGAAAAGTGAAATTTATATGAATTGGATATGAAAGTAAATAAGAAAAGTATTGGAAACGATCAGGTACTACGTAAAAATAATTAAATAGCACACATTGAACGACTAAAGACAAGAAACACGAGAAATTAACGAATGATTTTACAATCAATTTCGGATTGTTTGTGATTTTTCGTGTGAGTTTATAGAAAACTCAGTGAAATCTGGTTTTATTTTTAATTTATTTTATTTTTAATACTGTTCTAGATCTTTAATTTTCCGATTCGTTTTCCATTAATGTTTTCCTATTCGTATTACGCGACATTTAGTATATTTCGGTAAAACTTTAGCGGGAAGGTATTTTGAGGAGCCATTTAACGTGAAATATTCTCCAATTTATCTCTTGATCGGGTAAATATCGACCTTTTTAGGTTCGAAAATTATCAATCTTCGCTGATTTTTCATTAGCCATTTTTCTAGAGCCATGGTTCGAGATGCCCGGAAAGGATTTGTTAACAGAGTCCCTATACACGGTTTGACTAACTGTGTTGTTGTTTGAGCCAAAAGTTTCTTGCCGAGGTGATTTGTACTCAGCTCCTCTGCCCCCGAGATCGCTATACGATGGAGCCGATATCGATTCGTTGGTAGAGTGAACGCTCGGAGCCAAAAAACCAGAACTACATACATTTTGTGATGAGGATCGGATATGTCTCTCAGAAACGAGAGGAGAATGCAAAACCTTTTGGCAGAACAGATGAGTTAATTCTGTGTGTGTAGCCGATCTGGTAATTCTAGTCTATTATTCTATTTCAGAATCCTAATAAGTCGATTGATGCGTTCTTCTTCATCTTACTTATTGGAGTACGCCATTTTTAAATATCAGCTGTACTCAGGCACGACAAAAAAACTAAAGTTAACGATGACAAATCAAAGACAACAAAAGAAAATGGTGAGTCAAAATTAAATTGTTTTAAAAAATGTATAAAGAACTGAAAAAACTTGTAACCAAACAAAAGAATATAAATCTGCCAAGAAAAACAGATATTGTAACAAAAAAATTTTGCTGTTTAGCCAAAATTTATTAAATCTGATTAAAGAAACTTCAAAAAACAATAAAGAATTATCAACAATAAACTAGCTAACGAAAATTGTTTTTGGAACACTAATTGAAAATATATTAACTAACTAACTAACTAACTAACTGAACTATTCAAATTGAACCATAAACGAACAATTGTAACAAACAAATTAAATATTAAATCAAAAAAGAATAAATAAATAAATAACAAAAAAAACTGTAAACTTTATCAAAAAAACAAAAAAAATATTGAAATAAATAAGAAAAAGAAATAATGAAATCAACAAAAAACATAAATATAATAATATAAATAATAATTTATAGATAAGCGGCAGACGGCTCATAGGCCATGCTTTAATTTCTTTATTAAAATTGTATTTATGTATATTTTTAAGAACAATCAATAAAGATTCTAATCTAATCTAAAACATAAATAATCGAAACAAAAACAATTAAAAACTATAAAAAAAACTATTGTAACAAAAAAACTAAATATATTAAGAAAATCTATCTAAACCTAAACTTAGACCAAAATTGAAAAACCTAAACTTGCAAAATCTTAACTGAACAAAAAAAATTATATAATCTAAGACCTATTAACTGAAAAAAAGTATTACGAAAAATTTAAAGCACAACAAATCAGAAAAAGAACTATGTAAAATTTGAAAAATCTAAAGTCCTTTTTCCTTAAGAAAAAGAACCTAAACTTAACAAACTAAAAATTTTCTAACGTTATCCTAAAATTAGAATTTTTTGTCAAAAAAACTAAATTTAGAAACAAAAAAGAATAAATAAATAAATATGACCAAAAACTATGTATGTTAAATATGAAAATGTAACAAAACCAAAAGTAAACTACCTACATTGATCTAAACTAAGCCTATAAAAATTGAAAAAAATTTTAACGAAAAACTATTACTGAAAACTATCACTAATGTTGCAAAAAAAACTATTGTCTATATAAAATCCAACTATTCCAAAAAACTTAACTTAATTTAAAAAAACGAAGAAACTAAATTGTAATCTGAAACTGTACTTTTTTCCTCAATATAAGTTTCTTTCAATAAAACTAAATTTTGAAACAGACAAATTGTTTATTCTATACCAAAAAAAAATAGCAAACAAAATTGAGTTTGCAAAAAAACTTTGAAAAATTTAGATAATTAAGTAAACGCAATAACGAAATAAGCTTTAACCAAAAAAAAACAACAAAGTAGTATCAGAATTTGAAAAGATTTTAGGAAAATTGAAAATTTACTAATTTTATATTCAAAAACCATCAAATTTGATTTTTTACAAAAATAACTATTTAAGATTTTTTTCCATAAGCCTTCGGGGTGCTTCAGGTAGCTTCAACGGTGGTTTCTTAGCGACATGGCATGATCCTACTAACGATATCACTAAAAGAAGCAAGACATCAGACAGACGAACAAACTCCCTTGATGTGACGATAATAAAAAAATGGAAAACTACTAGAAACACAAACGAATTACATTACAAAGTTTTTCCTCACCGTTCCCGCAATCCTAGACTGTCTTAAGGACTTTGCTAGAAGACATGAAACGGTAAGTTAAAACTTACAAACATTTGGAACGATGATGTTGGACTAAACGTCACGCACAATCAATCGTCCAAGTAGAAAATGACAAGACTAAAGGATAAGAAAATTGAAATTTAGAAATTGAAAAGTAAAGAAAAGTAGGGATAGGAATAAGGAAAAACGATACGAAAATACGCTATCTGTAGTTACTGCAAGTTTCCGCAAAATAACGTCGCAATAGACCTAAGTTCGTCTGAGACCTTCTTGGTGCAGACATACGCATCTTGCAGAAGCTCAAGTAACCCCAGATAAACGCAAAACAAACACTAACCGCAGTCACTCTGAATTTTCAAACACTCGTCGCAATTTATCTAGGTTCGTCTAAGACCTTCCTGATAAAGACATACGAGGTTTAAAAATCCAGAGCAAGTTTGGTTGAAGACTTCACAACATAAACGAACTGAAACTAAGGCCCCGATTGCCGTTGTCGATTGGCAATCGAATCGAAACTTTTCGATTGTTTCGATTGGTTTTCATATTTTGTATTGTGTAACTCAATCGATCGAACAATGTACTATTGTGAATGAACCCACAGAATATTGCGAATATTTCAAATTTGACAGTTCTATGATGTGCTAACTTTTGAAATCATTATTTGTTTTTCTATTTTTCTTTTTTTTAAATAATAATTAAAAAAATTTATTTACATTTTAAAATGAGAGAAATTGAGTTATGGTTTAGCGATAGTAACACAGAAACCGACTATGTCCAAGAAAATTTTGAAATTACCAGAAAAAGAAGACATCAGATACACCTCTAATCTTATGGAACTGGAAGAAACAATGTAATATTTATGGAATAAAGGTTGTTATTTCGTATGCACATATACATATTTGCTTTTTTAAATACTTTCGCTTATCCAAAAATGTATCACAGAACTTCTAAGTGGAATTAACCCCAAAACTTATGTCAGCAATAAGAAGCTCTTCGATTCTAAACATAATACAACTTGCTAATACTTTGAGATTTTGTGCTCATAGATCTTATTAAGTTAGTGTTGGTAATTAATTTTGTATGGCCTTGCACAATCCAGTGTCTTCGGTGCTAAAGGAAAAGCTCTCAGTTCTAGAAACGCATATTTGCTCCAAATAGGTTACTTTTATTTACTCTGAAGCAAAAAAGCTTCGGACTAGAATGCATATTTATGAAAAAGTGAAATACCAGGTGTGATAGAGTGTATTAGCGGTACACATACATATATTATCAAGGTCTCCAAAAAAAGAAATTCAGCAGGCATATTACAATCGTTAGCGAATTTCTATCATATTTGCTCTTAGCACAAACCATCTTCGTGATGTCCACATTTTCCTCCATCAATCTGACCAAAATTTCTATTTGCCTTTTTTTCGTTATCACTTTTGACCTGCATTAAATTAATATTTGAATGTTTTGTCCTTAAATCATTATTTGATTGTAAGAAGCTTACATTTTGTTTACAAGAAAAACTTCTGGACTTCACCTTCCCTACGCGTCGATCAGAAAATGACAATCGAAAAGAAACGACTGTGAAATCGAAAAGTTTCGATCCCAATCGACATTCGCAATATGAAATAGAGTAATCGACGATCGATGATCGAAAAAAGTCGATCGTCGATTAGAAAATCGACAACCGCAATTTGGGCCTAAGACTACAAAAACCATTTTATCCTAAAAACGTTCCAACTAGGTTGGAGAACCGTTTTAGCGACGGTGGGCGCCAATTTGTTGCGAGGCAAGAGGAGCGGAGGAGTGTCGGTATTGGGGTTAGGTAGGAAAAAGGAAAGGTTAGGAAACTGGAATAGGAATAGGTTAGAAAAGGGTAGGAATGCTAAGTTTCGGAGGACGCGGCCTGCTTGCTGTGCACGGCGTTAGCTCGTCGGGCGGGGGGGGGATCTTGCCCCCGAAACTTAACCTCGCCTGCTAACAAATACATAAATCAGGCCAGGTAAACAACACAGGAAAATTTTGGACTAGAAAGAGACGGACGGACTATCGACACACCAAGGGCACTGCGGATGTTGTTGCAGTGAGGCCATTACCCACCCTACCTTAGGAATCTTCGGCCATTTTTAGATTCCCCCAAAGGATGGTGGATGATCGGCTTCGGATCACGCCATCATCACCGGAACTCAGCTACCCTAGACACCCCTGAAAATTGTTCTTCAATAGGACATGTTTCGACTGCTCGAAACACTAAAACGCATTTCGAATTTCATATAACTCGGCGTGTTGAAGTTTTATTTAATCACAAAAAATAAGAGGTCAAATATATTTAACAATAAACAGCGATGAAAGGAAAACAGGGTGTCCAAGAAATGTTCCCCCATTTAAAAACTAAAAGTACCCCTTTTGGTCACTACAGCGATATTATTTGTATCTTCGTTGAATGAAATTCCCTACCTGCAATGAGCTCTTTGGAGGTATAAACTTTCAAAAACAACAAACAAAAAAAAACAATCGAAACTTCGATCGTATCACACCACACAGAAAAAAAACCGGAGGGAAACACCCCTTTTCCACTTACAAATTAAATTACTTCTCTTTCACGAGATCAAACAAAAAATTACCAAGGAAAAATAAAAGAAAATCAACACTGAACTTCCACGCTTCTTTCAAGTACTTAAAAAAAATTATTCTTAATATTGTAAACTACAAAGACAAACACAAACACTTAAATCCCATAGGATGATCGTAAAATAAAGGATACCACTTCGTTGGTCCTTCTGGTTTTGTTGTTATTGGCTTTTCTGGAGCTTTTTTGGCGCTCCAAATCGAGGGCGTTTCAGGACGTTGGTCGAAAACTCCAAGCCTCCTCGACTTCGATGAGCAAAATCACTCATACACTACGAAATCGCCGCGGCACTGGACTGAATTCCACTGCAAATCAACACGAAAAAAGATGCGGTGGCCCAGTTCTCGGTTGATTATCTGGGACCGCCGGGAATTCTCCTAAAAAGTTTTCAGGTTGTATACACTTTTCCACAAGAAACAAGTAATCTATCGACTCACCACTGGATTTTGAAATTTCTTGCTTTATTTTTTTTATAGAACCAAAAAAACAACACTGGATATGGCGGCTTTTGGTTTTTAAATAAACTTCAATTTTATCTATAAGGAAACACCAACCAACAAACGATATCTAATTGATGAATTTTCGCCAATAAAAACAAATTTAAAAACGCACCAACAAAATTTTATTTTCAAGTAAATATTGATATTTTTTTTTTTCTGTCAACTTATTTTTAAGTATCTCTGCCTCAGGGTATGAAAGCCAATTTACTATTGCTCGCTATCAGAATACTCCACCCGAACGAACACAAGCTACACTCTTTCTCTTAACAGTCAAAACAACATCCGATCATCATACCCATATGTAAATGGATCATCCGATAAGTCTACATATGTATGAGTTAACTATAACCCTCGGATGGTCTGGCTTTTCCATGGGCCTGTTCGAAATCAACGTCAGGAATTTCGAACCGAACTTGAGCTCTATCTTGGAATTATTGATAGGAGATTTACATGCTGCAGATTTGCTCTATAAACCAAAAAAAAACGACACAAAAACCTAACACCTAAAAACGTCGAAAACCGGGAACAAAACATGTCAGAAGACAGAAATTGACAAGAATAAACAGAAACGAAAACGATTAATAGGTAAAACTGAGTAATGAAATGAATTGACAGAATGGTCTCCAAACTCTCCACACTTCGTGTATCAAAAATTTTCCATAAAAGATCGCTTGGTTGAACACGCCCAACTTGGAAATTCTGCTGTCTCGTATATATAATTTTAGGCAAATACACGAAAATGGACCCAAACAACAACAACATCAAGAGAATTTTATTTGTAAACAACAAATATCATCAATCACCCTGGCAGACATTTCATTTGGTGAGTGCCAAAAACAATTTTTCTTTTATTTTGTTATTATTTTCAGTAAATTTATTCTTTAAGTGATTCAAAACTTGACATTTACTTTTCTCTTTTTGCAGGTAGTCTCTACTGGATGGTTTTTGACAACACTGGTCTATATCGAGGTAAGAAAATTGTTTGCATTTTTTTTCAATATTGAAAATATTTTTCTTTTCCTTTTTCACTTTCTAGCTTACTATTACCAATGTTTTTGGAGTCAACGGTGGACTACTAAAATTCTAATCAGGCGCCCGCAACAATTGGAAAAGAGCTTTTTGTTTCTTCCATAAATTAGATATGCAGTTTGCCAACAGATGGCGCTGTAGTAGTATAAAGCTCTGTTCACAACATTGCCCCCTTCTTAAGATTGTTCGTCCCGGACAATTCTATCTCCAGATTCGCCTCTGCATCGGTGCAGTCGATCACTATGCACAACTTTTAACTTTCCTCTTGACCCTCTTTGAATTCGGTAAACTACATCATTGATTTTCGTGACGACAGTATTGTTAAAGAAATCATCAAACTACTTGTTTCAAAATACTGTACACAAACATTACAACTTAGCTTTTGTTCACTTGTTTATATTTTAAGTTTTTCTCTAAATTATTTATGTTCATTCAATAAAAGTTATTTGATTAGTTCGGTACTAGTTGTTCTTATATTTCCTAATTCCCACTGCAATAGGTTATGGGCCCAGAGCAGAATGGATTTTCTGAAGTCGTCTTTTACGAAGCTTAATGATGAAAACTACCATTTATGGAAATATAAGATTGAACTTATATTGAAAAGGCAAGGAGCATGGAAATGTGTTTCCGAACCGCCACCGACTGAACCAGACGCAGCTTGGATGAAACTTAATGATGAAGCGACTATTATCATTGGATTGTCCGTGGAAGATAGTCAACTTATGCTTATCAAGAAATTCAGAACAGCGCGTGAGTCTTGGGAAGCACTACGCAGTCATCATGAGAAGAATACGTTGGGAAGCAGCGTAAGTCTTATGAGGAGGATTTGTGGAATGAAATTTTCTGTGGATTGCTGCATATCAGAGCACATTATGGAAATGAAACTGTTGTTCGAAAAGTTGGAAGCTATAGGTGAGCAATTTTCTGAGCGTTGGCTCGTGGCTATGTTACTAAGCAGTCTTCCATATTCTTTTGATACGTTGGTGACCGCCCTGGAAGCTCGGAAGGTTGAGGAATTGACACTTAAAGTTGTCGAAGCTAGCCTGATTGATGAGCACTAGCGCCAATCTAAACAATTTTCAGCAAACAATTCCGCTTTGAAATCATCTGTAAATTCAGAAGAACGCAGCAGAAAGGTTTGTCACCATTGCAAGGCCAAAGGACACATTAAGAAGGATTGCTGGAAGCTGAAGAAGTTGAGGCAAAATAGTAAAGTTAATTAAGTTCGAGAAAACAATGGAGAACTAAATGGTAACTATTGTTTTTCAATGACTAACGACAAGAGCATTTGGGTCGTTGATTCTGGAGCCACCTGTCATATCAGCGCACGTGAGTCAGATTTTGTCACAATAAATAAGTCCATTAAGGAAAAAGTTACTGTGGCAAATGGACAATCTGTTGTTTCCAGTGGAAAAGGGCTTTGTCGTATTACTCTTCTCAACAGCAAAGGCGAAAAAGTTATTGTCGATGTGAAGGATGTTTTGTTTATTCCTTCTTTTCATGGAAATCTTCACTCCGTCACAAAAATTTTAAAGATGGGATTCAAACTACTCTTCTCTGACATTAGTTGCAGCATACAGACCATGACCGGAAAAGAAATCGGAGTTGCTGATGCATCGAGTGGGCTATTTCGACTACGCCAACCTTCCGAACAAAAGGCCCTGATTGTGGATTGTAAGTTACAGAACTGTCAGCACTATTGGCACAAAATTTTTGGACACCGGGACATTGATGCTGTAAAGATGATGCAACATGGAAAGACGGTAAGAGATTTTAATATTACTGATTGTGGTGAGATTTGTATTCAATGCAAAATGACTAGGCTACGATTTAGCAAACAGTCTGAATCAAAATCCAAGCGCGTATTAGATTTGGTCCACACGGACGTTTGTGGTCCCATGCAAACCATGACACCTGGTAAAAGGCGATACTTCGTAACCTTCATTGATGACTATAGCCGTTTCACAGTAGTGTACCTTCTTCACGATAAATCTGAAGTTTTCGATAAACTGAAATCCTATCTCGAACTTATGAAAAACAAGTTCTATAGATATCCTTCTATTATTCGCTCAGATAATGGAGGTGAATACACCTCAAACAATTTCAAGCGTTATCTTGAGACCAAAGGCATTCGTCATCAATATACAGTACCCTATTCTCCACAACAAAACGGTGTCGCGGAGAGGAAAAATAGGTCCCTTGTGGAAATGGCTCGTTGTTTGTTGGCTGAAGCAAAATTGTCAAATATATTTTGGGGAGAAGCGCTTATGACAGCGAATTATTTACAAAATTATTTGGTATCAAGTTCGATTCCCTCTACTCCATTTGAACTTTGGGAGGGTAGAAAACCAAACATAAGTCATCTTCAAGTTTTCGGCTCAAAAGCTTATTGTTTGATTCCCAAAGAGAACCGTAGAAAGCTGGATTCAAGAGCCCAAGTTCTAACTTTTGTTGGATATGATGAGAATTCAAAGGGATATCGTTTAGTTGACATACAAACCAAGAAAATCACAATAAGCAGAGACATTAAATTTGTCACGGAAAATGAAGTTAATAATAGGGTTGAGCCAGAGACAAATCAGCCCTCAGAGATAGAATTTGAATTTCTTCGTAGTCAAGAGTGCTCAGATAGACGTAACTTTAACGACCTAGATAACAAAGACCAGGAATTGATCTTAGAAGATGAAACTTCGTTCCAAAGCCTAGATCCTGACACAGACTCTGTAAGCTCCGAGACCATTAATGAGACAATACCAAATGTAGAAGATGAGGGTCGTGTTCGTCGGTCAGAAAGGTCAACTAAGGGCCAGCCCCCAGATCGATTAGGTTTTAAGGCTTCAACATTAGATTCATCGAAAGTAGAACTCGAACCCAAATCTTACAATGAAGCCATTGTATGCGAACAACGAAGTGAGTGGGAAATCGCTATGAAGGAGGAAATCAGTGCTATGAAGAAGAATGGCACTTGGGATTTGGTAATTGCTCCAGAAGGCGTAAATATCGTGGGTTGTAAGTGGACTTACAAAATTAAGCGTGATGTAAAAGGTCTTGTCCAAAAATATAAAGCTCGTTTAGTAGCTCGTGGGTTTAGCCAAAAATATGGATATGACTACGATGATGTATTCGCTCCTGTTGTTCGACAAACCACTCTCCGAACATTGCTATCCGTAGCGGGTTCTAAGGGCATGAAAGTTGTTCATATGGATATAAAGTCAGCCTTTCTTAACTCTGATCTAGATGAAATCATATATATGAAGCAACCCCCTGGTTTCGAGGAAGGGAATGCAAATTACGTTTGTAGACTTAGAAAAAGCTTGTATGGTTTAAAACAGGCTGCTCATGTATGGAATAAGACAATACATACTGTGCTTGTAAATGGAGGATTTATTCAAAGTACAGCAGAGCCTTGCCTTTACATAAAATGTTCCAAAGAGGAAGGGATAACATTTGTATTAATTTACGTCGATGACATTTTAGTAGCAAGTTCTAAGCAAACCAATATTGACGAAGTTGAGAGTTTACTCAAAAATAAGTTTGAAGTAAGCAACCTTGGAAATGTTCACTGTTATCTTGGAATGGAAGTTTTTAAAGATCAAAATTTTAATTTTAACATTCGACAAAGTCAATATATTAAAAATTTACTTAAAGATTTCGGACTTGAAAATTCAAAGGCATCTAAATACCCTCTTGACCCTGGATATGGAAAAACTCAGTCAGAAAACCTTTTAAATAATACAAATTATCAAAAATTAATAGGTTCTCTTTTATATTTGAGTGTGAATTCCAGACCCGACATTGTTGCTTCTGTTTCTATTTTGGCAAGAAAAGTAAGCTGTCCTAATCAAGAAGATTGGACCGAAATTAAACGTGTTCTTAAGTACTTAAAGGCACAATAAATTTTTATCTTAAATTAAGTAATTTACCAACTAAAAACAAAAACCTACTAATAGGTTACGCAGATGCAAACTGGGCGGAAGATAGACTTGATCGAAAATCAAATTCTGGTTATATCTTTCAGATAAATGGTGGAACAATAAGTTGGAGCTGCAAAAAGCAATCTTGTGTCTCGCTTTCATCCACAAAAGCCGAATTCATTGCATTATCCGAGGCTTGCAAAGAATCTATCTGGATTCGTCAGCTGCTCAAGGATATGAAAATTCAACAAACTTCACCAACCGTAATCTTCAAAGATAACCAGAGCTGTCTACGTTTGATTAAAGAGCAGAAGCTGAGCAACAGGACTAAGCACATCGATACTAAAGTTCACTTCGTCAAGGACCACGTTGATAAAAATCATATTGTATGCACCTATTGTCCTAGTGAAGAAATGATAGCTGATATGCTCACCAAGCCACTGTGTTGTTCGAAAATTGAGAAGTTTAGAACAAAAGGTGGAGTACAATTCGTTTGAGGAAGGGTGTTAAAGAAATCATCAAACTACTTGTTTCAAAATACTGTACACAAACATTACAACTTAGCTTTTGTTCACTTGTTTATATTTTAAGTTTTTCTCTAAATTATTTATGTTCATTCAATAAAAGTTATTTGATTAGTTCGGAACTAGTTGTTCTTATATTTCCTAATTCCCACTGCAATAAGTATAATGACCTTCCCAGTTTTGTTGAAGCTTCGGCGACAATCCCTTTTGACGATGTGGATTATACAGCCATACACGATCTCCTACTTGAAATCCTGTCGTGTTTGCTCTTGTGTCGTACCTTGTCTTCATTCGATCGCTGTAAGCGCTCATTCTAGTCCTGGTCCTTTCGTGGATGTCGATTAGCCTCTCTTGTAGGTCACTCACGTAATCCCTTGTTTCCTTAGACTCTTGTGATGGATGTCCAAACCTTATCTCACTAGGTAGCCGTATGCTTCTTCCAAACAGGATTTCAGATGACGTTTGTCCTGTTGAGCTATGTATTGCACTTCGATAGGCCATCAAAAATAGTGGTATGTGCCTATCCCAGTTTCTTTGGTAGTCGCCTACGACTTTAGTGAGGTGTTCTTTTAAGGTCCTGTTGAATCTCTCGACCATTCCATCAGATTGCGGGTTAAGTGGTGTGGTTCTCGTTTTCTTAATGCCAAGGAACGCGCAGATCTCTTGGAATATGTTCGACTCGAAGTTCCTTCCGTGGTCGGAATGAAGTTCCATAGGCACACCGAACCTGCTTACCCAGTTAGACACAATCTGGTCGGCCAGTCTTGGCTTCTTGGTTCGGGATAGCGTATGCCTCAGGCCATTTGCTGAAGTAATCCATTACCACCAGAATGTATTTGTTTCCAGCATTCGTTTCCGGAAATGGGCCAGCCACATCAACAGCAATCCTTTCAAACGGTGAGCCGACATTATATTGCATCATTTTTCCTTGCAGTTTTCTACCAGGTCCTTTGGTTGCAGCATAAGAGTCACAATTTGGGCCCACTTTTCAACGTCGTCTCTTGCATGCAACCAGTAGAATCGTTACCTCACCTTTTCTAAAGTCTTATTGACTCCCAAATGGCCTCCTGAAGGTCCATCATGCATCTCTCGAAGAACCTCTTTGATTTTCGATTGAGGTAACACAAGCTGCATCACATAGGATTTACCATCAGCGGACTCCCATTTTCGCCGAAGAACACCATCTTGCACATGGAGTCCCAAGTAACATTTTTCATCTTATAAGATGCTCCAAGAGTTCAACTAGATTAGTTAAGAGGAGCTAAAAGTAATCTTAAAGAATACTCCGAGATTCTTTTAAAACTGTTAAAAGCCTTAAATGGCCTAGTTATGAGAGGCTCTTCCTACTCATAGTAGCAACAGAAGTTTCTTTATGGGATGACAGATGCACGTTTATATTAAAATGGCACTTCTAAGGCTCTAATAGAGATCGGCAAAATCCTATTATGAGAAAGCGTCTCTTCCAATAAGAGGTGATAAAAAGAGAACAGAATATTTGTTAACTTAATAAAGAATGAAACAAAATACTTTTTAAGTTTGTGTGTATACATGATTTGCTATGCCAACAAACTGTTAAGCTTGATATAGTATTTATTTTGTAAGTCTATCAACTATTATATTATAATGGCGATGCATGATATTTATTACTTTGCACATATGGGAACCGAAATGTAATTCCGGTTGAAATTGTATCTACTAATTCTTACATTTTACTTCGAAAAAACACAAAGCCCCTTCAAAATAATGCATGTTTAAATTATTTTATTTATAACTTTTATCGGAAATAGGGTTACCATACATTTCTTTTGTAAGCAAATAAAATCAAAATTAACTTTGAAATTTGTTTTGTTTTTATTTAGGTCATGGGTCATTTGCTTGTGAGAGTAAATAGGAAACAGGAAAGGTCAAATTTAATATAAAATATTCCAAATTACACACTGAGAGTCTTATGCTGCATTTACAAGAGTAATAAAATCTCATATTCTCTGTAATTTTCTACTATTACTCTTGTCACAAAAAATTACTACTCGTGTAATGCAACATAAACAATACATTTTTACTTGCGACTTATACATAGGTACTATAAGGCAAGTTATGCATTCGCAAAAAAAAAACGAACTCGAGATTTTGATCAAAGTTGACATTACGATGATAGCGAAGACTAAAAAAGTGGGTCTGGCAATTCTGTCTGTCTGTCTGTTCGACTACAGGCTAAACGGCTGGGCCGATTTTCTTTAAACTTGGTAGATATCATTTTTAATTTTTTCCCACCACATGTTTTTTTCTTTTTTTTTAAGACCAAAAATAACGGTACCTGCCATACGAATTTTTTTCGAAATTTTATAAACATTTTTTTTTCTCAAAAACTGTTCGAGAGATTTTAAAAATAAAAATACAGAAAAATTTCATTTAATTAAATCTAGGTATTGGTTGAAAAAAATTTACGAAAAATGGTTATTGAGGGTACCCCCCATGGAACCATTTTTTTGTTTTTGATTTTCTCAAAAACGGTTCAACCGATTTTGATCATTTTTTTTTGCTAAAGCTCCCCAAAATTATAAATAGAATTGTGTACTCAAATTTTCAAAAAATTTTTTTGTTGGATTTTTAAAAAAACTTCAAATTTTTTTTTCAAAACTCAATATTTCGAAAACCCCATGCTAGATTTTTTTTAAGACTTGATTAATAAAAGTTTCTCAATATAATCTACAAAATGTGAGAAAAAAATTTTTATTTTACCTAAAAATAAAGGTACCTACCATACAAATGCCAAAAAAATTAAAAAAATGGTTTTCAAAAATCGTATTTTTCTCGAAAACGGCCGGCGCCTAGAATTTTGATAAATTTTTTTTTTCAATTAATTTTTACGATCTTTAATTTAATAAAAAAAAATTGAAATTAAGATATTACAGCTTGTACCTACCATAGAACCATTTTTTCGAATTTTGAATTTCTCATTATCCACATAACGGATCTTAATGAAAATTTTTATAGAGAAGCTTCTAAAAAGTCTAAAACACATTGCATTTCAAACCTTTAAAATAAATATTTTTTGAATTTTTGAAAAAAAAAAAAACTTTTTTTTTCTTTTTTTGAAAATTTGATATCTCCGAAACGGGTCAATATTTCTTTTCGTAAATTTATTTTTTATTCTAACAATAATAAAAACTTTAAATTGGCGTACCTAAATTTTTTCTTAAAAAGCTTTTAGAAAGTTTGTATATAAAAGATTTTTTTTAAGAAACCACTACAACGACTTATAATTTTTGTTCTTGCATAAATTCATAGTTGGAAAGCATTCTGTTTTTTTCTCTTACTACTAAAAGAATTTAAAAATTAATTTTATCCTTATGACCAGTTTTCTCTAATAACATTCGTTTTTAAAATTCCTAGTCGATTACATAGGAGCAAGTTCGTGCGACCCAGTCGTGCATTTTATTTTTGTTAATTTTGAATGAAAAGATATAGTAGTAGCAATAAAATCCCAAGATGTTACACAATATATTTTATACTTTCTATGTAATCACAACAATGCTAAATGTAAACTTGAAAATGCCACCTAATAAATTTTAAGTCAGTGCTACAGCCAAGTTATTTTATCGAGATCATAATTTTTTAAGTTATGGTAACCCTCAAATGTACAGGCACTACTTTGCTTGTGTTTAGGAATATGGCTGCTGCTGACGCGACACTAACTCTTCTAGTAACATCTTTATTCTTTCTATAGGATCTTAGACGCTTCTTTATGATTTATGTGTACTTACGTGCGAGTGAGAGGAGAATGTTGACATCAGAAAACTGAAGTTTGTGAATAGTTGTGCTTGTTGCATTAAGGATCTTATTAGGATCTTACTGCAAAGCTTATATTCTTTGAACTCCAAATTGTTTCTTGATATAGGAGGATTTAAACTCAAATTCTTTTAGAATTTTCAAAGTGGTATACAAATAACTTTACTCTTAAATATGACTTGTTATGGGATTATTTGGACATATTTAGAGCTCAGTTTTCAGAAAGGGATTCTTATAAGACTATAAGTTTTTATAATCTAACTACAAGAAGAGAAAACAGTTTTGCTATAAGATTTAAGTTGTTTTAAGCTGGAAAAGTGTTTAACTCTTAAAATAAAAGTGTTATGACATCCAGTTGAGTTTCATAGCAAGATATTAATACTTTAGTTTAGCAATGGGATATAAAAGAGTTGTATGAGAGTTTTTTTCAGATTTAAAGAGCTAAGCTCTGGAGAGTATGTTAGTTGGGGTGAGTCCCATTGTGCCCAATAGGCATTTAAAACTGGACTCCTATTGGAAATGTCATTCCATGCGGGTTTTTCTTCATGTTCCTTCCATGCGAGAAGAGGTTCAATGTCAGGGTCTTCTTGTTGAGCAGATCTTATTTCTTTATTGCTCCATTCACAAATGGGGTCAGCCCTTATTCGTAGAATGTTGATGGATTCCTTTTCTTCTTGTCATCTGCAATGCTTGCAATCTATTTTACAAGGTCTTCGGGATAGTACGTCGGCATTTGAGTGCAGCTCTCCCCTTCGGTGTTGAATTTCGTAATCGTAAGTCTGCAGTCTTTCTATCCACCTTGCGACTTGTCCTTCTGGGTTCTTGAAGTTCAACAACCAGTTAAGAGCACCATGATCGGTTCGTAGAAGAAACTTCTGTCCATAGATGTATTTGTGGAAGTGTTTCGTTGCCAAGATGAGTGAAACTAGTTCTCTTCTGGTCACACAGTAGTTCCTTTCGGTCTTCGACAGTACTTTGCTGAAATAGGCGACAACCTTTTCTTCGCCATTGTGCACTTGTGACAGAACAGCGCCGACTCCCACGTTGCTTGCATCAGCATCGATGATAAAAGACTTGCCTGGAGTCGGATAGATCAGCACCGGAGCATTGCATAGACAGTATTTCAGTTCTTGGAAGGCTTTTTCACACTCACCTCACCATCTAAACTGCTTGTTCTTTTCCGTAAGCTAATGCAAACTCTTCGCAATTCCGGCAAAGTCCTTAACAAATCGTCTATAATAAGTAGCAAGACCAAGAAAACTTCGTAGTTGATGTTTGTCCTGTGGTGTTGGCCAATTTTTGACGGTGTCAACTTTTTCAGGATCAGTCTTGACTCCTTGGGACGAGATGATATGTCCCAAATACTTCACTTCAGTCTTGAACTGTGCACATTTTTCTGGGTTCAGTTTTAGGTTAGCCTCTCGAAGTCTCTGGAACACACCCCTTAGGTTCTTACAGTGTTGGTCGTATGTTTTTCCATAAACGATAACATCATCCAAGTAGACAAGACAAGTTTTCCACGTCAGGCCTTGAAGGACGCACTGCATCAAACGCTCAAATGTTGCCGGAGCGTTGCAAAGACCAAACGGCATCACCTTGAACTGCCAGAGCCCATTACCTGTGGAGAACGCTGTCTTTTCTCGATATTCAGGGTGAATTTCAACTTGCCAATATCCACTTTTCAAGTCCAGTGTTGAAAACCATTGTGCTCCTTCCATCGCATCTAAGGTGTCGCTAATTCTTGGCAGGGGATAGCTATCTTTCTTGGTCACGTCATTCAACCTTCGGTAGTCTACACAAAACCGTGTACTTCCGTCCTTCTTTTTGACTAGGACCACTGGTGACGCCCAAGGACTCTTGGAGTTCTCAATCAAACCATCCTTCTTCATGGTGGTAATCATTACCTCAACTTCACCTTGTTTGGCCAGTGGAAGACGTCTTGCGGGCTGACGAATGGGCCTTGCATCTCCTGTATTTATTCGATGCTGCACCATTTGTGTCCTTCCATATTTCCCGTTTGGTGAAGCGAAAATGTCGGCATACTCATTCAGAAGGCTTTCTGCCATTTTAACCTGATGTTGGTCTAGGTTAGCTGAATTGAGTATCTTTGCCTTGATGCTATTGAGCTCCTCAGGATCTAATGTCTTTCTCGGTGTTTCAGCGTCAATTCGTGTTATGGCTACGACAGATTCGCACTTACCGATAACTTCTCCTTTCGTCAACTTAACATCGTACGGTTTGGTGTTGAGTATCCGTACGGGGACCATATTGTTCTTAGGAGCCACAAGTGTCTTCCCAATGATGACGTTTTGGGAAGAACAATCTGGGCCTGGTTCCACCATTAGGTATCGATGGCGTCCACACTCACCTTCTACTTTTGTCCAAACGAATACCTCAGAAGAAGTAGGAATAATCACGTCTACTTTGATGACAGTCCTTAGAGTTGTTGTTTCTTCGTGCCCATAGATCATTGGAATCTCTGTATTCTGGTATTTGAGTACCTGGTTGCCAATATCTAAAATTACTCGATGTTCTTTCATGAAGTCCATGCCTATGATGTATTCGTCATATATATCCGCCACCAAAAATTTGTGTGATAATTCTAGATCTGCAATTCGAATTCTAAGTCGGATTTCACCATAAACCCTAGCTGCTTCTCCTGTGGCAGTTCTTAGACGGTAACTATTGGTGTTGTGTAGCCAATTCAGGTGAACTAGGTCTTGACGCACAATGGAGGCTGTGGCACCGGTGTCGATGGTGACCACACGTTTGTTGCCATTTAAAGTTGCCTCGACAGTTAGACTTCTATTGTCTCGCTTAGTTTGAGAGACCTGGATGGTGTTTCTGGAGCCATCGATACCAGAAACCAGCTTCTGCCCCTCGAAGTTGGTTCTTACTCGTTTCCCTGTTGGGAAACTGTTCGGGAAGTAACACTGATGTTATTGTTACCTTGTTCTGGGTTTGAAACTCCGTGTCCACAATGTTGACAAGCTGTTCTTGGTGGTAATCGACATTGACGCTGTAAATGTCCGGTCTTGTTGCAATTCCAGCTCTTTGCAAGTCCATTTCGTTGGTTCCTTTGGACATCAGTTCTTTGGCATGAGCATTCTTCGACGATGGCTTCTCTAAGTCGATGTACTCCGTGAGAAGCTTGCTCAGCTGCTTCCATTGTCAAGGCGAACGCTAATGTTTCAGAAAGCGTTCGTTTTCCAGCAGTTCGCACGGCCCTTTGAAGATGTATGTCGGAAATGGCGCGAACAAATGCCTCAACTGCAAACTGGTTACAAATTTCCTCTCCAACATCTGGATATGCAAGATGAACAAGCCTTTCAATGTCCGCTTGCAGTTGTTGTAGAGTTTCGCCCCTCTTCTGAACTCTGGAATTGAGTTGCACTTTGAAGACTTCTTTCATGTGGCTGTTACCAAAGCGTTTGTCTATACCCAAAACCAAGGAATTGAAGTCGCCGCTCTTATTTGCTGGTATGGTTTGCAACAACTCAGCAGCTGCTCCTCTAAGAGCAAGAGTTAAGGCTATATACTTGTCAGCCTCATCCCAGCCATTTGTTGTGGAAGCTGCCTCGAATTGCTTCTTGTATATAGACCAAGAAGTTTTTCCATCAAAGGTTGGAGGTTGCATCTCGTTTTTTCTCAAAGCTTCCCCAGAACTTTCCCGAATCTTTATGTTTCGAACACGGTCTAACTTTTTTGAAAACGTCTCCATTTTGTTGTCGACTAGCAATGAAACACGTTCATCTAACAATTTTGAAAACGTCTCCATTTTGTTGTCGGCTTGATTCTCCAGCAATGAAACACGTCCATCAAGTGCAGATACATTATTCTCGATGTTAACAAGCTTGCCTTCTAGCATGTTTCTCTGCTCTTCGAGAAGGTCTTTTTGTTCGCTATGCTGTTTATCAAGGCGTTCGAGAATATTCTTTTGTTCGTTTTTCTGTTCATTTCGTTGCTCTTCGAGACGTTCGAGAACATTCTTCTGTTCTTTTTTTCGTTCATTTCGTTCTTTCATTTGTTCATTTCGTTGCTCTTCAAAACGTTCGAGAAAATTCTTTTGTTCTTTCATTTGTTCATTTCGTTGCTCTTCGAGACGTTTGAGAACATTCTTTTGTTGTTGAAGCAGAAGACTAATCATATTTGAAACATCTACATTTTTACTTACGTCTGCTTCCTCAGCGTCAGCTTCAAAGACGAAAATGTCCGGGTCTTCATTTTGTTGTTTCAAATATTCGGCCAAACGCAGAACAAGCTCATTTTTCGATCCTGCTCTAGAAAGTTCTCGCTTGCCTAATTCACTTTTCAGCTCATTACAGTTGAGCTCTTTCAATAACTTGCTCATTTTTTTTTCCGCACACTTCACTGCACAATAAGTTTTATTCCACTTTTCTGACACCAATGTAATATTTTTGCTAGGTTCGTTAAATAAAACTTATAACTCTTTCTAATATTTCTTCTTTATTTTTACTTTCCAAATCACAACAATAAATCTCAATTTATAATCAACTCAAATACTTTATTCAAATTAAAATCACACTTGTTTTACACAATCCAATAAGCAGAGTTTTGCACACCTTCGTAATCAAAAATCAACTGTGTCTCGCTCACCGTGAACACTCCCTTATATACTCGAATTAGTTGTTCTCGAAAGTTCTTGTCTTGGAATGTTCTAGATGGTTGGAATAAGGGGAAATACATTTGACATTGGAAATGAGCTTTTTGTTTCTTCCATAAATTAGATATGCAATTTTCCAACAGATGGCGCTGTAGTAGTATAAAGCTCTGTTCACAACAATAAGTTAAATGAGAAAAAAAAATAGAATAAGGTTAATATACCTAAAATATATATATATAAAAAGAAATATAAATAATTTATTGAAGAAAAATAACTTCAACGCCTTAGTTTTTAATAAATTACAACAAAAAAATAGTAAACTGGAACAAACTGGAAAACAGGAACAAATGACAGTAAGACATAAACTCAATTTTTCTTTCCCTCGACTAGCTTTCTTTGTAGATTTTTATGTTTTTTGTTTGCGTATGTACTTTATATATATGTAATATGATTAATATTCCTGTTTTTGTCTACTCTCGTACCTGTGCTTTGATTTCGTTTTGTTTTATTTTTTCAGAGACTCACGGTACCGGATAAGCTGGCTTTGAAAATCTTCGGTATGGTGAAGATAAGGTCTCCTGGATTCTGGTGATTTTTGGATATTCACCAAAATTGCGGTGCATGCCTAGGATGAATTACTTTGTTCGCACCAGCACCAGTAATTAGACACCTGGATATGTACTGGTAGACCAAATGAAGATGACGAGATGAAGATACATACAGTATGCAAAGTAAAAAAAACGGGGCGGCCCAGCGCTTCGCTGACAAACTGGGACCGCCAAGTGCACAAAGATGAATTATAACCCTATTCTAAAGACAAATTTAATTATTTTATTTTTTCTCACAAATAATCTCCTAGGTTGGTTTCGGTAAGAATTTAACCTCTAGGACACAATCAGAATTAGTATGAACGAACCGAATAAATAATTTAATACCAGTGATGGTGAAGAAATTTATGGATTCTATTTTTTCTTTCTTTCTTTTTTTTCGGTTTTATTTTAGCGGGGGATACCTGACAGCTGATTCACATGTCTTTTCAAATCCTGACCTTTGACATTTGACTCCTATGCCATAGACGTTAACCACATCCGCCCGTCATTCCACCCTTGACATTTCACGGAACTTCCATTGTATATAAATAAACTATAGTACTCTCATGGAACAGAAAAAAGTGGTATGGAATACACTCTACCGAGGGCGCTGTCGTAGGAAAATATTGTCGTGGAGACTTTTGATTTAGGGTGGGGTAGTAATTGAGGAAGAGCAAGAAAATTTTATCAGTTCTGGCAATGAGAAAGACGAGAATGAGAAAATGAAATTTGTTTCGTAGCATTTTCCTTTTGAGGGATCTTCTGTGTGTTTTGTTGTTATATTTTTTTGTCAAGAATATTTGTTTTGTTTTTGCTCTTTCATACGCAACAAAGCAACGTTGTTCAATTTCGGCATATCTAACCAAAATACAACGTTGCTTTTTTTTTTGTATGGACACACATACATACCTATTTAAATAGATTTAAGTAGGAATAATTTTGAAAATTGATTCTTGATAGGATTAGGCTTTTTTGAATTTTAGTATATCTACATAGGAACTTTATCTTAATATATTAGGTAACTTACCTATGTTGATTGCAATTATTATTATTTTTGTTATTCAAAAGTATAATAATTGGTGTAATTTTGAAGAACAAAAATAATAATTGCAATCAACTAGGTTAACTGCCTACATTAGATGCAGTGGGTGGTTAGGTAGTGGAAATTGTTTTTTTTTTTTGCAATTAATATAATTATGTACATATGTATATACAAAGGTATAAAACTATTTCTTTAAGAAAATCTAATACATAGGTACGTATACCTACCTATATTTTTATTAAAGAAAATAGCTTTTTCGTATGTACATACCTATATAAAATATGGTATGGTTGACAAAATTATTTGTATTCGTTGATAGGTAGGTATTTATATAATTAAAAATAAAAAAAAAGAAATTTGATATAGGTATAGAACAGTTTTTAAAATTTATTCATATAAACTTTGTTTGCAAAAAATATAGAAAATTTTTAATACTTTTTATGTGTATATAAACAATTTCAGAAATTTATAAATATTCACATAAAGCAATTGTGAAAAAAAAAATCAAATAAGTTTTTCGAGAAAAAGATAATTTTAGAAAACTTAAATTAATTAAAAAAAATTAGAATAAATAGAATAAAATTATTATTGACATAATATTTTTAAAAAATCAGTTACCTTTTTTGGAAAAAATATTTTGTATGCATTTACTGTATTGCTTATAAAGCAATTTTAGAAAAATAAAAAAAAAGAAATTTGGTGTCAATTTAAAAAATATATTGATGCACCCCACATGAAAAACTTTGAAAATAAAAATAAACATTTTTTTATAAAAAATAGTTTTTATCCATATATTTTGTAAAAAAAATAAGATATTTGCCCTGCGAATTTTGAACAAACAAATATTTCTTTTAATGTTTGTCTACGAATTTTCATCAAATTTGGAAATTATTAATTCATTAAAATGTATTTTGTTAATATAAATATAAAAGGTACGAATTTATGCAAACAAAGTTTAATAAACCTTTTATTATTAAACTAATTTTAAATATAAGAAATTTCTTTAAAATTGTTCTAGAAAAAAATTTGGGATATTAATTTGAAGTATTTAAAAATAAAGATTCTAAGAAATATTTTCAAAAATTAATCGCTCAAACTTTTTTAAGACATTGATTTTTCAAAAAAAAAAAATTTTAGATAAAAAAATATCTTTCCGTTTTGTCTATCATCGTAAAGTCAACTTTGATCAAAATCTAGCGTTAAATTTTTTCCACATACAAAACTTGCAATTATGTACATAATTTTGTAAGTGAAAATAAAATAAAAAAAAAATTTGGTACACCAACCTTAAGTTTTTATTATTGTACGAATGGAAATTAGGTTTCGAAATAAAATATTGAGCCGTTTTTGAAATATTGAATTTTCCAAGAAAAAAAAATTACTTCTTTCCAAAAATTAAAAAAGATATTTTTTTTCAAAGCTTTGAGACGCAATGTTTTTAAACTTTTTGGAAGCATCTATATAAAAAATTTCCATAATGAGAAAATTGTCAAATGTCAAAATTTGGAAAAATGGTTCTATGGTAGGTACAAGCTGTAATATCTTAATTTCAAAATTTGTTTTATTAAATTAACGATCATACAAAAAAAAATTTATCAAAATTCCAGGCGCCGTTTTCGAGAAAAATACGATTTTTAAAACCATTTTTATTTTTTTTTACATTTGTATGGATGGTACCTTTATTTTTAGGTAAAATAATTTTTTTAATTTCCATAATGAGAAAATTGTCAAATGTCAAAATTTGGAAAAATGGTTCTATGGTAGGTACAAGCTGTAATATCTTAATTTCAAAATTTGTTTTATTAAATTAAAGATCATACAAAAAAAAATTTATCAAAATTCCAGGCGCCGTTTTCGAGAAAAATACGATTTTTAAAACCATTTTTATTTTTTTTTTACATTTGTATGGATGGTACCTTTATTTTTAGGTAAAATAATTTTTTTTTTCTCACACCTTGTAGATTATATTGATAAACTTTTATTTATCAAGTTTAAAATAAATCTAGCATGGGGTTTTCGAAATATTGAGTTTTGAAATATTTATTTTAAAAATTGAAGAAATTTTGATTTTTCATACATTGTTTACATTGGCGCCTGCCAGGTGACTTAACATACCCTAAGCGGAGCGATGGAGTCGCGTGAAAGGGTGTGTCCCCGAAAAAGGGACTTAAAATTCTTAAGTCCTGCAGAGCGGGCCACCCAATGTACTTTTAAATATGATTTCTGGCTAAACTAGGCATCTCAGCGAGTTAAAAATTGCATATTCAGGATCTAGGGAGTGCCACCTTTCAACCCACGTATCGCATGTAACGAAAAACAAATGTTTATCTTTAAATGCGATTTGCGACTAAACGGAGCTCCGTAGACCCCCCAAAGTTGACTTTTTCAAACGTGATTTCTGGCTAAACTAAGCATCTTAGCGAGTTAAAAATTGCATACTCGTGATGTAGGGAGTGATGTTTCACATGATTTTTTTTTTGTTATTTTACATTTCAAAATTCTACTTCTCAAAATTTTGAATTTCAAGATTCTAATTGATAAATTTTAGTTTTCAATATACTACTTGTCAAAATTAAAGTTTTCAAAATTCTGCATTTTGAAACTCTACTTCTCAAAATTGTGCATTTCAAAATTCTACTTCTCAAAATTCTGCATTTCCAAATTTTACTTACTAAGTTTTGTGCATATTAAAATTTCCCAAAATATGGTATTTCAAAATTTTACTTCTCAAAATTTCTTTTTCAAAATTCTGCTTTTCAAATTTTACTTATTAAGTTTTCTGTATTTCAGAATTCTACTCCTCAAAGTACATTTTTCAAAATTATATTTCCCAAAATTTTGCATTTCAAAATTTTAATTCCTAAAATTCTGCATTTCAAAATTTTATTTTTTAAATTTCTGAATTTCAAAGTTTTGCTTTTTAAAATTTTACTTAGGTGCTAAGCTTTCTGCATTTCAAAATTCCTTTTTCAAACTTCTGTTGTTCAAAATTTTACTTATTAAGTTTTATGCATTTCAAAATTTCATTTCCCAAAAATCTGCATTCCAAAATTCTACTCTTCAAAATTTTATCTTTCATTATAATTTTTCTGTACCTATTTCAGAACTCTAATACTCTAATTCTCGAAATTCTGCATTTTAAAAATCTGCTTATACTGCTTTTACACGGAAGCGATTTTTAATCTTAGTTTCTCTTTTGGAGTCATTTTCCGCCTTATGTAACCCCGCCACCACACACGTCTCTCTCCAACGGGCTTAAAAATCGCAAGATAATATTGCTTCGTTTAAAAGCCGTCTTACAAAAATAATTATATAGGGTCAGTTGGGGTAAATGTAAACATGGGGTAAATGTAAACGGTCGTTATTTTCACGTTTTAAAACAAATTGTAGCAACCCAGACGAAAAAAAAATCAAAATATGGAATGTCGCGACACCGGTGCATTTTATGTCTTTCAGTGATTGTTCGGATTTCGTTGAGAATTTTAGTCGTGGAAAAAAGCTGTCTCTGAAAAGTGAAATTCAAGTTTGTGAGTGTTTGTAATTTTGAAAAAAAGTTGATTATATTGAAAACGTAAGTATTATTTTCTTGTTATAGATATATGTAAATAAAAGTGCATTGAAGTAGTTCCTGTGAAAACACCAAGCTCTTGTCATTCCTTGTACGTTTTTTTGCATGTTTACATTTACCCCAGTAATTGAAGCATATGGGGTAAATGTAAACGTCGCTTTTCCTGTATCTTTTTTTCGCTTGACTCTATTTCTAGCGTTTAAAATGCCCCGAACATATACAAAGAAGAAAACACAAGTAAATTATAGTGCAAACGATCTTCAACGCTGTACGAGATGTGTTGAATAAAAAAATTACATACCGCGCAGCCGAGGAAAAATACAAAATCCCGAAATCGGTCATCTTTCAAAGAATTAATGGCCGAAAATCATCATTAGATGCAATTGGGTCAGGGGGAGCACCCTTACTTCTAAAAACGACTGAAGATGAAATAGTTAAATGTATAATTACTCGTGCGAACATGGGATTACCCTGTGACAAACATGAGCTTAAAGAACTTGTTGGAGAACATGTAAAAAACAGCGGAATAAAAACTCCATTCAAGGACGATACCCCAGGTGAGGACTGGTACTTGGGATTTATGAAGCGCCACTCGGAGATAACTTTAAAAAAACCAGAACATCTACAAAAATTAAGAGCTCGAGTTCTGAGGAGTCAGAAAATGAAAAAATCAATATGATCAGGATAGCCCATGGAATGAGGAGTTTGATGACGACGATGACCATGAGCAATTAGAACCTGTTGGTTCCAAAACACTTAATGAAGACCAGTTTCTCCTGATACAATTAAAATGAAGTAACAGACTATTAGTTACCTTCACAAATGTTTGTGTTATAGAGTCCGTTCGAGAAAACAACGAAATTCAAGTGGTGCTATTGAAAAGTATGGACACCACAAAAACAACTTTTGCATTGATGCAGACTGAAAAAAGGACAGTTCTTTTGGGAGATATACTTGGAATTCTACCAAATCCAACTCTTAATATGTTAAAAGCACGTATTTACTACAAATTTAAGAAAACCATCAATGTAAAAGAAAATTGAAGAATGAAAACATTATTTTCTTTTAATAACTGCATACCTAGGTACCTGTATCTTGTTCCTAACAAAAAGCTTTGAAAGCATAAAATTAAATATAATTTTTTTAGTAAAAATACTTTTGTTTTTATTTAAAAAAAATATTAAGGTCCTTTTTCAATTCTTTTTTGATGGGTAATATTCATTTTATGGGGTAAATGTAAACATTGCGGTAACCAACTTTTCAAGTGAATAATTCAAATGAAATTTATATCTGTTTACTTTAACCCCATAGGCGATCTCCTAGCACTTAGGGAACAGGAGTTAGTTGTCCACATTTACCCCAGAATTTTAAAAACTTTTGGGGGAAATGTAAACAAGGAAGGGGTAAATGTAAACACTGTCCAAAATCGTGTTTTTGTTTTTATGCATTTATTTATACTTAATAAGTAGAATACTAGTTTTCTAATTATACATATAATATCCGTTTTCAAAAGTTAAAAAAAAATTAAAATTTAATACATTTATATTTTCTGAAAAAATATTTCTCTAAAAAATACAAAAACTGTCCACATTTACCCCAACCGACCCTAACTACCTATACAAAAAATTTGTTCTGAGTGGTAATCGTGTATTTGAATTAAAATCCTATATTCGTACCTACATACATACATATATTTATTTGCTCCAACATAGATACAACACAGCGAACGAAAAAAATAAAACCTTCATTCCAACAATATACCGTTTTTCTCTACGCGTGAAGCAAAAAATGCCACATCATACTTATTTGTACTAAAAATGAATAAAAACAAAACAAAAAATAGCTTTCTTGTTGTCGCTTTCTTCTGCACCTTCGGTTTGCTTTTACCGAAAATATTATCACCCCTTCCTGATTATCGTCTGTCCTTACTCTCCACAACTCTACGTAAAAAATTATGGAATACGCTCGTATGGTGCCGCATCGTTCGTTCCTCTTCATGAGAGTACTATAGTTTATATATACAATGCTTGTATTACTGCGCTAGATATAGATTACCAATAAAACGCGCCTTGTGAAACATTTTGTTAAGCCAACTCCTCGACCCAGGTTTTTCGTCTCATATTTCGACTCGACACTGCTGAGCGAGTGAGATCGAGTCGAACGAAGCTCATTTCAACCACTGATCTCTATAATACACTGGATAGCCACTGATCTCTATAATACACTGGATAGCGCATTCATCCAAAAAAATTGACTCCATTTGAACATTGTTATTTTATGAAGCTGCCCACTGTGCCGTATAACAGTATAACTGTATAACATCTAAAACAGCATCATAAAGCGCGGAACAGATTGAACCAGCAACAGCGGCCGCCATTGATTTAAAACCAATGCATTTCAATTGTTCAACACACATAAAAATAGCAACAGCAACGCCAACAGCGTCGTTAGGCCAAAGTCTTAAACTTGCTGTTGCTGGTGCAGTATTGTCAACTTCCCCACCCAATATTTAGTGGCATCACAATGCAAAACAAAATAGAACGTAAAATAATTTTTCCATTTTGCTACTTTCTTATTTTGGTTGAAATTATCGTGTGAATAAAAAACAATAAATAATTTTTGATAAACTAAAATTGCAAAATTAAGTGACCAAAAAGTAATAAAGAATAAAAAACTATCGTGAGTGTTAAAAAATCGCTGAATAAATGAAAAAATTACTGTGCTTGCCAGTCTTTTGCCTAAAAAACAGAACTGAAACGACTTTCCTTCAATCATATAATAAAACGGCAAACATGTTTTTTGTGGTACACTTTTCTCCAAAAGTATTTAACCGATTTCGATAGATTTTATATGGTTGGAAAGCCACAGTTACGGAGATATGCAGAATATACTTGATACACGCATTTACACACTGTGGGTCATTTTTGTTTTTGCACTGTCGAACACTTTGCATACTTATTACATAAAATAAAATTTAATTTAATAAATTTGCTTGAAAACACTGCCAATAATATAAATAATAAATAATAAATAAATTGGCACTCGAATTTCGAGAGCTGGGTCGGCTAATTTTATTAAATTGTCAATTTGTCAATCAAAACAAATGATTTTCGTCCAATTTTCAATTTATTATTTTATTTTTAATAATAAATATTTAAAATTTACAAATAATGCGAGAAATAAGAGAAACAGATTGACGCTGTGTCAATCTGTTGCTGTAACTTCAACAGCAACTTTAACAACCACGTCACTGTTTTTAGGGCCACTGTTTTAAATGGCTTTGATTACACTAAGGCTAGGCGCGCACATTCAATTTTTAGTTTCGCAACTAAACAATTGCCTAAAATTAGTTCGCTATTTTGTGAAACATATAATTATATGTACCTGCGCGGACATTCAACCAAATAGTTCATCTGTTTTCTATAAGCAACCAAACAGTTGTGCAACTAAAAGTTGAATGTGTGCGCCTAGCCTAACACAGCAACTTCGACATTAACGTTAGACCTTAACCCTAAATTCGATGTCGCTGTGCAAATGCTACTAACTTTTGAGGCGAAATTTCTCAGTATTATCAACACTTAAATGAAAATGTAACAACCATCTTTTTGATTCGTCTATTTATTTTGGTTCTGACAATGGAAGAATTGCTAAAAACAAATAAATTTTAGTACGACAAATTGTGCAAGTCGTATACATTGGTGCAATTTACGTTAATTTTTATCGTTAAATGTACGGCAAAATCATTTCCCATTTGAATTTATTTTGATTATATGCTGTCAAAAACGTTGTTCACGTTGTAGTCTATTTCACAAGACTTTTGATTTTAAAGTTTTCGTTGCAACTGTTTGGTTGCTTATAGCAAAGGGATGAACTATTTGGTTGAATGTCCGCGCAGGTGCAAATAATTAGATGTTACACAAAATAGCGAACTCATTTTAGGCAGTCGTTAAGTTTGTGTCAAAACACAAACTTTTTAGTGACTCGAACTAAGCAGTTACGAAACTAAAAATTGAATGTGTGCGCCTGGCCTTAAAGTTACTGTTGAAGTTGCTGTGTCAATCTGTTTCCCGCATAAACAAGTGTAGTCACATTTGTTTTCCTCTTTCTCATGTCAAAATATTTTTTTTTTGTGAAAAGAAGACGTCAAATTATGAAGCTGCCCACCATCTGTCATCTTCAATTGGAGTCAAAAAATCTGTTATACAATGTAGGGAATGCGCTATCCAGTGTATTATAGAGATCAGTGTGGATAGCGCATTCACTACATTGTATAACAGATTTTTTGACTCCAATTGAAGATGACAGATGGTGGGCAGCTTCATAATTTGACGTCTTCTTTTCACAAAAAAAAAATATTTTGACATGACAAAGAGGAAAACAAATGTCACTGCACTTGTTTATGCGGGAAACAGATTGACACAGCAACTTCAACAGCAACTTTAAGGATAGGCGCACACATTCAATTTTTAGTTTCGTAACTGCTTGGTTCGAGCAACTAAAAAGTTTGTGTTTTGACACAAACTAAACGATTGCCTAAAATAAGTTCGCTATTTTGTGTAACATCTAATTATTTGCACCTGCGCGGACATTCAACCAAATAGTTCATCTCTTTTCTATAAGCAACCAAACAGTTGTTCAACTAAAAATTGAATGTGCGCGCCTAGTCTAACAGCAACGAAAACTTCAACATCAAAAGTTTTGTGATATAGATTACAACGTGAACAGCGTTTTTGACAGCATATAATCAAAGTGAATTCAAATGCGAAATGATTTTGCCGTACATTAAACGATAAAATTAACGTAAATTGTGTCAATGTATACGACTTGCGCAATTTGTCGTACTAAAATTAATTTGTTTTTAGTAATTCTTCCATTGTCAAAACCAAAATAAATAGACGAATCAAAAATATGTTTGTTACATTTTCATTTAAGTGTTGATAATACTGACAAATTTCGCCTCAAAAGTTGGTAGCATTTGCAGAGCGACATCGAATTTAGTTTTAAGGTCTAACGTTAATGTCGAAGTTGCTCCGCGCACATATGGGAGCAAATAAAAAGACAAAATTACAACTCTCAAAAAAAGGAAAAACAAAAAAACAATATGGAACTGGTCCCTTTCCAACAAAAACTTTCTAACGCACCCGTTTTAGTGCACTCTATCAAAACTTAATTTGCGCCTCCAGATTTTTCCCTACCTCTATAGAGCTCTTTGGAGGGGATATCAATAAAAAAAAATAAATAACCATAAAATGTTTGGTTCTCGATATACGAAACGCGGGAAAAAAATTGGAAAACACCAGAGTTCCACTTACAAGCAGAATTTATATCCGAAAACAAAGTAAATAATCGTATAAAGGTAAATTTATCAAAAATATTATTAAATGGACTAATTTATGAAACTAAAAACTTCAACGCATATATTTCTTAATTCAACAGCATAAATAACAAAACAGGAACAGCCGGAACAACAGGAACGCAACGGTAATGACGACGAATTTAACGTTAAATCATAAATTTACTTTAAACAGAGTGTGGTAAATTATCTCGTTCTTTCGTTTTTTTTATATTGTTTTCTTCTTGTGTATAGTTGTTAAGTTCTTAACTTAATGTTTCTGTTAATAGTTAAATAAAACTCAGTATTTTTTAGAGATGTTAATACGTTTTATTCAATTGCTTGCCAACGACTTAGTCGTTAATTCAAATCAATCTCAGCTGTTCTCAATCACAGGCATTCCTCTTTTCTTGAGTGATGCCAGTATATAACATCCCTCCCTTTTTAATTAAAAACAAATTCTTTTAAATAATTCGGCATCTTGGTCTCTCGTGTAGAACGTCTGGAAAAAGTCTGCATCTGATGAGGTGCTAATGTAGTTGCTTGCTTAGATACAGTGGATCAAAAAAGAAATCGGACATACAAGTTTCTTCTCTTTAAATCACAAAATAAAATTGATGAAGGTTTGATAATAGCGTGTTTCTGCATTTATACATAGTTCTTACTAAAACTTATTATAGTGAGTACATAAGGCTATGCAACCCTTATAATGCCTCTAAACGCAAAATCGTTATTTATAAAACTTATGTGACGTTGAATAGAGGCATTATAAGCTAAACGCGTTTGGAGGTTGAATAGTGCCTACATAAGGACATTTTAGTATTGAATTGTCACATTCACTTTGACATCACATTGAATTATAGAGATTATCAACAAAATAAAATGACTTTTACTTGATATTGAAACTAAAGCTTTGTTGTTTTTATTTATTTAAACTAAAATGTTATACTAGGTGTGTTTTTTTTACATGCTTAATAGGCGCCGATAAATAAAACGCATCGGGGCATAAAAAAAAACTTGGCACCACTGTGCTGTGGAATGACATTTTAAAACAAAACAAATCTCATCTCTTTCTGGGGAAATCGTGGAGTTGTCCGAGAGTGCAGACGTGTGGGCCGTCTGCACTCTCCAAAAAATTAAATTATCTAACCAAAAATAAAAACGTGGTACGGTTTAAATTAAAATTTTTCCGTTTTTAATACGTCTAGTGACGAAATAATATTCGCTTACATTAAGAGCGAACTTCTTTAACACCCTAAAATAATTTCCAACGCCGGATGGGCAGTGATTAAGCAAAAAAAATTGGATCATTAACCTAAAGTAGGAGTGGACGAGTGGCAGTGCAGAGATCTAAATTGTGGAGGATGACCCGGAAAGGAGAAGCTTGATGCAACCCACCAACGCTATGCATTAAACAACAGTGTTTTATACAACACAGAAATCGATGATGCCGACACGGCTCATTTCCAGCAGGAAGCGAACCTACAGTTCTGCGGGCATGAGTCTGCCGAACAGCAAATAAATTTCAATCCTGGACCTGGGACTGAAGATACTACTAAACCGGGTGTACTATCTATGTCACCAAAACTGAGAACCAAGTTTCTAAAAACTGGTTATACAACAAACTCATCTGGGCAATCCATCGAGGGTACGGAGGCTCAGAACCCTAGCCGCAACAAGATTCAAACCTACTGACTACTCAGGGCTTGCCCCAGCAACAAGAAGCTTCCCTGGCTGAAGCTCCTCGGCTCGTGAACTGAAGCCGTAACATGACTCATCATCAATTGACTAATCAGGACTAACCCCAATAACAAGAAGGCCTTTCCGGCCGAAGCCCTCAACGCAGCTGAACACGGATGTAGCTCCTGAGGCTCAAAACCTTTATAACTTTTAAGTTTTAACATTCAAAACTAAGTGACTTTATTGAAATCGAAAACTAAGTGACATTCTTGTAATCGATATGTGATAATTTCTCTATTATATACATAATTACGATTGTATTCAATTTGCAAAGTGCGCTATCGATCGCTCTATTTTAAACATAAAAAAAAAAAAAAAAAAAAGAAAAAGAAAGACAAAAAAGAAAATACAACACATAAAATGTAAAAAAAAAAAACAAAAAATGTAAGGTAATCTACCTATACAATGCTCAAGGCATTTTCGTTTGTAACCGTTTATACGTTAGTTTTCTCGTTATCTAGTTTTAAGTTAGTATTAGTTTCCTGTATATATTGTACATACTTATTAGTGTTAGTGACCTTCCGTCAACGCAAATGTATAGCACTCTCTGTCATGAGCAAGAGTAGTCAAACAACATATAAAAGACAGCCACGAGGCATTTCATTTCAAGCAACTCTAAAGCAGGCAATACATTATAGCCGCAGTATTACTTAAGATATTGACAATTATACACCTTTGTAAACTATTTTCAAGACTCAATAAAGAATTCAATTCAATTCAATTCAATTCTCATCTCTTTCTCATATCTTCTATCAAACATTTTTGACATTTCCATCCTTCGTCGCTATACAAAAACATTAAATCGAAATGGAAGAGAATGGAGGTAAGTTCAATTTTCCTTGCATTGTTTCCCATAATTTATTTTGTATTTTATTTTTCAGATACTTACACTTACACCAATCGAGCTTTGGAACAGGCAGCCAATACGCCTACTTTTACTGCTTTTACACGGAAGCGATTTTTAATCTTAGTTTCTCTTTTGGAGTCATCTTCCGCCTTATGTAACCCCGCCACCACACACGTCTCTCTCCTACCGGCTTAAAAATCGCAAGGTAATTTTGCTTCGTTTAAAAGCCGTATTTCATGAAGAAGATGAAACAACTTTCCATCTCGTGGACACTGCTCGCATACAAAAACCACCACATCAACGTGGTCGCTTCCGTGGAAATTTGAGGAACTCAAGATTCATGCATAGAGGACGTAATTCTCGTGGAGGAATGCAGTCTGGTATGACTACCCTTGGCGGCAAGAATGTTAAGTCGCGCGATAATCGTCGTGGAATGGGAAAAAAATTCGGAATGCGTAACGCTCCACCGAAAATCCGTGATGCTTCTGTGGCTGTACGTGCAGATTGGTCGACTGTAGAGTCCATGCGACATAGTAACTTAAAGGATTGGTTTGCTGTGAATGACCGACAGTTTCCATTTAAAACAAAAGCTTAACCAGATTGCTTCAAGTACTGGTGCCGGTTCTGAAGTACCTCTTACGACTTTTATTGAAGAGGTATAGAAGATATAGAAGATATACAAATTTTATTATGAATACCCGTCTTACTAGGTCTCCGTTGGCCGCGACCCGCGAGCTCGCCGATATATACCTCAAACATCCTGGGAATGAGAGTTCTGATGATGAAGAGGGCAACGAGGAAAAACATGTTGGTTTTGCAGGCGATGAAATGGAAGAACATAACTTTAACCAATTTATTGTTCAACGTAAAATCTCACAGCAAAAAAAAACAATAAAACAGATACAATTTGAGCCGTAATTAATGTTTGCTTCAGTAAAATGTTTAACAATTTTCTATAATTTTCATTATAGAACTGATATAATATTAATGCAAAATGGAACACATTGCTTATTATTCATATACAGGGTCCGGTAACATAACTTCCTTTTGTGAAATGAAGTCATTCAGGTTTAAGTGAGCCGAAAATGGCATTATTCCGATATGAGTGGTTCTACATTTTTTTTTTCAGCTCATGCATTGAAACACAGGAACAATAAAGTACTTGGGTTTGCTATCTCATACGCTACTTTGAAAAACACTTACGTTGTGACGTTTTGAGAAAAAAAAGTAGACATATGATCAAGGGGAAATAAAAGAATCATTGAATCTGCGAGTGTCAAGAAATTATTCAGCCCTATCACGAATTCCATCGTAATCGGAAACTTTTACGAATCCCGAAAAAAGCTATCACCAAATCCGATCGTAACGACAATTTGTATGAGATTTTCCACTACGATGGAATTTGTGATAGTTTTTTTCGGGATTCGTAACAAGTTACCGATTACGATGGAATTCGTGATAGGGCTGAATAAGAAGTTCATCTTCGCACCTCGATATTCCCTGCTGATTTGATTTAATATAAGAATATCAAATTTGTTTTATTTTATAAAAAAATGAATCACTGAGATTTCGATGTTCATAATTTATTTATTCATTCAAAATATATCAAAACAACATTGTGGCCCGTGCGTCGAAGCAATAATCAACCAAAAATTGTATCAAATACCCACTCGCCAAAAGCGAAATTTAATTTTGGATTCGTTTTCGATTTATATATGTAATTGGGCGAATATAAAACGAAAGCAGTGAGTAAAAAAACTGCAAAAGTTCGAAAACCCAAAACGAAATTTGTATGCAACAGCATTATTTTCGAAAACGCAGTTTGTTCGATAACATCATTTGCAACACAATTCTATAGTAAATAAATCTAGTTGATTAGTTGTGTTATTTATAAGCCAGAGAACTTAGGAAGGGCAAGAGAAAGAAGAGACAAAAATTTAAATCCTGAATGGCCCAATGCCAATGAATTCCTTGAATATGCCTTGGTAGGGAATTCCTTAAACGAATTTAGGAAACAAAGAACAGCCAGCAAGATATTAAACTATAGATCAATGAGTTGACCTGTTGGAAATGCTTAAGCCGAAAATTAGAATTTCACTAACGATTTTTTTTAACATCTATATGTAATATACTCTGATTTTGTAATATAAATAACATCTTTTTAAACCTATTAATGCTTTTAAAAATGCACAACGTTCTGAGTAGCACTTTGTGATTTTCAAGATATTCAAATTTCAATTTATTAATAAAGGATAGAGCTCGTCAATTGATTATAAACGAAAGATAATTTTATTTGACATTTCAGTTTTTGTGTATATTCTTGATTGTTGTGTGCTTTTTCATTATTATAAAAAATAAAACAGGGGCCATCATTACGGTCGCCAATTTACAGCACGATATTTGACATTTGTCAAAAAATTGACCATTCGCTATTATAATTATCAAAACATCAATATTTGTGTTGATTATCTGTGAATGGTATCCATAATTAGGGTCTTTTGTCAATACATAGTTCTATTTA
The DNA here is from genome assembly GCA_911387755.1 of Chrysotoxum bicinctum. Taxonomy (NCBI): domain Eukaryota; kingdom Metazoa; phylum Arthropoda; class Insecta; order Diptera; family Syrphidae; genus Chrysotoxum; species Chrysotoxum bicinctum. Next base: position 136,991,516 of record OU426989.1, on the reverse strand, counting down.
TTGAGCATGCACCGTCAGTGATATCAGACGGCATTGATACCTACTTATTGAAGAATTGGTGTAGACCTTTAAATAAATAATTTTTATTAAATATTTGAAATTAAATTTCTTTTTTATTTTAGTTTTGTGCAAGTCTTTGTTTGAACTTATTTTACACAGCAAGTCTCTTTGGTGGTTGTCTTTAAGGAACAAACTTTAAGCGTTATACAAATATTGTTACTTAAATACTATCAAATAACAAGTTGGTACTTTGAAAAATGGTTCATCTTAAACCTATGTATGTGATGCCTTGTCCTCCCTTAACTTCTTCTGGTCCAAAAGAAATCTAGAAACTTTCTCATAGACCAAGAATGTAACCATAGTTGCTGGTATAACTCGAGTTAAACTAGGTCGAAGACCTTTGTAAAATCCACGCCATCCCTCAAATCTGTAATTAAAAATTAAATGTAAACAAAAATAAATTAAATATTTTTAACCAATTCGATAATATGTATATTGCTTACCTGTTACGAACTGAATGCAGTCGAAAAATAAACAGTCTGAAGGCAGCCCGAAATCTATTACCAACATTTTAATTTTGTTTATATTGCTATATTGTCTAAACTGATTGTAATCGAAAAAGTATGTAAATGCTGTTTCTTCATTGTAGTCTTTTGTAAACCCGAGAAGAAAGAGCATAGTAAGTAAAATTAATCCTTGTATGTAAAATATTAATAAGAACATTTTACAGAAATAAAACACATCTGATTTAAGCCAAAGAAGAGTGTTCTTATTTGGGAAGTGCCAACACAATCGACTACATTACCTTTTCTAAGCAAAGAGATTCTGCATCATGACGTTATTTTTTTATTTGATTTATAAACATCTGCTGTTCATAGTAGATAGTTTTAATAAAAATCAGAGAAGCACTCAAAAGATAACATACAAAATAATTAAGATTTATAAAAATAAAAAAAAACAAAGTCGCTTCAAGAGTTGATAATATTCTTTAATTGTTCAATTTTTGTTTTTAATGTGTTCAAAATTACAGTTATATAACAGAATAAAAAAAAAGTATAATGAAGAATCTTTTTGCCAACAAGGTATTCTTAAGAATTAAAATAGGAAGTTTCTTAAACCTGTATTGTACTATTGATTTTAGCAACATTTTAAAGTAGAAAATGTAGTTCATTGTAATTTGAAAATAGTTTTTGTTTTAAATAATTTTAAAATTTTGCAGTAGTGGAAGAATGGAATAGATGAATGCATGTATGTATGTATTCCAAATGTTTGTAACCGATTTTCATGTTTAAATGAATGATCTCCACGTTCAACTAAAGCATATTAATTCTTCATCGGCCCTTCAAAAATTTAATTCAATCAGTCCTCTATCACTAATTCCATCATAATAAAAAGTTTCAAGAATCACGACAAAAATCGATCATCAAATCCGTTCGGAACAAGTTTCTGATTACGATGGATTGGGTTGAATGTAATATTCTAAAATCCTAATTAATTCAAGACATTCAGATTATGTGACTTTGACATATGCCTTCATTTTCAAGAAAAATGAAAAAAAAAACTATTGATAAGAGCTATAAAAAATCCACAAAATATTTTTCATATAGTACATAGTATTAGTGTAAGACTGAGTAAAATGTCTATAAGCGCCCCAAATAAAATCTATCTCTTGTTAGTTAGATTACGTTTAAAGGTAAAACTTCTTAAATATTTGGCACAATTGGGAATCTCGAAAGCAATGTGCTTGTCTTGGTCACTGGGTACACAGTCAAATGTTTCTTGAAATTCAGAACATTAGGTGGTTTTTTTTAACAGATTTAGGAATGTAACCCTCGATAACATCTTCGCTAAGCGTTGGGGATTCATCGTTAGAATTGATTAAATCTGCATCTTTCTTGTGGCCAATCACTTGCACTGACAGCTTCCTGAGGTCCTGTTTGGTTAATGTTTTAAGAATTTCTACCTCACGCTTTCTTCTTTCGAAGATATTCCTCGCACGAAATCTCGCCCCAATTTCGATTAACTTTTTCAGCGTGTGAAGCGTAGAATAGTCATCATTTGCAGGCGGAATGCTTCAATACGTTCTTCCACGTATTGAGCAGTAAATTTTGATTCTTGACATTGCACAATAATTGAATAGCCAGCAATGCCACTATTTATTCTTACCGAAGCTGAAACGTCATATCCCAGTTGTTCCTTGGTGCGGAGAGTATCGAAAACAGGTTCGACAAACATCAATAGAAGATCGAGGATTATTCCTTCTATACGTAACGAACAAGGACCAATTTGGTAGAAGTTATGTTAGTGGCATTGCATTGGACGTAGTTTGAACCTTCTGGAATCTGACATGTACGAGATTCAATCAAAGAAGTCTGCAAAAAAGTTATAATTAGGCTTTTAGTACAAAAAGGAAGATATATCAAATATGGCAATGAAACCACTATTATAAGGCTTTCAGAATAAAAATAGCCTTTTTTTTTAATTTGGATATTTTTGAGCGCTCTCAATTATACTGTAATACTTATTTTTTTTCGGAAAAACGTTTATATTTTGCTAATAGGTAAGGCGAAAGGAGACGTTCAGTAGTATCAAAAAGACAAGAAGGCGAGGGAATTGGAAGGTAAGTATAGGAAGGATGAATGCTATCAGGTTAAGAAAAAGACGAATGGAGGTTAAAAGGAATAAGCAAATGAAAAAAATTTTAAATTTTTTTGAACGGGGAAGAGTGTATAATTGGGTTTTTGAAATGTTTTTGTTTAATTATCCATTAACACCATAAAGTGCTTCGTAAAAAAATGTTAAACGCATTCAATATATTTAAACATAATCGTTTTTCCAGTGTTTTAAAGGTAGTATATGTATATTTATTTACTATTATTATATACATATTATATTTATACTATTATCCTGAAAGCCTGATAATTGATTTTTTAGTATATTTATACATACATACTCACATCTTTGACTTTCTGATAATTTAAGGTAGTCAACACATACAATTTTTTAGTATAATTCTTCGAATATTCTTGAATTACTTCCACAGTTATTTCAGGCAAGATTGTAAACTTTTCTACAAGCGGCCAACGAATGTCCTCTAACACACTCAAGCGAATATCTCCATTGTTTTACTTGATCAAGAGCCTTACTTTTAGATGTTCGAGATAACCGACTTGAATCACTGCCGGGTGACGATAAATTCATTTTAGGTGTCTCTTGTTTTATTAGGGTTATATTAAGTTATATTACTTTGATAAGTTTTTCTGAATATTCTCAATTCTCGTTCCGACTGTTCGGTAGCCAAATCATCACGATCGTGCATGTGTTGATGCTTGCCCAAATCCGTAGTGAATTCTCCGACTTCTGTGTAGAACTGAACGTCGACGTGCTTCTTCTTGCCAAACATAATCGCATGCTTGAGATGAAAATGCAATAGAATGATCATTTCACCGTCACAAGGCAGAAAGAAGACGCTCTTGATGTTGTTGTATAAAATGTCCACTTTGTCACCTCGCACTGAGACATAACGAAAACCATTTGTGTGCGCTTCCAAGCTGACAGTCATACGTTTGGTAACAATATTTGGACGAATGTATAAATCTTTAAGCTTGGGATTAACTTTGTTTTGGGACATTACAAGTGTGTCTTGCTTTACAAGATCTTCTTTTTCGCGCTCTTCAGCTCCGCGTGTCTTAAAGCGTTTTTGGACCTCTTTGATGAGACGGAACGCATTATTAAGATTCGATTAGGAAGCTGAGATTTCACCTGGTTCTTTTGTGTTGGCACTGCGATAGGTTCTACAAATAAAAAACATATTCAATAAATTTTATATTTAATTAATTTTTTCAGAAAACTTACACTTCTTTGCCAACGTCAACTGAATAAAAAAAAACAATTTTCTTCTTGTTTTCTTTTATCTGACGTTTGTATACAATTCATCGCTTTGGTAGCACAGTTTTAAGCCTCGATAAAAATTAAGCGCCGAAAATTCTCGGGGCATCGCTGATGCCCATATAGGCTTAGTTGTTGTTGCATTTAACATGTGAATTGTTTGCCCCAGGCATCGTTTTTTTTATCTTCGCCTATTGAAAAGGTAAAAAAACACACCTACTAATATATTAAAAACAAATTGAATTAAAAATTGTTTAGAATTAAATAGATAAATATACTTGTTGGTGATCTCTCTCCACGGATCCTTCTTCATCCGGTGTGTTAGTGTTGCAATTTTTATTTTGCGTTATTGAATTGTATCCTCAATAACTTGTCTGAAGAGTATTCCAGCTAGGATAAAACGAACAACAATTGGATTTCCAGTATGTGCTAGAGATAATTATGTACATACCTTATCTGATGAATCAAAGTTAATTGTTCGAATTCTTTTAGCTTGTCGTAGTTCCATTTTTGGTTATTAAATTTGATTTACAGACAAGATGTTTTTTCTTTATTTTTTGACGAACAGCTAAGTGTTATGAAGGCTAAATGTAATAGATTCTTACTTTTTGGTACTTTATTTGACACAAGCTCATTACAACTATGTAGGGTAGGCAAATGTTTTATAAATATGAATTTGCATAGTGGATGAATAAGTCCTTATGCAGTGCATAACTAATCACGCGTTCAGCGAATTCTAATAAATAAGGCTGTAGATATTTAGCAAAAATTACAGTTTTATTAAAAAATTGTCATCGAAATTAATCGCAAATTTAATATCAAAAAAGAAATCGGACACTCTGTGGTATACTTATTTTTTTGTTTTTAACGGGACAAATATAACACTTTAAGGGCGGTATTCACCGAACGCTCTTAAACGGCTCTTAACTTTACGAGGCTCTTAACTTGAAATTTCTTTCTGGTATTCACCAACCACTCACAAGTGTTTTTCGAAGTTCGAAAATGAGAGCCACTCTCTCTTATTCAGGTATACCCAAACTGTGAAATGTTGTGGAATTTTAGTCTTGACAGCAAATGGATACTCTTCTACTTGGCATTGCTCACATGGATTCGAGTCAAATGCGTGCGTGGCACGTTTTTAGCGATAAGAGCGGAGAGAGCGCTTGTAGATCTTCACTAATATTGCTTGGTGAATAGGTTTATGAGCTTCTTAAGTTATGAGCGCTCGGTGAATACCAGCCTAAGAGGCTCATAAATTGGAAATTATTTGTGCTATTCACCAACCTCTCATAAGTTTTTTTTGAAGTTCGAAAATGAGAGCCTCTCTCTCTTTCAACCAGGAATGTTCAAACTGTGAATTCAAACAAGATTGACAGCCGAGAGCCCGAGAATTCAAATGTGAGATATAAAGCTGCTTTTAGACTTTCGCAGCCGTATTAATAAAAAGCGCTTATTCCACCTATATTCCATGGTTTTGCTAAACCATGGAATAGGAGTTAAGCTATGGCTTAAATATTTACATTAATAAAAACAAAATGTTCCCGGAATAGTAAAATGACGTTTATCAAAAATCCTTTTAAGAAAATCTTCTACAAAAGTAAGCAATCTCTTTTTTTATATTCTGTGGCTACCTAAATTGATTGCCAATTGCTTGTGTCTGACTGTGGACATTTCTATTTCTTATTCCTTCGCTAAACCACCTACTTCGGTGGTTTAACTTAATCATAATAAGTAAACGTCACTTAACAGAAAATTTGTTTTATTAATGAAATTTCGCACTTAGTCCAGGACTTAACGATAAACCTCCACTAAACCATCTTTATTAATATGGGTGTCGGTGTTATGCTCTGTGTACGTTTTTCGTTGTTGGTCGTACGTGGAACAACGAGAATCTAATAAAGTCAGGGCAACAGAAATTTTGGTGGCACTCCCTAGATCACGAATATGCAATTTTTAATTCTCTAAGATGAATAGTTTAGCCATAAATCACGTTAGAAGATGTCAACTTTGAGGGGTCTACGAAGCTCCGTTTAGCGGAAAATCGCGTTTAAATATAAATTTTTTTTCATGCGATACGTGGATTGAAAGATGGATCTCCCTAGATCGATCACGAATATGCAATTTTTAATCCTCCAAGATGCCTAGTTTAGCCAGAAATCACGTTAGAAGATGTCAACTTTGAGGGGTCTACGAAGCTCCGTTCAGCCAAAAATCGCGTTTAAAAATAGCTACCTGAGTAGCGTAGGTTACAGCCGAAAAGAGCCTGCGCGCATAAGCCAACCCTTTGGTATACAGAGCATGTGATCATCACCACCTGATGAACGGTGGTTGCGACCGAAAAATATGAATTGCTTCGCATGGAATTTAGGATCGCAAAAAATACAACTGCTATTTAGGCCTATTCTGCCACATATGTTATTCTGTTATAGATTTTCTGTTATGAATCATAAAAGAATTCCACCTTAAAAGATCTTTTATGATTGCTATTCAGAGCTTCGAACTTTTATAAAAGTCTGTTATGCTACTTCGAAAACGAGATCCGTTGTAAAACTGAAAACTAGGATCTTAAAATTCCCTTACATATGTCAGATGTTTATTCGATTTGAATTTTATGTGTTATTATTAATAAGGAAGAGCAATGTTGATATACAACGATAGAAGTGCGAAAAATAGTGATAAAACATTTTTAAAAAGGTAACTCTGTACGTGCTATTGCAGAATTGTATTTGCAATAAGATGTTAACCCGGAAACCGTAAAAACAGTGCTGCGAAAAAGTAATTTTTATGGAAGAGTGGCAAGAAAAAAACCTTTTATCAACAAGAAAAACCGAATCAAGAGAAATAGTTTATAAGGAGCTACCAAAAGACAAATTTGTCGTTCTGGATTCGTGTTTTGTTCTCTGTTTTTATTAAATTTACTCTCGTCAGAGACAAAACACGAATCCAGAACGACAAATTTGTTGTTTCTTCTTTTTACAATTTCTGCAATAGCACGTACGGAGTTACCTTTTTAAAAAATGTTTTATCACTATTTTTCGCACTTCTATCGTTGTATATCAACATTGCTCTTCCATTTTGACCTTATTAATAATAACACATAAGATTCAAATCGAATAAACATCTGACATATGTAACGGAATTTTAAGAACCTTAAAGTGTTATATTTGTCCCGTTAAAAACAAAAAAGTGAGTATACCACAGAGTGTCCGATTTCTTTTTTGATATTAAATTTGCGATTATTTTCTTTTAAATTAAATTTTAATGACAATTTTTTAATAAAACTGAAATTTTTGCTAAATATCTACAGCCGTATCTATAAAATTTTTTTAAACTGCATCTTAGAGGTTATTTAGTTAAGCATACTTAAATATTTAATTTGGCTTTAAATGACGAAACTTCAATTCGTATCTATAATCGATTTTTTATTGGTACGAGTACTTAACTAAACAATGGTTGTGTCACGTAACGTAAAAGAATGTGAAAATCTAGTACAGAAAAAAAACAAATGCTGCTTCATTTTATACAACACAGCTGTTTTGTGACACCTTCTTTCAGTAAATAATTGGAAGACACATTTTTTTATTTGTGAAATAAAAAAAATGGCTATCGAACACACACCCGCCCCACAAATTATTCACTTGCTTCAATAAAATAACGTTATTAAATACGAATTCTAAATTTTAGAGTTTTTTTTTAATGAATTGTAAAAGTAAATTTCAGAGTGAAGAAAAACGTTGCAAGGGCATCAAAATCCACGATGCGCTGCAACACTGCATTTAGGAAAACGCCTATTCTCTTCCAACAACGAGGAAGAAAGTATCGATATAAACACTTCAAGGGCTAAGAGGGAAGCGTGGACGAAATATTTGCGCGTACACATACTTTAATCAATACAAATCTTATGTTTCTTAAATCGTTGCACTTTATAGATTGTTGCGGACGCCTGATTCATCCGTCAATAGGCCAGCGCCGACTCCAAAAATCCTTGTAAATGCAACCTAGGAGTAGAAAAGAAAAAGGATATATAATTACTATGCAAGAAATTGTAAACAACTTGTTTACCTTGATTTTAGACCATTGGTGGCCAGATCCATCTAGTCGAGATAATCTGAAAAAAAGAAAACAATATAAGTTAATTTTTAAGAACATTTAAACAATAAATTTACGTATAATGAGGACAAAATAAAAGAAAAATAGTTTTTGGTACTTACCAAATGAGACGCCCGCCATGGTGTTTGCTGATATTTGTTGTTTACAAATAAAAACCACAGTGGTGTTGTTGAATGGTGTTCTACAGAAGAAAGAATATGACATATACTATAGCTGTCATACAAAACACCATGTGCTCGGGGTAGGCTTCCTAGTCAGCGAAAAAATGAAGTCTACCATCATCGGCTTTAACGCTATAAGCGAAAGGCTATGCACCCTTCGCGTGCGAGGCAAATTTACGAACATCAGCCTCATTAACGTTCACGGACCTACGGAGGAGTCCTCAGACGAAGAAAAAGAGACTTACTACGAACAAGTCGAGAGGGCCCTCAATGCCTGTCCAAGGTATGATGTTAAAATCATCCTTGGGGATTTGAACGCAAAAATAGGTCGGGAGCCGGTATTCAGGCATTACGCAGGCACCCATAGTTTGCATGAGAACACTAATGACAATGGACTTCGAGTCTTAGAATTGGCAGCATCGAAAAACATGGTCGTTGCGAGTACCAGGTTCCCGCGTAAAGATATCTACAAAACCACCTGGGTATCACCTGATGGAGTCACTCGTAACCAAATAGACCACGTGTTGATAGACCGTCGCCACTACTCGAACTTGATGACGGTACGAAGGTACCGAGGTGCCAATATCGACTCGGATCACTATCTTGTTGGTATGGTTTTCCGAGGGCGGATTGCCTTGCGAAGACGCATTGCATCCGCCGATCAGGTTCGAATCAACACGGCTGCCCTGCGCAATGAAAACACCAGTAACACCTTTGGTAATGCGTTAGGACTCGCCCTAGAATCACTTGATTTAGGGAGAGTAAGTCCTGGAGCCAGTATGCTGGGCGTAAATGAGAAGTGGACACGCCTTAAGAATATTGTCATTAGTACTGCCAACTCCATCTTAGGCAGCAGTCGTAAAAATCGGAACGACTGGTTTGACGATGAATGCAAGCTAGCGACTGAACGTAAGAATGTTGCGTACCGAGCAATGCAACAATCTCATAGAACGCGGGCACGCGAAGAGGAATATAAAGAGCTCAGAAGAATAGAAAAACGGCTTCACAGACAAAAGAAATCAGCCTGGGAGAAGAACCTAATCTGTGAAATAGAAAACAGCCGAGAGCGAGGTCCGCACCAGGCGCGGAAGTTCTACCAATCCGTGCGAAACATGACGCAGTACACACCACGCTGCACATACTGCAAGGACGGAGAGGGAAATCTGATCACCGATCCTGAAAGCATACTGGAGCGATGGGAAGTGTACTTCAATGAATTGCTAAATGGTCAGCTCACTGCAGAAGTGGAGGCTCCACTACTTCAAGAAGAATACTCTATGTTGCCGCCACCAAGCATAGAAGAGTTTGAGAAGGCTATAGGCCGGCTTAAACAGAACAAAGCCCCGGGACCCGATGGCATACCAGCCGAATTATTCCATCACGGCGGGCCAGCCTTACGTCAAGCAATTCATGATATTATAGTACACGTATGGGAGCAGGAAGAAATGCCAGAAGACTGGCGAAAAGGTTTAATATGCCCCATACATAAAAAGGGAGATGTCACAACGTGCAGCAATTATAGAGGTATCACGTTGTTGAGTACCGCCTATAAGATACTCTCCTCTATCCTACAAGACCGGATAACCCCATACGCTAAAACCGTTATCGGACAATATCAGTGTGGTTTCATTCCAGGCAAATCAACAACTGATCAGATATTTACCCTTAGGCAGGCGATGGAAAAATGTCTAACATGTTTAACATCCCAACATACCATCTGTTTATAGACTTTAAGGCCGCCTATGATAGCATAGCCAGGGTAGAACTTTACAAAGCCATGAGAGAATTCGGCATCCCAAATAAATTGACACGACTATGTAGGTTGACCATGACCAACGTAACAAGCCAAGTAAAAATAGCCGGATTGCTATCTAGACCAATCAACATCTTTAATGGACTCCGACAAGGGGACGGTTTGGCCTGCCTCCTCTTCAACCTGGCGTTGGAGAAAGCAATCCGTGACTCTGGCACGGCAACAAGAGGGACCATCGTCAACAGGTCCAGCCAGTTACTGGCTTACGCAGACGACATCGACATCATCGGAAGAACCGAACAAGCTGTACACGATTCCTTCATCCAGATCGAGCAGGCGGCACAAAATCTGGGGCTGCACATTAGTGAAGGTAAAACAAAGTACATGGTGGCGTCGAATGCGAGAGGAACAGTTGGTCAAACAATCAAGGTTGCGGAGCATGAATTTGAAGTGGTGCAATCCTTTATATACCTTGGGTCAATAGTAGCAGCCGATAACAATATAGAAGAAGAAATACGCGGGCGGCTTCTCAAATCCAACAGAGCCTACTATAGTCTGTCAAAGCTCTTCAAATCCAGAAATCTCACCATAACTTCAAAACTGCTGCTGTACAGGACCATGGTCCTGACAGTACTCACATATGGATCCGAGACTTGGGTGCTTAGCAAAAGGCACTCCGACCTCTTAGCTGCGTTCGAGAGAAAAGTCTTAAGGAGAATTGTTGGCCCCGTATGTGAGGAAGGACGATTCCGGAGACGGTACAATCATGAACTGTACGCAATCTACCTTGAAGCAGATATCGTGACAAAAATTAAGCTCGGTAGACTCCGGTGGGCAGGGCACCTAGCTCGCATGAGCGAAGAGGAACCTGCTCGGAAAGTTCTTTGTGGTACATTCTATGGTAGACGACAGCGTGGTAGACCATGCTTGCGCTGGAGAGATGGCGTAGACCAGGACGCCCGAAGCCTTGGGGTGCGCAACTGGATGGCGTCGGCTAGAGACCGGGATAGGTGGAGAGACTTGTTGAAAGAGGCCAGGACCGGAACCCGGTTGTCGAGCCGATGATGATGATGTTGTTGTTGTTTAAGTCAATCTCCTCTGACTAGCCAACTATTATTTATATACGAGACAACAAACTTTGGAGTTGGGCGTGTTCAACGTAATGAGATTTTATGGGAAATTTTGGATATGTGAATTGTGGAGAGTGGAGACAATTCTGTCGATTTATTTTATTGCTCGTTTTTATTTTTCAATTGTCCCCGTTTCTTGTTTATTCTTGTCAATTTCTGTTTTCTGACATGTTTCGTTCCCGGGTTTCGACGTTTTTAGGTGTTAGGTTTTTTTTGTTTCGTTTTTTTGTTTGGAGAGTAAATCCCGCGGTGTAAATCTCCTAGCAACGACGTCAAGATGGAAATCTAGTTCGGTTTGAAACTCCGAACGTTGACGTTGAACATGCCCGTTGAAAGGCCAGACTATCAGAGAGTAAATATTAACTCATACATCCGTAGACGTATCGGACGATCCATTTACATATGAGTATGATGATCGGATGTTGCTTTGACAGTTAAGATAGAGAGATTGTAGCTTAGGTTCGTTCAGGAAGAGTTTTCTGGTAGGCAGCGATCACTAGTTGATTGACGTTCATACCCCTAAGACCGGAGAAATAAACAAATACCTATTAAGTTAAATTAACTGAAGTCAAATTTGGTGCGTTTTTTTTGGATTTTTGTACGGAATTGTTTAATTTTCAGTTTTCTTGTTTGTGTTCTTTTGTATTGGATTTAGATTAAAGTTAATTAGAAGGAAAAAAATCCGTAGATTGAGTGTCGTCTCGTGAAAATATAAACCAGAAAAAAAAATAATAAAAACATTTTTAGAATAAAAAGTGGTGAGTCGAAACTGAAAAAGTTTTTTTGAAAAGTGTAGTAACGTTAAACCTTTTAGGTGAATTCTCGGCGGCCCTAGAAAATCAGCAGAGTAACTGGGCCGCCGCATCTGTTTTTTTGTGCTTTTTGTGGGTTGTTCGCGAAGCCCATACGAAATACAGCGTGGCCGGACTGAGAAATTGCCCGCGAACTAGTTGGTCAGTGGAGAGGCAGCGGTGCCTAAATTTCGTTTAAAAACCCTGAAGCTCTCTCCATTGGGAGCTCTAACTACTAGCCCGACAGGTACCAATTACAGCGGAACAAGTGAGTCACTACCAATCAACAAAAAGAAAGGGAAAACGAAACCAAAAACATCAACAAAAATAGCAGGGTTACAAAAATAAAAAGCAAAAATCATCCTTCTGAATTTAAGTGTTTGTGTTTGTTCTTTATTTAACATTGAGAAGTTTTTTTTTGGAGATACTCGTATGTACTGGCGTTGAAGTTCAGATTCAGTTTATTTATTTTTTTGTTGTTTTTGTACGTTCAGTTTTTTGTTCTTGTCAAAAAGAATTAATTTTATTTGTAAGTGAAAAAGTGGTGTTTCCCTAGGGATTTTTGTTTTTCGTATAGAGATAAGATCGAAATTCGACTGTTGTTTTTTTGAAAGTTTATACCACCTCCAAAGAGCTCATTGCAGGTAGGGAATTTCTTTAGACGGAGATACAAATTACGTCGCTATTGTGACCAAAAAGGGTATTTTTAGTCTTTGATTAGGGAAACATTTCTTGGACACCCTGTTTTCTTTTCATGGCTGTTTTGTTTGTATAACAAACTTAATTTCGTATTTTTTTTTTGGTTATCAAATAAACTTCAAAACGCTGATTTTAATGAAAGTTGAAATTTTGTTTTAGTGTTTCAATAAATCGAAACATGCTATATTGAAGACCAATTTTTCAGGGGTGCCTAGGGTAGCTGAGTTCCGGTGAAAATGGCCCAAGATTCCTATGGTAGGGTGGGTAATGGCCTCACTGCAACAACATCCGCAGTGCCCTTGGTGTGTCGATAGTCCGTCCGTCTCTTTCTAGTCCGAAATTTTCCTTTGTTTTTCTCCTGGCCTGATTTATGTATTTGTTTGCAGGCGAGGTTAAGTTTCGGGGGGCAAGATCCCCCCCCCCCCCCGTCCGACGAGCTGACGCCGTGCACCGCAAGTAGGCCGCGTCCTCCGAAACTTAGCATTCCTACCTTTTTCTAACCTATTCCTATTCCAGTTTCCTATCCTTTCCTTTTTCCTACCTATCCCTAATACCGACACTCCTCCGCTCCTCTTGCCTCGCAACAAGATCTAATATAATATCACAACAAACAATACCTACAAACTCACAATTTGAAACTTCAAAATTTCAAAGATGACAATCGATATGTCAAAATATGGCGTTTAAGTTAAGAGGCCTTTAAGTAACGTTACTTAAATGTGAAAATTGATTATAGATACCGATTTCATACTTAAGAGCTGCTTAGAGGTATTTTAAAGTTAAGTAACCTTTAAGATTTGTTTATAGATTCGCCTGCTAGAGTTTATAGTAAAAACTATGTATAAATGCAGAAATACGCTATTTTCAAACCTTCATCAATTTTATTTTGTGATTTAAAGAGACAAAACTTGTATGTCCGATTTCTTTTTCGATCCACTGTACATCATTATTGACACATGCAGGCTCTCTGTTATCTCTATCCCCAACTCCACTATCAATGTCAGCTGGTTGGTTTGGCATCTGAAATTCTATTTGTTTTTCTTGTTGAGTTACTGGATGCTGTGGTTGATCTGGAGCTGTTAATGTACCTGCAACTGGAGCTGATAATTTCTGTTGATCGAGTATGACCGCACCACGACGTTCTTCCACCACTACCTCTTCTCTTCCTCGGATTTGATCAATATGTCTTCTATAAATCTGTTCATCGGTAGACTCTATGACGTATGAAACCGGACCGGTTATTTGTACAATCCGTCCTGGAATCCATTTGTGCCCTGATGAACTTTATCGCCTTCAATGAATTGTCTCGCTTGTGAAGTCGTTGTTTTGCGCTTTTCTGTATCGATACTGCATGGATGTAAACGATCTAACACTCTACGGATTCGACGACCCATTAACAACTCTGCTGGTGTCTGACCTGTCGTTGCATGGATTGTTGTGCGTTGTGAAAATAAATATCTAGCAATTTTTAAATCAAGGTCGCCTTCTGTTAATGTTGTTAATGCTTTTTTCACAGACTGGACTACTCGTTCTGCTTGTCCGTTGCTCGATGGGTGGTAGGCGGTGCAGCTGTGTGAGATTTAACTCCATTCCGTCGGAAAAACTGTTTGATTTCTTCCGAAACAAATGCTGTGCCATTGTCGGTTATGATTGTATGTGGTATACCGTGAGTAGCAAACAATTCTCGTAGACATACGATGACTTCAGCTGATGACTGCCTTCTTAGGATTTTCACCTCTACCCATTTGGACATTGAATCAACGATAATGAGAAAAATCTTACCTTTAAAAGAACCGGCAAAATCAAGGTGAAGTTTTTCCCATGGATTTTCTGTTGGTGCAATGAATTGTGGGGGCGCTTTCTTTGAATTGGGTCAATCCTCCTGGCACTGATGACACAGGCGTACACAATGTTCAACATCTTCATCAAGCTTCGGCCACCAGAAGTAGCTTCTGGAAGTTGCTTTCATTGCGGTGATTCCTGGATGATTCGCATGAAGAATTTTAATTGCCCGTTCTCGGAGAGTTAATGGAATTATCACTCGGTTTCCCCAGAGTAAACAGCCTCTATGTGTTGAGATCTCCAAACGTCTGCTAGCATATCCTTTGAAATTGCCATTAGGGTCCTCCATAGTTTGTGGCCAACCATGTAGCACCCAACGTAGTACCCAGCTGAGCACTATATCTTTTCTTGTCTCGAAACTAACTTGTTCTGCTGTAATTGGAGGATCAATCATTGCTCCCAGGAGTAGGATATATCCAGGTGGAATCTTTTCTTCAATTAACTTGTTGATTGGCAGTCTACTTAGGCAATCGGCGTTTCCATTGTTTTTTCCTGATCTATGTTCAAGGGTGTAGCCGTATGCCGTTAATTGTAGGCACCATCGAAGAATTCTTGGTGAAATCATGACAGGAATCTGTTTGTTGCGATTAAATATTCCTAACAGAGGCTTATGATCCGTAATTATCTGAAACTTGGGACCAGCCAGGTATTGATGGAAATGATGAACCCCGAAAATTACAGCTAAAGCCTCTTTGTCGATTTGTGCATAGTTCCTTTCGCTTTTCCCCAACGTCCTGGAAGCAAAGGCGATTGGACGTTTGGACCCATCAACTTCTCGGTGTGCCAGGACTGCGCCAACGCCATAAGGTGAAGCGTCACATGAAACGACTACCTCTTTAGTCTCGTCGAAGAACGTTAAAATGGAATCTGAATGAATTAATTCTTTTAGTTCTTTGAATACTTTAGCATGTTCTTTTGTCCACTTCCATTTAGTCTTATTGTCCAGCAGCCTGTGTAGTTTTTCAGCGGAAGTTGCCTTATGGTGTAGGAATCGATTGTAAAAGTTAAGCAACCCAAGGAATGACTGTAGCATCTCTTTGTTTTTTGGCTCCGGTGCGTTGTGTATAGCTTCGACTTTTGTTTTACTTGGTCTAACACCATCAGCACTAATGTTATAGCCCAAAAATTCCAATTCATTTACAGCAAACAAACATTTGTCTTTTCGAACAGTGATGTTGGATCTTCGTAATCGTTTGAAAACTTCCTCGACCCTTTCATAGTGTTGAGTCTCAGTTGTTCTGGAGGTGATGATATCATCGAGATAGGATATTACCCCTGAGATTCCTAGTAGCAAATTTTCCATAAATCTTTGGAATATACCAGGAAGCTCTACACATTTTCCTTTGAACTCGACACCCACGTTTGCTTGTCCCAAAATCTCGAGTGACTGTTTTGACCACATTCTCAGGGTCGTCTGCTTGAATTACATATTTTGTTCCATGTGCTGAGTAATATGAGGGGAAATGCGGCGCCAGAGTCTACTTCCATCAGCTCTGTGAAACCGTTTGGTTTGACTTTTGCTAGCACATTTAGTTATGCTGTGTTTGATACATCGACGTTGTTTAGTTCGAATGATTCCTGAGTTGGTAATTTAAGGTTGTTCTGAGAACAATAATTTGCTTCGGATTCTTCCTTAAGAACAGCGTTGCATCCGTTAGCAGAATCTGCTTTCTTTTTGAAACAGACTTTACTCAAATGGCCTTTCTTGCTGCAGTAGCCACATTTGGTATTCTTAAATCTGCAGCCATCAGCACTGTGACTAAGATTTCCGCAACGAAAACAACCTTTTGATCTGTCTGTCCAGGGTGTGAAACCTTTCTTCGTGAACCTCTTGTGTACCTGAAGAACTTCCGAGTTGTCTGTCACGCCACGAATGCTAACTACACTCCGTGTAACTGCTTCATGTGCTATGGAAAGATCGTATGCTTTCTTGAAATCCAATTAGGTTCATCGAAAAGACGTTTTCTAGTGATGAATCTGCGACGCCACAAACTATGCGGTCTTTCAGCATATTATCAAGTTCTTGGAAGTTACAAAACTCGCTTAATTTACGAAGATCATTAACAAAAACTGAAATAGATTCGTCGGTTGCCTCTTGTCTTCTATGGAAATTAAAACGTTGTACAATTTCATTTGGTGTCGGGGTAACATGTGCATCTTGTTTTTCAATTATTTGGGTAAAAGAGAAATCTTTTGGTGTCTTTGGTCTTGTCAGAGAGAGAATAATTTCGTAAATATCTGCTTTTAAGCTGGAGAGGAAAATAGCTTTCTTTTTAGACTCGTCCGTGATATCATTGGCTTCGAAATAGAACTCCATCCTTTCCTTTTAACTTGTCCACGACGATTCCACAGAAAAGCTATCGAGTTGACGCCTTCCACCTAAATGAGATTCTACTGATTTGCTTGTTGCAAGCATCTTTTTACCTTTTTGATTCTCGTCGCCAAAATGTTAAGTTCTCAACTTAATGTTTCTATTAATAGTAGTTAAATAAAACTCAGTATTTTTTAGAGATGTTAATACGTTTTATTCAATTGCTTGCCAACGACTCAGTCGTTAATTCAAATCAATCTTAGCTGTTCTCAATCACAGGCATTCCTCTTTTCTTGAGTGATGCCAGTATATAACAATAGTTTTGTGTAATTTGTCGATTTTAGTTTTAAGCCTAGTACGCAGATCGGGAAAAATTTTGTCTCCCATACATTTTTTTTCCTGGGACAAATTTTGTCTCGGATATTTTTCCGAGCAGTACGCAGTTCGCGCGCAAAATTCATACTATTGTGAATTGCTC